>OY882860.1:187940117-188272617 GCA_963693515.1 Pipistrellus nathusii | reverse complement strand
GGCTGGGCGGGGCCGCGGCGGCGGCTGTCAGCGGCACAGGGTGCGGCTCACACCTGGCTGGTCCGGTCCCGCCTGCCTGTCCAGCTGTCAGCGGTGACCAGAGCGCTCACCCTGCCAGGACAACCAGCGGAGGGAGGCCAGGGCCTGGACAGGTGGCCGAGCTCGCAGCCCCTGAGCGAGGGCCAGGCAGGTGGATCCCGGCCTGCGGGGAACAGGGACCCCGCTTTGCCCGGCCTCCATGAAGGAAGGGGTTCGGGGAGGGCTCTGGCCGTCACTCACATCTTCTCCCTCCCCCTCTGCCCTCCCTCGGCCGGGCTGTGTGGGGGCTGGGGGCTGGCCCAGCACCCAGCGTGGTGATGAGCGGATGGGCTGGGCGCAGCCGCAGTCACTGCCTGGGTGCCCGCCTCGCGCCCACACGGAGCAGAAGAGAGGGGCAGCGCAGTCCGAGCTGCCCCACCCGGGGGCTCCCGGGGGCGGGAGGGGCGGGGGCAGCAGGCAGGCCTCGCTCTCAGTCTGCGGGCGCGAAGGGTGCCATTCCCACAAGTCTCCCGCCGAGGAATGCGGGGGCAGTGGAGGGTGCTGGGGAGCGGAGGGTGCTGGGCAGCGGAGGGTACTGGGCAGCGGAGGGTGCAGCGGAGGGTGCTGGGCAGCGGAGGGTGCAGCGGAGGGTGCTGGGCAGCAGAGGGTGTGGGGGAGCGGAGGGTGCTGGGGAGCGGAGGGTGCTGGGGAGCGCAGCAGAGGGTGCTGGGTGCAGCGGAGGGTGTTGGGGAAACAGAGTGTGCTGGGGGAGCTGAGGGTGCTGGGGCAGCGGAGGGTGCTGGGGAGTGGAGGGTGCTGGGGAGCGGAGGGTGTTGGGGGAGCGGAGGGTGGTGGGTGCAGCGGAGAGTGGTGGGTACATCAGAGGGTGGTGGGTGCAGCGGAAGGTGTTGGGGGAGCGGAGGGTGCTGGGGCAGCGGAGGGTGCTGGGGAGTAGAGGGTGCTGGGGAGCGGAGGGTGTTGGGGGAGCGGAGGGTGGTGGGTGCAGCGGAGAGTGGTGGGTACATCAGAGGCTGGTGGGTGCAGCGGAAGGTGTTGGGGGAGCGGAGGGTGCTGGGGCAGCGGAGGGTGGTGGGTGCAGCGGAGAGTGTTGGGGGAGCGGAGGGTGTTGGGGGAGCGGAGGGTGCTGGGGCAGCGGAGGGTGCTGGGTGCAGAACAGGGACCCTGGGTGCAGCGGAGGGTGCTGGGGGAGTGGAGAGGTGGGGAGGGGAGGGAGGGGCACTGGTGCAGCAGGTAAAGGGTGCCTCTGCAGGACTTCTCAGAGCCTTGCCTGTGCTCCTGGGGTTGCATTCTCCCAGGCGAGAGGAGGTGAGAACTCAGGAACCCAGCTCCTCCTCAGGAACAGCCAGAGGGACCGAGTCCGGCCCAGGGCGGGGCCGGCAGGGCTGTCCCTCAGCCTCCTCCCAGCCCACAGGCCGCCGGCTGGTGAGCCGCGCTGCCCGCTCCGGGAGGCCACTGTCCGGGGCCTCCTGCACCCCGGCCCCGGAGCCCCCTCAGCTGCTCCTCCGGAAGCCTCGCGCCCACACAGCCCGCTCCGGGGAGAAGGGACCGGGAGGCCGGCCTGGCCGCCGTGGCCGTGGCCTGGCACAGCCCCCGAAGGAATAAACCCACTCCTTACGCCGCGGACAGGGAGGGCTGGCGGGAGCCCCCGTCAGAGCCTGAGGGGCGTCTGGTCACCAGCGTCTCACCCAGCCCCCCAGGTGCCCCCTGACGCCCCGCCCTCTCGCCATGACCGGGCTGCTTCCCCAGCCGCTCTGGGCCGGTTTCCTCGGTTATAAAACGAAGCTGCTGGGAGGACTGCCGAGGCCGCATGTTACAAGCCAGGACAGCCCCTGGGGGCTACCCGCTCAGAACCCACCCCTGGCCCTGTGCCCATTTCACAGGCGGGAACACCGAGCACCAGTGACCGCCACGCGCCACAGCCGCGCCCATCACGACGGACAGAGCTGCCCCGTCCCCTCCCCCCGCCGCGGCACCCAGCGCCGAGCCCTCCCCGCCCGCCTCCGGGAACGAGAACCACCTCTCGCCCGTCCGTCCGTCCGTCCGTCCGGTGTGACACAGCCGGGCAGGCCCCGACCGCCAGCCGCCAGGGAAGAGCCCACCCCAGCCGGGCCCCCTGAAGCCTTGGCTGCAGTGGATCCTGGAAGAGCAGCAGACACCACCTCCAGCCCAGAGACCCAGCGCCCGCGGGTGACACCTCCCCCACGCTCCCTCCACCGCCCCGTCCCCGCAGAGCGCCCCCTGGGCTCCCCGGCCAGGCAGTGCCAAGGCCTCGGCCTCCACACCCTCCGGCCGCGGCCTGGGGCCGGGGGCTCCTGCTGAGCAGGCGGCGGAGAGCGGACTCACTGGTGGGCGGCGGCGCGGAGCCGGGTGCAGGCCGGAGACTGGCGGGGACTCCCGTGGGCGCGGAGCGGGGTGCAGGCCGGAGACTGGCGGGGACTCGGTGGGCGCGGAGCGGGGTGCAGGCCGGAGACTGGCGGGGACTCCCGTGGGCGCAGAGCCGGGTGCAGGCCTGAGACTGGGGGGGACTCCCGTGGGCGCGGAGCCGGGTGCAGGCCGGAGACTGGCGGGGACTCGGTGGGCGCGGAGCCGGGTGCAGGCCGGCGGAGACTTGCAGGGACGCGGTGCGGACTGGGCGGGAGACAGGACACTGACACCCACGGGCTCGGTGGGGGAGCGGCGGGGCCGCCCGTGACGCGCAGTTGGAGGCACAGGCTGGGGGCCTGAGGAAGCTGGGCCGGAGCCCCGAGGCCTGGGCCGTACGAGATAGGAGCCCGGCGACCACAAAGGCTATTTCTGTCGCTGCCGCCGCCACAGCCACGGGCAAGCACGCTGCCCACGGGAACCGCCCGCAGCGGCCACGGCGGAGGGTCCGAGCCGTGGCTACACGGCAACGTGGCTCGGTGACCTGGGAACAATGCACCCACCTCTGTCCGTCTGATCCCAGCCTGGGCCAGGGACCAGCCGGGGGGGGGGGGCGGGGGGGGGACGCGAGGTGCACAGGTCACGCCCCGACCCACCCTGAGCAGACCGGACAGGCACAGCCGCCTCGCCCACCTGCGTCTCCCGTCCCCGTCAGGAGGACCAGCCAGGAAGAGGCACATTTGTCAGCCCGTTTCCACGACAACAGAAATCAAATACCAGAAGCAAAGGCGAGAGCCAGCCAGACTGTGGGGGCGGCCGGCTGCCTACCGTGCTCCGCTCCCGGCGAGAGGCCCGGAGGTGCTGGGAGAGGGGAACTGGGGGAGCAGAACTCACCCCGCTTTGGGCCCAGGACACACCGCCGGTGTCTGTGTGTCCCCCGGGGGCGTCTCGCTGCTGGCTGCCGTGTTTGAGGGGACAGCTCAGGACAGGGGACCGAGTCTGCGAGAAGGGACGGCACTGGGAAGGCGCGAGCTGAACCCGGCACCCTCCTCGCTCCTGACTCCTCTTCATCCTCCTCCACCTTTTCTTTTCTTTCTTTCTTTTTTTTAAAAAAAAAATATATATATATTTTATTGGTTTTTTCACAGAGAGGAAGGGAGAGGGATAGAGAGTTAGAAACATGGATGAGAGAGAAGCATCGACCAGCCGCCTCCTGCACACCCCCTACTGGGGATGTGCCCGCAACCAAGGTACATGCCCTTGACCGGCATCGAACCCGGGACCCTTCAGCCTGCAGACGGGCGCTCTATCCACTGAGCCAAACTGGTTTTGGCCTCCTCCACCTTTTCTAAGATCCACTTAAGTCTGGCCCTGGCCGGAGGCTCAGTGGTTAGAGCTCTGGCCCACGGACTGGAGGCTCCCAGATTCCACTCTGGTCAAGGGCATGCACCTCGGCTGCAGGTTCCATCCCCGGCCCTGGTCCGGATGAACGCAGGAGGCGACCAATCCATGTGTCTTTCTCACATTGATCTCTCTCTCTCTCTCTCTCTCTCAAGATTAATGAAAAAAAATATCCTCGGTTGAGGATTAACAAAAAAAAGATTTGTTTAAGTCTAGCCAGTTTACAATGTTCTATCAGCTCCCCTGGGCCCAGGGGACAGGGAGGCCCCGTGCTGGGGGGGACATCAGCCTCCCCGCTCGGCCGGACTCGGAGACACCAGGGAGACTCTGTCACAGTGACATCTGCCAGCGCTGGCGACCTTGCTTCCTCCCGCCGTTTGTGGGGGTTTCTGGGTGGGCCCCGAAGCTCCCCGTCAGCCACCGGCTCGCCCCCTTCCCTCCCCGCCATGTCCGCGCTCCTGGCTCAGCCCAAGTCTCTGGTCCAATGGTCAGACGTTCACTCTTTTTTTTTTTTCTTCTTTTTTTAAAATATATTTTATTGATTTTTTACAGAGAGAAGAGAGAGGGATAGATTTAGAAACATCAATGAGAGAGAATCATCGATCAGCTGCCTCTTGCACACCCCCCACTGGGGATGCGCCCGCAACCAAGGCACATGCCCTTGACCGGAATCGAACCCGGGACCTTTCAGTCTGCAGGCCGACACTCTATCCACTGAGCCAAACCGGTTTTTGGCAGAAGTTCACTCTTGAAAGCGGGTCTTCTGGCCGCAGATGCTGAGAAAGGCCCGCCCGTGACGGTCACCCACAAACCGCGTGCCCCTCCCCGCCTCCCCCCTCCCCGCCTCCCCGCCTCCCCGCACACGGAGCCAGCACAGAGGGCCGGGGCGGCCGGGGCGGGCGCACAGCCCCCTCCGCTCGGAGCAGACAGCAGGGAGGTGTCGGTGCTATTATATTTAAAACCGGTGACAGCCGCCCTGGCATCTGTTTGATGACACGGGCGCCGCTCCTGTCACACACGGCGCTGAGCTCCCGGGCGCCCACCCCCGCTCCCCGCTGATGGCGGCGGTGGGAGGGAGTCCAGGCGTGCGGGTCAGAGATAACATCGGCTGCTGGTGTTACGGTTGGAAAACTGTGTGGCCTGAGCCCCGCCCGGTGGCTCAGTGGGTGGAGAGTGAGCCTGTACACCGACAGGTGGCGGGTTCGAGTCCGCTCAGGGCACAGCCCCCGGTTGTGAGTTCCATCCCGGTCAGGGTGTGTGGACGGCAGCCGACCCATGTTCCTCTCTCCCGTCCTCTCTCCGGACTCCACTGAGAGGTTCCAATCAGACGGAACGGAACCACAGAGCGGAGTTGTCTGCCGGCTGCTGGGTGTGCAAACACCGGCTTCTCGGCGTTTCTCCGGAGAACAAGACCCATCCTCCCCTCCCCCTCCCTTCACAGCCGCAGCTGGCCTGGCCCCGGACCGGGGACCAGCAGAACCAGGACACGCGGGGGGCACTGCGTGTTTCTCCCCATCAGGCCCTCACCGAGGAAATACCAGCAACGGCGAGAATAATAACCACGGGCTAGGCACTCACCACGCACAAGGGGGATGAATCATGCGCCCAAGGTCATGTCCGCCCGGACCCTGTGACCGTGACCGTGTGTGGCCTGGGGCCTTCAGAGATGTGACCAGCGGCGAGGAGGTCGCTGGCGGTCAGTGGGGGGAAGCCTGGCTCAGACACCCAGGGCGGAGGCCGGGGGACGCAGAGGCCGGGGCTGCCGAGCTGGGGCTGTGAGCTGCGGGGGCCAGGGAAAGGCCAGGACAGGCCCAGGCCAGCCCCGTGGGGGCGGAGGCCCGGGACACAGCGTCCGGCCTGATTCAGACGCACGGCCACCGCAGCTGGGATCCTGCCTCCCCCTGTTCCCCCGAGACTGGTCTGTGGGCGCTGATACACTCGGGTCACGGCCCCGGGGCCCCGCGGACGCCTCCCGGGTCCTCACACCCGCCTCCCGGGCCCGCACGCTGGAGGGCGATCCCGCACGCCCTCCCCCTCGCTCTGGTGTCCTGCCAGCACGCAGATCGCAGACCGTGTCATCCTCCCGCCATCACGGCTCAGTCACCCCGGCCGGCGGGCATCACAGCGTGCTGCCGCCGCACAGCACAGGACATTTCTCAAAAAATAATTTACTCCGCCAACGGCCAAAGATCCCTGATTTAATGTGTTCTCCGATGTATTTAATTTTCCAGCAAGTGGAACTACACGCTCACGGGCTGAGCGTTTTTGCCAAGTGAGACGAGCAGCCAAAGAAAATGTTTAAAGAAAAGAGCAGAGCAGAAGCGGGGAGCACCACGCCAGCCCGAGGACTCCGCAGCCTCACCGCCGCCTCTCAGGGTGGACGGTCCCCCACCGGCCAGCGCTCCCCCGGCCCGACACCGACCGAGGCCCAGAGGGGGGGGCCTGCCCCCGGGCTCGGGGACAGGGAGACTGAGGCACAGAGGGGGGTGGCCTGCCCCCCGGGCTCGGGGACAGGGAGACTGAGGCACAGAGAGGGGTGGCCTGCCCCCGGGCTCGGAGACAGGGAGACTGAGGCCCAGAGGGGGTGGCCTTCCCCCCGGGCTCGGGGACAGGGAGACTGAGGCCCTGAGAGGGGTGGCCTGCCCCCGGGCTCGGGGACAGGGAGACTGAGGCACAGAGAGGGGTGGCCTGCCCCCTGGGCTCAGGGACAGGGAAACAGCTTTCACCTGCCGTGTCTGAGGCTGATCCACGTGACAGCAAACATGTTCCTTTTGCCAATGACATTCGTTCGAGGACAGGCCACGCGGCATTCGGCGTGTCTGCTGGCGCCATCGGGCTGTTTCCCTGTGCGGCTGCGGCTCGCACCCTGCAGACAGCGAGTCCCGGGGATCACCCTCCGGCTCCCATCGAGCCCCGAGGGGTTCGCACGAGGAGAGTTTCCCCGGAGGCGCCCGCAGCAGGGGCAGCCGGAGCGGCTCCAGGAGCAACGACACGCTAAGTGCAGAGGCGTCCCTGCGACGCCCCCGGGAACACGCCAAGCCCCTGGGAGCGCACGCCAAGCCCCCGGGAGCACATGCCAAGCCCATGGGTAGCACACGCCAAGCCCCCGGGAATGCACGCCAAGCCCCCAGGAGCACATGCCAAGCCCCCAGGAGCACACGCCAAGCCCATGGAAAGAACATGTCAAGCCCATGGAAAGCACACGCCAAGCCCCCGGGAATGCACGCCAAGCCCCCAGGAACGCACACCAAGCCCCCGGGAGCACACGCCAAGCCCCCGGGAACACACGCCAAGCCCCCGGGAGCACACACTAAGCCCCCAGGAACACACACCAAGCCCATAAGGAGCACACGCCAAGTCCCCAGGAGCACACGCCAAGTCCATGGGGAGCACACACCAAGCCCCTGGGAGCACACGCCAAGCCCCCTGCACACGGCTAGGCTGGAATCCATGTGCTGCTCCCACAGAAGTCCCATCAGTAAAACCCCTCACACTGCCCACAGGGTGTCCGGAGCCTCGGCCCAAACACTCACTTCCCCTCGCAAAGCACAAACGTTCCTGGAGCAGCAGCGCTGGGATCGGAGAGGACAGGTGCCCCTCTCCCCAGGCACCCGGCACCCTCCAGCTCGCCCCGGGCACCCTGATACCCCCCCTCCTCAGCTCGCCCCGGGGAACTGGCACCTCCCCTCAGCTCGCCCCGGGCACCCCAACCCCACCCCCTCAGCTCGCCCCGGGCTCCCAGCACCCCCCCCCCTCAGCTGCCCGGGCCTGAGTCCCGCCCGCTCACGGCGGAGCCTGGTGGCTGGTCCTGCCCTCCGGCCTCCGGTCTGTCCGAGGGGCCGGGTGAGTGGCCGCAGTGACCATGGGGAGGACCGCGGCTGACCCCGGTGGGCGGCTCGTACCGGCCTGGCCTCGCACTGCCCCCAACAGCTTTTATTAAAACGTCCAAACCACAGAACGGGACCACTGAGCACCTGATGTGTCCGGCCGACACTTTTCATGAAGTGCCCTCCCTCCGTCCGTCCGTCCGTCCGTCCGCCCGTCTCCCAGCGGCCCGTCCTGTGGCTGCCGTGACGCACCCCCGGGGCTGAGGAAGACTCTCCTGCGTTCCTATGGTTCTGTCCCCAGTGGCTCCCTGGCTGGAAGCGGGGCTGAGGCCCGGGAGGTGTGGGGAGGTCTCTCCTCCCACAGGGTCCGAGCCCCCTCCTCGGCCTGCAGCCCCACCTCGCTCCGCCTGTGGCCCGGCACGCCCTCCTCCGGGCGGCACGCCTCCCTCCGGCGAGAACCGCGTCCACCGGCTCCCCAGCTCCTCTCCCAGCCCCGGCCGCCCTGAGTCACCTGCCACGTCCTTCCCGTGTCGGTGGCCTGCTCAGGCGCTGGTGGGACGTGGACTGCTGGGGGCTACCGCGCCGCCTTACTTTCCATGCTTCAGAACAAACTGCAGACGGGTATACACTGACTCGAGCTCCGTGTATACTGACCAGAGGCCCGGTGCACTGGGGCAGGCCTGTGCCCTCTCACAGCCCAGGACTTCTCGCTCCTGCCGCCCGCCGGCAGCAGAGGTGGGAGAGGCTCCCGCCACCGCGCTGCACTCACTAGCTCCTGCCTTGAGCGTCTGCCCCCTGGTGGTCAGTGCACGACACAGCGACCGGTCGTTTTACCATTTGCTCATTGGGGTTTTATGATTTAGGATAGTTCTCTCTTTTGGTAAAATTTGCACGCAGTGAAATGCACGTATTTAGTGCTCAGCCAATGAATTTCGACAAATGCATGTACCCACACTTCTCAAACCCCCAGCAGGAGAGAGGACATTTTCAGAACAGAAACCCCTCCTGCCCGGGAAGCCCAGCCCCGAGGCAGCCGCCCCGGACCAGCGTGCTGTCTGCACGGCTCCACACGGTGGGGCCGGTGCACTCCCAGGCCGCGGCCTCGTGGGCAGAGCAGCTGGGAGAGCCGCCGGGCGCCTCGTGTCTCAGCACTCCTCCCCCTCCTCCACCCTCCGCGGGCGGGACCCGAGCTGCTTCCAGGGTTCAGCTCGATGAGGAAGCTGCTGTGCGTCTGCTCCCCTCGCCCAAGTGCCCCAGGACCCCTGTGGGCCCGTCGGGAGCAGAGGCCGGGGAGACGCAGCACAGACCCCGGGGCAGCGTGTGAGCAGGCCTGGCCCCCTGCCGGCGGCCGCCACGGGACACCCTGCGGCTCCCCTCTGCCTGGAAACTCGGGCTGGTGCCCCCCCACAGTCCCTGCCTCACACACGAGGGAGACCCCGAAGCTCCACGCCTCAGAGGGAGACGCACGCAGCCCCACAGGCCCTGCAGCCGGACACTGGGCGTCGGGACCGGAGGAAAGGACCCGCTGCCGTCCACGACCGGGCAGTGCCGGGCCAGGGGACCGTCTGGTTTGCAGGCGGCACGGAGGGTCCGAGGATGGGGGAGCCCTGGCACCTCGAGCCCCATGAGTCCGGTCTGCTCTCTCCCCACGCAGGCAGCAGGGACGGCAGATCCACGCTGCCGCTGTCCGCACGGCGCTCCCAGGCTCAGGGCCTCTTTCTGCCGCCGCGTGCGCTGCACGGTGATCTGTGCATCGACGCAAAGCCTCCGGCACGGAGAAAGGGCGCTTCTCGGGCGCGTCTGGCACACGATGGGGCCGCAGGTTTGGAAACAGAACAGCGAGGCCGGCAACAGCCCCCAGGGGGAGGGTCCATCAAGCCCCTTCTGGCCACTCAGCAGGTGCTCGCCCACTTAGACGGGCAAACGCCCCTGAATTATTCTGACGACGGCAGGAGCGATGCCTCCCATTCCCTGAGCGGACACCGCCTCTCAAAGCCAGCTCCTCTCCTGATGAGGTTGCCACGGCGACCTGCCTCCTCGGGGACCGGGCAGGCCAGCCAGCTGCCAGGAGAACCCAGAGCGTCAGCGAGTCCCGAGAGAGGTCGCCTGCCCGCCCGTCCCGGGCACAGGAAGGCGCAGGCAAGGAGCGGTCCCTCCTGGCCCAGCCTCGGCTTCCCGTCGCCACGGAGACTCAGCGTCTGGAATAACAGCCAGAGGAAACAGGACAACGCCCGCCGCCTCCCTCCTGAAGGCCACTTCCTCTGCCAGAGAGGAAACCAGCGGGGCTTCCCGTGCCCCCTCCCGCCCATGAGGAGTCACCGCCACGGGGGAGCCGGACAGAGGCACAGGCAGAGGGCGCCCGACACCAAGGAGACACGTTGGGTGTTTTCCTCTTGGGTGGCAGGGTCTGCAGAGAACTCACAGGCCCAATGGGTCCAAACACTCTATAGTAACATACAGAAATGTTTTCAAATGTTTTAAAAGCCGAAACCGGTTTGGCTCAGTGGATAGAGCGTCAGCCTGCGGACTGAAAGGTCCCGGGTTCGATGCCGGTCAAGGGCATGTACCTTGGTTGCGGGCACATTCTCCCCAGTGGGGGGTGTGCAAGAGGCAGCTGGTCGATGTTTCTCTCTCATCGGTGTTTCTAATGCTCTATTCCTCTCTCTTCCTCTCTGTGTAAAAAAATCAATAAAATATATTTAAAAACATAATAATAAAATAAAAATAAAATGTCTTAAAAATGTCTACCCGTATTTTCCGGCGTATAAGGCGACTTTTGAAATGAAAAAAAGTCAATCGAAAATCGGGGGCAAAAGACCAAAATTGCACAAAAATTACCTGCAGATCTTGACGGCAAAGTAAGCCTTTTCTTTGAAGTGGGGGGTAGTCTTATACAGCGAATATAGGCCTAAACCTATGTTTTAACTGTAAAATTAGGGGGTCGTCTTATACGCCGGAAAATACGGTAACAATGTTAAAAAGGTTTTAAAAGGTTCGAGTTAACTTTCTTGAAACGTTAGGTGTGATATGAAGGACACATTCCCCCCTGCCCTGAAGCGGGTGTGCCCCCAGAGACAAGGGTTTGAACGTCAGTCACTGACTGGGAGGGACTCGCTAAGATAACCGTGTGTGCGTGATGTGCTCCCCCTGGATAACCACACGCAGCCCCTCGCCCCTTTGGGATGAACACGCGTGCACTGACGTCATTCACTGACAGCCACCTGAACGGCTGCGTGTACAGAACGGGCTTTACAAACGGGTCCTGACAGCCAACATGCCGGCCTGTCGAGGGCACCACACAGGCATGTGCTTCTGTCATCGGCAGGCGCCGCCGCCCACGCTCCGCTCCCCGAGACGACAGAGGACGGCCGGTGCCCCTTTGTGAGGACAGCGAGCTCCAGGGAGGACGCCGGCCCCGCCTCCGGACCGGCCCAGCCCCCTGCGGACCCCGAGGACAGCACCCCGATCCCTCCAGCCTGCACCGCAGCCCCGGGAGCGTGTGTGAGTAACAAAGTGCTGTGACCGCAGCTGCACATGTTCACGCGGTGTCCTCCTCCACCGTCAGCGCAATCACTGTGCGAGCGCTTCAAACTGAAATGAAAGCTTCTGGTCTCCTCGGTCCCAGGCCTGCCCTTGGTCCTGCATGCACAGAGCAGCCTCTTCGCTAGCAACGACTTAAATGTCCAACACCTGCCCGGCTCAGGTTTATCTCCGGGGACGCCGTAGGTCCTTTCCCCGGATCCTTTCCCAGGACCTACTTCTACTGGCTTCTCTTCCCAGAGAACATTCTAGAATCTACCACGTGCACGGCTCCTCCACGTCTTACCGGCCGCTCTCTCTCCCTTCTCAGGGGGCAGGAGGGAGCGGCCTTCCCCAGGATCGCGGCTCCCTCCCGCAGGGCCCTCCTGCAGGCGGCCGCTCCCTGCCAGAGACGGGAGGGCGCCCGGTCCTACCCGCCGGGTGGAGGGCAGCATGACAAAGCCTCTCTCTGTGCTGCCAGAGAGAGGGACGCTGTGCCTTTCCTTTTAAAGGGAAGTGGAGGGGCTGTTGGGACCTGCTGCCCAACAGGACACGGAGATCCCTTCACTGTGTCCCCACTCCCCTCCCCCCGCCCCCAGTTCTCTGTGCAAACCATCCCGAACGGCACTCTGCCTCCCGCCAGGCGCTGCCCGGCAGCAGGAGCTGGGACGTGTCCTAGGGAAGGCTGCTTCCTCAGCCATAAAATGAGGGGCTCCCCCCCCCCCCCCCCGGCACCGGGCTGGCTCCCATGGCGTCCACACAGCTGACCACTCGCACCCGGGGTGCTCCGAAGGGAACCCTCCCCCCTCCCCCTCCCCCCGGGACGAGCAGGTAGCGGTTTAGGACGGGGGTTCCTCTCCTGGAAGTAATTTAAGTACACGAAGGACCCAGCACACGCCGGCCTTGGGCTCAAGGTCGCAGCCACCTGGCGAGTTCTTTGGAGCTGGCTGCAGGCCACGGGCAGCGTCTGGCTTGGCTGTTACTATTTCTGACCAGCTGCTCAGCGGGCGCTCCGGGCGGGGGACAGAAGACAGGCTCGGACACGGAGGAAATATGGCGTCCGATGAAGGAGACGTATGCAAGCACACCAGGAACCCCTGACGTCCAACGATTTAAAAAAGGCCAGAGGGCTGTCCAGACCGAAGCAGACACACCCACCACACGGAAAGGAAATGGGACCCTAGTTCCACTCTGAAAATATGTTTAGTAACAATAACAACAAACAGGCAGCCAGGGACTAGCATTTCCTTGATGCTTCTCCCCACAGAGCCTCCGTGTGGGCTCCGGTGGCCTGGGCTCCGGTGGCCTCGGCTCTGGTGGCCTGGTGTCTAGTGGTCTCGGCTCTGGTGGCCTCGGCTCTGCAGTCCTGCGCTGGTCCCGGGTGGCTGGGCAGACATCGGGGCCTTGCGTGACACATGTGTGGAGTGGACTCTGTCCAGCCCTCCCCTCTAGGGTTCACGGCCCAGAGCCGGCCTCACAGGTGTCACACAGCAGCGGGCATCCCTGGGGCACTCCTACGCCCGCCTCCTGGCCAGAGGGACCTGTGGGGCCTCCCTCCGTGGGGACAGGGCACCTCACGAGGGACAGGGGGACCTCGCGTGGGCACCTCTCTTCCCGCCTCGCTCTGAGCCCGGCACAGCAGACCCGCTCCGAGCAGCTTGCCCCTGAGCGCCCCGGCCCCACGGGGCTGCGGCTTCCTTTCCGAGCACCCCGCCTCCGTCCTCGGTGCCGCAGTCCCAGTTCCACTTTCTGAACGGTCCCTCCGAGGGTGTGAGCCTGAGTCACGCCGAGAATTCACCCACAGACACTTCCTGCCGGCTGCGCCAGCGCGGAGCCAACCTTCCCGCAGTGACGCCCTGGAAGCGGCAGGGGGCCCCTCACAGGCCCCCACGTGGCCTGTCAGTCCCAAAACGCTGTCCTCCCAGCGGGCAGACGCTACAGCCCCAGGCCTCTGGTTCTGGGCGGTGCTGTGGGGCCGCCACACACACACACACACCCGCTCCTGAACTTTCTAACAAAAAGGAAGCGAAACCCACGGCACAGCTGGCAGCCCCGAGCACACCTCCAAGTGCCTCTCCTGACCACCCTGCGGTGGGCAAATCAGCGCCATCTGCAGGGCGCGTCTGTGCCCGGCCCCGCTCCAGCTCACCAGCCTGGAGACCCGCACGGAGGGCGAGCCGCCGGGCCCAGGCCTGCGGGGTCGCGGGCAGCTGGAGTCAGAACCCGGTCCCCTAGCCTCACAGCTCATCTCCGCTCTGCTCCTTCCCCGCTTCCCCGGAGACCAGCCGGAAGCCACAGTGTCCTTCCAAGTCCAGCCCTCCCCCATCCCCACATCGGGGCCCAGTTATGGTTGGAGGCCTTGGGTTTCTATGGGGAAACCCCTGAGGGCGCCAGGCAGCCCAGATTTGAGAACTGAAGCAAGGGACCCAGCAGACACACACAAAAGCCACAGTGTCTGTTCCTTCGGCTGTGTCCACGTCTCCTGCTCCTCAGCAGGTGCTTTGCCTATGGGGTTACCTGGTGCACTTAAATGCCCCCTGAATGAGGTGAGCTTGGGGTGCCTGGTGCATTTGTGTGAAAGCAGACTGGCCCCGAGTATTCCAGCTCACACGCGTCCGGGAGGCTGGGGCCAGAGGCACCCCCCTTTGGCACTGGGGACCCGTCCATGGCTCCTGGCCTGTGCTCTTGGCATTCCGCGGGCGTCAATGGCACCTGTGAGACGCGGGAACAGCCCGGACCTGTGGCTGCCCTGCTGTCTGTGAGCACTGCCTTTCCTGGCCCAGGGTGCCCGGGCCTCCCAGGCACCCTGACAGCGGGGGGCGGGGGTCCTTACTGGAACCTGTTATCCGGGGCCCCTGGGTCTGGTTAACACCACTGCCTGGGCTCCCCCAGAGCCAGGGCGACAAGGACAGCCCGGGAGGGGGGGGGGCGCACTTGGAGGGCAGCGGGGATGAGGGCAGTTTGCCATCTCCTTTAGGAGACATGCCTTCCCGGGCCTCATCCCTGCCTCTGGTCCTTCAGGGCGAGGCTCATGACCAGGCCCCGCCTCTGGGACCTGGTGCCCTCGCTGGTTAGAGCGCCCCCGGAGGAAACGAGCGTGGGGTGCAGCACCCCGGAGGCACTGTGTCCCCAGCCTAAGGACCACAGCGGGGTTCCGTGGGTGCCTGTCTGGGTATGTGTCCGGGGGACATGCGCCCCGAGCTATGCCCAGGGCCGGGGTGCAGCAGACTCCCCTGCACACCCGCCTCAGGCCCCTCCTTTCCCCACGGCCGCCCGAGGCCGCCCCTGGGCACCTGCCCTCCACAGCGCCCTCCCCCTCCCCGGCCCACGGCCCCGCCGCCAGGGCCGCCCCGACGGGGCCCGGCCGGGGCCACAGGAGCCGCCGCCCGCGGCGCCCTTGACCCGCGCTCCCGGCCCGGCGCCCTGGCTTCGCCCCGAGCCCCGCCCCCGGCGGCGCGGCCCCGGCGGGAGGGCCGGAGGGCGGGGGCCCGGGAGCGCGGCTCCGCGGCTTAAGGCCGGAGGGGGAGGAGCGGGAGGCGGCGGCGCCAAAGGTCACAGCGGCGCGGGGGGCGGGCCCGGGGCGCGTGCGCGGGGCGCGTGGCCCCGGCGGGGAGCGGGGACCTGGCGGGAGCAGGGATCCGGGGGGCGGGGATCCGGGGAGCGGGGTCCGGGGAGCGGGGGTCCGGGGAGCGGGGGTCCGGGGAGCGGGGAGCAGGGACCCGGGGAGCGGGGAGCGGGGGTCCGGGGAGCGGGGGTCCGGGGAGCGGGGGTCCGGGGAGCGGGGAGCAGGGGTCCGGGGGGCGGGGAGCGGGGAGCCGGGGAGCCGGGGTCCGGGGAGCGTGGCCCCGGCGGGGAGCGGGGTCCGGGAAGCGGGGACCCGGGGAGCGGGGGTCCGGGGGTCCGGGGAGCGGGGGTCCGGGGGTCCGGGGGTCCGGGGAGCGGGGCGCGGGGACCCGGGGAGCGGGGCGCGGGGCCCCGCGGCGCCGGCGGGACCGGGTGGCGGTCGGGGCGGCGCACTCACCCTCGCGGGCCTTCTTCCGCCGCAGCGTGCCGCCCAGCTTGCCCAGGAAGGTCTCCTCCTTCCTCATCCTGGGGGTCCGCACCGGCGAGGAGCGCAGGGACATGGGCCGCGGCTCCGGCTCCCGCGGGCGCAGGCTCTGAGCCGCCGGGTCGCTGCCCCGGGGAGTGGCCGGAGGGCGCGGCCCCGGCGCCGGCCCCCGCCCCGCCCCGCCCCGGCCCGCCGCCCGCCGCCCGAGGTCTGTCCGGGCGGATCGTGGTCGCCCCTCCGGCCCCCGCCCCGCCCCGGCCCCGCCGCCCAGGTCTGTCCGGGCGGATCCGGGGTCACCCCTCCGGCCCCCGCCCCGCCCCGGCCCGCCGCCCAGGTCTGTCCGGCGGATCGTGGTCGCCCCTCCGGCCCCCGCCCCGGCCCCGCCGCCCGAGGTCTGTCCGGGCGGATCGTGGTCGCCCCTCCGGCCCCCGCCCCGCCCCGGCCCCGCCGCCCAGGTCTGTCCGGGCGGATCCGGGGTCACCCCTCCGGCCCCGGCCCCGGCCCCGCCGCCCGAGGTCTGTCCGGGCGGATCGTGGTCGCCCTTCCCGCCCGCAGGCGGCCGCCGGTCCCACGCCGCGCGCCCCCACTCTCTACGCGGAGGACGGGCCGCTCCTGGGCCTGGGCTGGACCCGCGCCCACCCTGCGCCCTTGTTCTGCGGGCCTGAGCCCCGAGCCCCCGGCTCTGCTGATACCCCGAGCGGGCGGCCACGTGCACCAGATAGCCCGCAAACGGGTCGTTCCGCTGCCGGGCTTCTCCCCGGAGCCAGGCCTGGGCCGGGGGGACCCCTGTGAACTGTCCGGTCTTGGGGGGGGGGCGGGCCCCAAGGCAGCCCTGTACCCAGGAGCCAGGCCCCAGGGACAGGGGATGCCGGAGTCACACAGTCAGGAGCCGGAAGGGGAGGGGAGAGGAGGAGCGGGTGCGGGAGGGGGGTCTCGGGGGCCAGGGGCGTGTAGGGGGGGCCTCTGACCTGGGACTGGGGTGCAGAAGCCCTCACCTGCCTTCGGGAAGGAAGAGAAGCCTCCGCAGCCGAGGGGAAGGGAGAAGAGGACGCGTGGGCCTCACGTGAGGATGTGGCAGGCTGGGAGGGCAGGTGCCTGGGTGGACGGAGAGGGGCAGAGGGCATGAGGTCAGCGCCCTGTGGGGGGGACCCTGAGCCCCTGGACTCGCGACCTGGCACCCACGGCTGCAGAGACAGACGGAAGCACGGGCCACGGAGAGCAGAAGCTCTGCCAACAGCCAAGCCCAAGCCGCCCGCCAGCCCCGAGGTGGGGCCAGGGCAGGGACAGGGGCACCAGCCACACACGTGGGCAGCAGTGGGCTGCCGGGGTCCGGGGCAGCGAGGTCAGAGGTCTCAGAGGCCTCCATGGCCCGATCTGGGGCATCGCTCACCAAGCTGGGGAGGACCCAGGCGGAGTGAATTCGGCTTTTGAGAAGCAGGGGTGCTGGCAGAGTCGGGCCAGGCAGCGTGCTCTGTGCCGGGGTGCTGCCCGCCACCCTCAGCTCCCCGCCCACAGGACAGGGCCCACTCGGAAATGCGCGAACCAGATGCTGTGTAGTTTCGGGGTGGCCCACAGACACCTGCCTCCCTGTTGGGGCGCACACAGGCCCCGGGGGAGCTGTGACCAGCAGGGCAGCCTGGGAAAGAGAGGGGCGAATGCCGGGCCCAGGAGCAGGGAGCCAGGTGGTGTGGGCGCCCGCGGAGGCGTCTGGGAAATTGTGTCTGAGTCTCCCGTCCGGGGTCTGGGGTCTGGCTTCCCACGGACGCACAGGACGTACACCTGTCACCTGCTAACTGCCACGTGAGCACTGCAGGGATGCCTACCCTCTTTAAGATGCCGTGACTCGCCCTAGCTGGTTTGGCTACAGCGTCAGCCTGCGGACTGAAGGGACCAGGTTCGGTTCCGGCCAAGGGCACATGCCTAGTTTGCCGGCTTGGTCCCCAGTGGAGGGCGTGCAGGAGGCAGCCAATCTATGATTCTCTCATCATTGATGTTTCTATCTCTCCCTCTCCCTTCCTCTCTGAAATCAATTTTTAAAAAATTTTAAAAATAAATACGTGAATAAATGAAATCTCGTGACAGCCACCAGCTGGTGGGCTGTGTGGTTAGAGCATCAGCCCACACAACGAAGGGTCACAGGTTCGATTCTGGTCCAGGGCACGTACCTGGGTCGCAGGTCACCCCCAGCCCAGTTGGGGGGGGGATGACATCGATGTTTCTCCTTCCCTGCCTCCCTCCTTTCACCCTCTCTGAAAAGCAGTGGGAAAAATATCCTCGGGTGAGGACAAAAACTTTTTCTTAAATTCAAAAAAAAATTAAAATGTGGCAGCGCCTGGAAGAATTTCTCTCGTGGACAGCCACACGCTGACAGCGGCGCGCCTGCCTCCCTGGACCGCCCGCGGCAAAGGAGACGCTGGAGGGGAAGTGGCCGGGCCTCCGGGGTAGTCGGCCTGGGATACGTAGACGTCATTCGTATAAAAAGCACAACCACATGTCAGTGCTAGCGTGTGCTTGTTACTAAGAAACCACACGTCGGTGCGGGCTGGAAGGGGCCAGTGGGGATAAAAGGGAACATGTAATACTTTCCATAGTTGCCCTGACCGGTTGGCTCAGTGGATAGGGCATCGGCCTGCGGGCTGAAAGGTCCCAGGTTCCATTCCGGTCAGAGGCATGTGCCTTGGTTGCGGGCACATCCCCAGTGGGGGCTGTGCAGGAGGCAGCTGATCGATGTTTCTCTCTCATCGATGTTTCTGGCTCTCTCTCCCCCTCTCCCTCCCTCTCTGTAAAAAAAATCAATAAAATGTATTTTTTTAAAAACAGTAAAGATTTCAAACAAACAAACAAACAAAAACAACCTACGAAGCAGCAGTTGAGTTCACGTGGCTCCCCACTCCGGCCGAGAGCAGATCCTTCCCCTGCTGGGCTCCGGCCTGCGGGCGGAGCGGGGCCTGTGTGGTGCAGTGGGAGGTGGTGGCTGAGCTGGCGGCTGCGGGCTGTCTGCTCCTGTGTGCACAGAGGACAGGACAGTGGACTGTTGGCGCGGTTGGTCTGCGTTTTGTCAGCGCTGGAGGAGGGAGCCTCACCTGATCCAAACCCCCTCGCTTCCCTCCTTCCCGGCTCCTCTCCGGGGGTCATTCTCTCCGGGGGGCGTCCTCTCTGGGGGGTCGGCATCCGGGAGGACCCTCCAGGCTGCCTTGCAGATTGGCACACGGATGTGTTTGCCGGGCGTCCGGGAACGCTGGCTTTTAATAAAAGAGAATTTACCAAGAAGCGGAAATGTGCTCTCAGCCCGTGCACTCGGCCCTCCGCCCTCGGCATCCAGGAGGCGCTTATGGGATCGGGGTGCCGGCAGGGCCGCCGGAGAGAAAGCCGCGGTGGAGGGAGGCCGCTTCCTTTTAAGCTGCGTCGTGGGGCCAGGCAGCGGGCTCTCGGTCGCTCGGGGCGCCCCCCGGGAGGGCGCTGGGCGCACGGGTGTGATGTCCGAGCACTCCAGCGGCAGCAGACCGAGCCCCGGCCCGGCGCCCAGCTGGCGGGGTGTGGGCCCGTCTCAGGTTCGACTTCCGGTCAGCGCTCGTGCCTGGGTGGGGGGCTCGGTCCCCAGGATGGAGGGGCGTGAAGGAGGCCGCGGATCCACGCTCCCTCTCATGTCTCTGTCTCCCTGTCCCCACGGAGCAATGCGCTGCAGCAAGGCCCTGTGAGCGGGGCGGCCGGACACCAGAGTCCACGTGGAGTGGATTCACGTCTCCGAATTCTGGGCAGGCGGCGCCTTCTCTAGGTCACAGTGGCCGCCCTGGAGGCGAGGCGCCTCTGGAGGTGCCCTCGGCCCAGCTTGTCGGGGGCACTGGTGGGTGTGGTGACCTCCCGAAGCCTTAGGGGCAGAGTGAATCTCACACACACACACACACACACCCTCCCCCTGGGCAGCAGGAGGTCTCTCCAGCTCCGGGTTTCCTTTCCCACCAATTTGTCTGTTAATCGCTGGCGGCTGGGCGGGCGCTCAGAGAGGTGAGAGCCGCCTGCTGCCCGGGCTTCCCTCGCCTCCCGCTCCCGTGCCCAGAAAGAAGGAGTTCCTGGGAAACCTGGCAGAGGGTGAGCGCTCTGGGAGAGGAGAGGGAGCCCGTTCCAGGGGTGACCGACTGGGAAGCACCCCCTTGTGCTGCTTGTTGCAAACCCCCCACAGCCTGCGGAGGGCACGGCGGGCCGAGGGCGCGGCGGGCGGAGGGACAGGGACCAGGCGCCTGGCTGCCTCGCTGGGGGAGACGCAGCTCCCGGCCCTTCCCCGGCCTCACTGCACTCCTGGCCATCGGGAGTCCCCAGCCCTTCGCGCGGTATGTCACCAGCTTGCTAAGTGACTGCTCGGCGGGAGAGAGCGGTGGCTCCCGCTGAGCGTGGGGAGCGTGAGGAGTGGCCGCCCTGGAATCCTAGAGCAGCGAGCACTTCCCCACGGGGCCCAGCGTGCACTCACTCGGCGAGTTTGGGAACATCAGCACATTCTGAGCCCAGGGAAGCTGGATTTGCATTTGCTAGCAGCTCCTCGGAGTTCTGTCTTCGCGTCGCGGGCAAATGAAAGCGCAGGCGTGCTCTGTCCCCGCCCCGTCTACAGATGAGGGGCGCGGAGGAGCTGGCACGGAGACTGAGGCCTAGTCTTCTGTGGAGACCTGGTGGAGGCCCCGCCAAGGTTACACGTTCTGAGGGCACATCCTGGGGAAATATCGGGGGGAAAGAACCGAGGCAGGCCTATCAGACGTTCACACTTTAGTCTGAATTCCTTTCCCCCGCCATTTGCCAGAGCGCATCACCTGCCTGCAGTAATGGAGGGCTTTGCTCTCCTCCTCCCACTGGGCAGGGAGCAGTAAGGGAATGAGAGCTGAGCTTGGGGTGGAGGGGCACATGATGAAGGACTGGGGGGGGCCTGTGGGGCAGTGAGCTGCTGCTGGGGCAGTGTAGAGAGCCGCCTAAAAAGGCACATCGACATTCTTTTAATTCTTTTTTTTAAAATATATTTTATTGATTTTGTACAGAGAGTAAGGGAGAGAGAGAGAGAGAGTTAGAAACATCGATGAGAGAGAGTCATCGATCAGCTGCCTCTTGCACACCCCCCACTGGGGATGTGCCCACAACCAAGGTACATGCCCTTGACCGGAATCGAACCCGGGACCTTTCAGTCCCCAAGCCGAGGCTCTATCCATTGAGCCAAACAGGTTTTGGCGACATTCTTTTAATTCTTATCAGCTGAGCCCGAAGGCACTGGCAGAATCCTGTTATCAGTACTGATTTCTTATCTTTATCCCTGTGCTTGGAATGAGGAACAAATAGGACCTTGACTTACCCAGATCTTGAAAAAAATGAGGAACTTACCCAGATCTTGATAAATAGGACCTGGGCACACCCGAAGCTCCTTTTGACCTTAAACCCCCTTCGGAAGCCAATGGATGTGCTGTGTTGTCTGTGATGAGTGTGACTGTCTCTCCATCAGAGAGGTGGCGCCCACCTAGCGCCCAGCTTTATGAATCTATTTCTGCCTCCACGTCTCTTCTTTCTTTTCTCTAGTTTCTTCATCCCCAGCTCCTCCCCTCAGGAACCTGTCATTTTCCGTGTGGGACGCTGAAACAGGGAAAATGCCCACCGCAGGCAGGAGACTTGGCCCCAAGAACATTGCTGGGGCCAGGGTTCCGAAAGCAGCCAGACTGCCCAGCCAGCGTGACTCCGTGGCTGAGTGTCACCCTGTGACCCGGGAGGCTATGGGCTCAGTCCCCAGCAGGGGCGTGCAGGAGGCGGCCAATCAATGATTCTCTCCTCATTAACGTTTCCATCTCTCCCTCTCCCTTCCTCACTAAAGTCAATATAATTTGGAAACCTGGAAGGACCCAGACGGGGAGGGTTTTTAGTGTGGGGCCACCCTGCCTGTCCCAGCTCCTCGCTCTGGGGCTGCAGCGGGAAAGCCAGCGTGCAGGCCAGCGTGGCGGCCCCGTAAGCTTTACTGTGCCCTCAGGCAGCTGCGCCTCCTGCCACTCTCACGCCGTGGAATATTCTGTTGACTTTTTCAAAACATGTAAAACATAAACTCAGTCCCAGCTCATGGGCCGTGCAGAACCAGACCCGGGCCCAGGCTGGGGAGCAGGCTGTGTGGAAACTGCATGTGACTTACTGCTCCTTCTCGCCTCAAAACCCTAACAGTGGCCACAATGAAAACAGAACGATGTTTGAAAGGTAACAGTGGCTCCTGTTACCGGCCGGCGTGGCTCCATGGCTGAGCATCGACCGTGAACCAGGAGGTCAGGGTTTGATTCCCGGGCAGGACACAGGCCTGGGGTTGCAGGCTTGATCCCCAATGGAGGGCCTGCAGGAGGCAGCCAGTCCACAATTCTCTCTCATCATTGATGTTTCTATCTCTGTCCCCCTCCCTTCCTCTCTGGAATAAATAAATATATTTAAAAATGAATGAATAAATAAACAAACAAAAAGGAAATCATGTCTCGCTGGGAGCTCGGAGGGCGCACACAGCCGCTGCAGGGCGGAGGCGCCTCAGGCTGAGCAGGAGGGGGACAGGGGCCACGGGAGGGACTCCCTGTCCATCCAGCTTCTCCAGTGAAAGCGCCATTGTCCCCAGGAGGCTCACAAGGACAGGGTCTCTCCGGCCCTCCCCCCTCCATGCCTTTCCTGAAAGAGCCTTCTGTTCTCTGCCCCCCACCCCCATCCCAGCGGCCCCGTCCCTGCGGCCACTCGCCCCGCCGCCCGGCCAGCCCCGCGTGCCTGGCTGTCCTTCCTGCCACGTTACACGGTGACCACCTGCTGCGGCCTGAGTGGCTTCCGCCCCGAAAACCCTGTTGCAGCCCTGACCGTCCCCGGGGCCGTGAGCTTGTTTGGAAACGGGATCTTTGCAGCTGGAACTGGCTAAGGTGAGTCACCAGACGGGCCTCGTTGAAATGGAATTTGGGGAGTAAAGTTTTGGGGAGCAGGTGTAGGAAATTTTGGGGCCCCTTTCCCCTCCCCACGTGGGGGTCTGTTCTGCGGGACCCTTCCCCCTCCACCTTGCTACACCACCTTCCGTCCGCCGACGGACAGAGAATCAGGGGAACCATCCTGCCCAGGGCAGCACCCCGGGTCCCGTCCCAAACTCCGCATCCTCATCCACGCGCCTGGGAGGGCCCAGGGGAGGACGGGGGCCGCCGGGAGCCACGGCACTCGAGCCACAGCGACCGGAGGTGAGAGAGAGGCTGAGCGCCTTCGAGAGGGCCCCTCCTGACACCGGGATTCGGGGCTTCCGCCTCCACAGCAGTGAGGTGCCCCTTGCACTTTGGGGACAGGAGACCCCACACACACCCACACACGTGTACACACACACACGCACACACACACACACACACACACGCACAAGCACACTAGGGTGTGCTGGCAGGTGCATGGTTTAAACCCTGAGCTGGTGTGGATGACCTACAGCCGCATCCCGGCTCTGGGACCAGCCTCGGGCTCAGCAGGCCACGCCCACAGCACAAACCCCGCCAGTCCGATCAGGAGGGGGGTGCTGAGGTGGCTTCTGTGTGTGTAAAAGGTTAAAAAGGTCAACCACCACCTTCCGGTGGTTCGCCAGACTGGCTCACACAGAGGGAAAGAGAGAGGCTTTTCAGGAAGCTCGGAGTCGCTCCTCTGGCCACGGCCACGCGAGGCCACGAGAAAAGCCACGCGGCGGGCATCAGGGAACGGCCGCGTGGGAAGGCCCCCACGTTCCCACGGCCCCGGGGGGAGGGCACTGAGCGGGGGCGAGGGCAGGCCTGGCCGTGGCAGTGCCCGCCCTGAGCGTGTGAGCAGCCAGGGCTCCGGAGCGCGTGCAGGAAGCCGGTCAGAAAGGAGGGGGCACGGCTGGGACCCCACCGCCGCCCGCTGTGCACCCGAGCTCCCTGGGAAGGAGCCTGTGTGGGGAGGGTGGAGGGTGGAGGGTGGGGGTTCGGGTGGGGGCCCTCCCTGCGGCCCAGGGCGTGGTGAGTGTAAGGACCACTTCTGTGCTGATAAGACGTTTCCCCTCCCTGCCCCCAAATAAAGAGAACTCTGTGTCCTAAAGACAGATACAATCAACAAAGCAGCACGCTTCCTGGCGACTTCCTGCTTTTTAAAGAAACAAATTCTTGGCCACCGTGGCGGGATTTAAGAGAGAATAGTCATTCCGCAGTTCCTCCAGGCCGGCTGCCTCCGGCTTCCACGGTGTGGCCGGAACAGGCCCAGGGACGCCCTCCCCCAGCCTCCCCACCCCCCTGCGTCTCATCCCGTCTGCACCTGCAGAGCCTCCTCCGGGACCGCCGACACCGGGGTTTCTGCCCTAATCCTCATGGCCCGGCAGCCATGAGCCTCAGCGTGGTCCCTCCGAGGTGGGGGCTGCGGTCACCGCCTGGCCCCGCCTCCGCGGCCTCCACACCCTCCTCGCCCTGGGCTTGTTTCCACGGGAGCCGCGTGGCTCTCAGGGCTGGGCTGCTTCTCCCTCTGGTGGCGGAGAGGAAGCCGAGGGCGCTGAGCATCTTAACGCTGAAGTCCAGCGAGGTGCCTGTTCTCTCCCGGGACGTGCTGGGGCCTCCCCGGTGAGCCAGGAGGCCGCGGGCCTGGGAGCGGAGCCGGAGCCAGGCCCGGGCTGCAGGCCCATCTCCCCGCAGGCCCTCAGCCCTGGGGCCTCCCGCAGAGCCACTTCCTGGGTGGGAGGTGAGGCTCACCGGGAAGAGGGCGACACCAGCCCCCTCTCCGAGGGCTGGGCCAGGCTGGGCGGGCGAGTGGCTCTCGGACCGGCTCCCCCTCCAGCAGGGCCGTGGGCCCCCGCTGCGGCCCCGGGGGTTTGGCTCCCTCTGAGCCTGTGTGTGCATAACCCTCAGACACAGACGGGGAACAAAGGCTGGGGGGCCTGGGGGAGGGACGGCACCTATGTCATATTTCAGCAATAAGGATTTTTTTTAAAAAGAACAGGCATTTTCCTTGAAGAAGCGGAACGGTGTTCGAGGCGTGGTCTTGCTCGCAGGTGCACAGAGTGAGGGCGGCGTGCGGCGGAGGCCCCCCAGCAGCCCGCAGGGGCCTGCCTCAGTCTCCCACCGGGCCCCACGCAGGGCCTGGACGTTCTTACCCACAAGCCTCTGCCTGCGTCGGCTCGGACCGTGTTCATTTCAGAAACACATTTTCCAGGGCCCCGCGAGGCAGTGGGGAACCTGCAAGAGTCGCTCACCGTGGCTCCCTGCAGAGCCCCCCCGAGCTTAAGGTTCCCAGACGTCCCGATTTTTAACAATTTGTCCCGCAGCATTTCAAACATCGGGACTTTTTAAACCCTGCAGGACACGGGACAAATTGTTATAAATCGTGACTGTCCCACCAAAAGCGGGACGTCTGGTCACCTTACCCAAGCTCCCCTGAGCCCCCCAGGCCCCTGGCTCCCTGGAGTCCATCAGACCCCCCCAAAACCCTCTCCCCAGCAGCCCAGGGGGAGCTGTCAGGTCTGGGGACAAGGGTTCCCTAAATGTCCCAGCCCCCTCAGCTTCGCCAGCAGCTCACGGCCCCGCCTGTTCCGTTACCTTCCACCAGGTCCCACGCGTGAGGAGGGCAGCTGGGCGGGAGCCGGGGCCACTGCAGCCACGTCACCGGGTCTGCCTGTCAGAGCCGGTTTCCATGGCCCCGGGCCACACGGAGCCTCTGCCAGCGCTCAGGCACCCGAGCCATCCGTCCTGTGCGCGGGATGTCCCTGAGGGCACCCCACCCATGTCCTAAATCCCGACTCACTCCACAGACCTCCTGTTTCCATGGAGGGGCCTCCCACCGTACCCCTGCCCGTCCTCCTCACAAGGTCAATGTCATTGACACAGGGACGTCTGAGAAACCACACAGCCGGAGGGGCTGGGACATGACCTCGGTGTCCGAGGGGCCCTCCTGGGCAGCAAGGGGCACGGGGACCCTAAGGGCCCTGAGCACAGGAGACTCAGTCACGCACGTCCACTCAAGGCTCATTCATCCTAACAAACAGCCAGGCGCCGGAGTGAGTCTGCATTCCTCTGTGAACCTACAGCTGGGAGGTGGAGTGTACTTTTAAAAGTAACACCATCATTGATTTGTAAAGAACTGTTGTATTTTTTCTGCCTTTATTGCAAAATAAAGATTTTCAGGCACACCAGGAAGTCAGTTATAAATCAGCAAGACCCTTATCCAATCAGTCAATACACTCCGAAGCCTTTGTCCGTTTTCCTTAAAATGTATTTCCCCGTTTCCCCTCTGCCTGCTCTGTCCTGTCAGAGGGCAGGAAGCTCCATCAGGGGGAAAGGAGGGCACCCTGGGGCAGAGGTCGGGGGGGCAGGTGTGTGCTCACTGCTCCCCAGGCCACCTACGGCCGCCCTGCCCGCCCCTTCGTCCCGGCCGGCTGGGTCAGCCAGGCACCAGACCCTGTCCGTTCCTGGGCTCTGGCGCAGCCCCTGTGATTGTTTCCGTTCCTGGAGCCAGAGAAGGTGGGGCTGGCTGACTTCCTCTGACAGGGAATGAAAGGCAGGATCAGGTCTCAGAGGGGGATCCACGGGCTGTGTGAGGGGTTCCAGGGAAGCCGGCCAACAGGAGACGTAGCCTCCTCGGCAGGGGCAGGGGCAGGGGCAGGGATGGGGCAGCCCACCTAGGGCCTAGGGAGAGCCAAGGGCAGAGGACAGAGGGACCCCACGTTTCCCTGCCTCACTGCTTGAGCTGGGTTACCTCTCCCGGCTCCCTGCCCCAGTGCGGACTTAGGCCGGCTCCCTGGTTCTCAGGCCTTTGGACTCAGAATGAATTCCACCAACGGCTCCTGGTCTCCGGCCTGTAGAGTGCCGCCTCCACCACCAACACTCCCTGCACTCTTTCAGACACGTGCCTCCTGCTGGCCGTCTCCCCGGACAGCCCTGCCTCCAGCTCCTCCCCAGAGGCCTTTGCACCTGCTGTTCCCTCTTCCTAGAATGCTGTTCCCTGCACTGCTCACCGCTGGCTCCTCCTCCTTACCCTCAGGTCTCAGCCTGGGAGTCCCTCCTGAGAAAAGCCTTGTCTGACCGCCAGACAAGGACCAACGGACCCCGTGTGCCAGCTGGGACTCGGAGGCCCCTGGAGAGCCAGCCCAGGCTCCGATGAGGGGGCCTGCCAAGACTAGCACCTGCCTTGGCCCACCCCGCCCTGTCCCTCCGCCTGCTGAGTTACCCCCCAAAACGTGCTGCCTCTGATCGGTCCCAGGCAGGACGGAGACCAAGTCCCCCAAGATGGCCCAACGTCGGCTGAGAACACCTCCCCGGCCCCCAGCCCCTGGTGGTGGGCAGCAATGAAGACTCGGTCTGCACATCCAGCTGTTTAAGGGAAGCTAGAAACTTGAGTTTTGAGTTAAACTCCTGATTTTAAACATTGTTTACTTTAAACTTGATTCTCTGGTTCCTGCTGAGGAACCGCTTCTCTCTCCTGCTGGCTTCTCTCTCCTGCTGGCGCCACTTGAAGCACGTGGGCGTGAGCACAGGCACTGTCCTGGAGACGAGCCCACCAAGTCTCTAAAAAAGCAAATAAAAAACCCTCCACCTGAAAAAAATAAAAATAAAAAACCCTCCACCTGGGCAGCTGCAGGGAGTGGAGGCGTCGGTGGCCGTCCTGCCCGTGGCTCTGACCGTCCTCCCTCCGCTCTGGGACTGCAGATGCAGCCGGCACACCGGGCTGAGGCATCGCCGATGAGCACACTGCCCACGAAGCCACGCAAGGCCACGCGGTGCAGGCAGAGACCATGCGTCCACGGGACGGAGGACACGCTGTCAGGTGGCTGCACGCCCAGGAGCACCGTGCAGATTAGGCTCGCCTACGTGAGCTCCCGCTGCACATGGAAGGCGGCACCCGCAGGGACCGTGGGCGTCCCCTGGCGTCCTCCGGGGAGACAGACGCTGGCTCGGGGCCCCTTCGTTGCCGAGTGGAGCAGAAGGTTTATTATGCAAACGTCCACCTGCTCCAGGCCGCATGCTCAGTATGGAGAGACAAGGAGTAAAACCCAGGTGCAGGCTCGCTGAGGCAGGCGGCACCTTGGGGGACTTGCCTCGTGTCTCCGTCACATCTGGGGCCCAGGGCAGCGAGCCCCCGTGGCAGTGCTCACGGCTCCTGCCTTTCCCAGAGAGCCTGCTTGGAGCTTGTCTGCCACTCCCCCCGCCGGAGCACGCAGGGTTCGGACTCCCACTCCACCTGCAGCCACACGCCCTCCTCCGCAGGACACTGCCGCCCTGGTGGCCGCGGGGAGGCCAGCAGACCCGGGCGGCCCGGCCTGGCTCGATGTAACACGCAGCCTTTCACGGCGGCTCCTTGGGAAGAACCCCTGGGGAAGGAGCAGGCGAACCGCACGGGTCTGTCCGACACTACATCTCGGCCGGGCTGCTCTGACTTACAGTGCGACCACGCCAGGTTAGAACAGGGGTTTCTCCCGCCCAGGGGCAGGAATGTAAGACCAGTGAAACCATTGGGGGGCGGGGAGAAGGAGTCTGGTTTCCCACATTCCCAGTTACAAGGAACATAATAAAAGGAAGGTAAGCTTTTCTTCCTCAGATTCTCTGCAAGCCCCCGCAGCCCCAGCAGGCAGAGGCTGAGCCAGCCCTCGAGGCCTGAGAGCTTGACCCCGACGACCTGCCCTGAGCCCCGAGCTGCACTCAGGCTGCCCTGAGCCCTCAGCTCACGTGGCAAAGACGTGAACAAAGGTTGCACAAAGGTCCGGAGGCCGTTGTGAAGGCCGCAGCCGGCTGGGAGAGGGAGGGAAACCGGCAGGGACCTGTCCTGGCCTTCACGTGGCAGCGTTTTTTTCCTAAGAATCCAAAGGAAGTTTAACTTAAACAAAACAAGTTCCCAGCATGTGACCAGTAAATGTATCCGAATACATCCTTTGAGATACAGGTGGTCAGGCAGAATAGTACCCGCCATGCAAGTGTCCACGCTGCCACGGCGGGACTGTGTGAAGATGTCACTGCACGGCGAGGGTGTGGGCTGCAGGCAGAACCGAGGGGCCCATCAGAGGGCCTCAGACTAAGGAGGGGCCTGCATGATGGGGGGGTATGGTGGGGAGACCGGGCTGTCACCAGGAGCCATCAGAGGGCGGGGCAGAGCCTGTGGGGACCGGCTTGGCAAACACAGGATGGGCCATCAGCCCAGGCAGGTGGGCCTCTGGGAACTGGACGAGGCCAGGAGTCTCCCCCAGAAGGAACCAGCCTCCGGGAGACCCACCCTGGACTTCCGGCCGCAGACGGCAGGGCGCCCGCTGTGTGCGCTCCAAGCACCGGGTCTGCAGTGACCTGCCGGGCGGCTGCAGGACCCGGGACACCCACCAGCCACTGACCAGTCTAACTAATGCCGCTTCTGCTATCCAGGGGCCACGGGTCCCTCTCCACTTCGTGTCCCCGTTACACACGCTTCTTCCGTCCCCGCCACTCCCATTCCGTGACTCAGACAGGCTTCCCGGGCCTGCTGGCGCCGACACAGGGGCCCATCACAGGCCTCGCGTCTGGGAGGAAAGGAACTGGGGACTGCCTGACAGGACCTCACAGTCTGGCTGTCCCCTGCCCGGCCCCTGGTCCCAGGAGCCCGTGCGCGATGCTGGTCCAGAAACGCGAGCCGCAGCCAGTGCCTCTGAGTTAGTCTTGAAAATTTATTGACAGGGATCCCCACGAGGGCAGCGGCCAGAGAATCCTCGGACGTGTTTCCGGGAGGGACGGGAGGGCGCTCGCGGCAGCTACAGGAACCTTATCCCCGCTCCAAACTGGACGCCATCGCAGATCCTAGGAGGAGGCAGGAAGTCAGTGCTGGGCACCCTCGGCTCAGAGGCGCTCAACCTTCGGCTGAGATGATGCTTCTCGCCTCTCCCTGTCACTCCCCCAGCCTCGGCAGCTCCCCCAGCCTCGGCCTCACTCAGCACCACACATCGCGACTACGCTGCCCGGTCTCAGACAACGGGCCGACCGCCTCCAGCACTAAAGTGAGCGCCCACTGCAGAGCGGCCTCCAGCCTGTGCCGTCTGAAACCCCCTCAGAGCTGCCAGCACAGACTCGGGGAAACCACGGGGGACGGAGCGGCTGGGCTCGCACTGGGTCTCTGAGGAGCAAGGCGGTGCGGGCCTCCAGCCTCCAGGACAGCGAGGAGACGGCTGCTCCACCCTGAGCCTGTGTGTGAGCTGCGAGCACACCCTACAGTGCCAGGGGCCTCTTAAAGCTGTGTCTGCACCAAGCAGCACAGATGGGTGACTGTCTGACTGCCCCCAGCCCCGGCCACATTCACCCTGTGGTGCTCGGCACACTGCGCTCCGCAGGATGCCTGGAGGAGAAAGGGCGAGGGGCGGCTCCTCCATGGCCGGGAGCAAAGCTCCGCCCTGCAGCCTGAGCCCCGGCCTGCCGTCACCGTCAGTCACCATCACCGGCTGGCATCAGCACTGGGTCAGCCAGCGGATCAATTGCCAGCCCCGTGGCCGACCTAGGAGCGCCACCACATGGCAGCAGCACGTGTGAGCGTGTGAGGTGTGGACACGCCACGTATTTCCCTCCAAACAAGACAGAAAAACAACAGTGCAGGAAGATACTCATTCTTTCAATCTCTTGCTACCTCTTCCATTTCTCCTAGAACCTTGAATCTCAGTCCTCGGCAGCGGAGCCACAAGGCGGGGTGACTGAGCCCGAGCACCTACCTGTCCCCGGTCTGCACGCCCATGGGCACGCAGTAGTTGAGCTCCAGCCGGGCGATGTTGCCCAGCCGCAGCACGATGCCCGCACCGTAGGACCAGCGGACGCACTCGGCCAGCTTGCGGATGTGCGCGTTGGGGCCCTCCCCTGGAACGAGAAGGAGGGTGACCACGGTGTGCGGCCCTGTGCTTTCCCACCGTGCAGAGCCAGCCTCGCCCGCTCCGAGCCCTCTGGCCACGTTCACAGCCCGGCCTGGATGGCCAGCAGCGGACAGGACGGGATGGGGAGGGTGTGGGGCACGCTCCTCCCTGTCCCGGAGCCAAGCCTCTCATCCTCTGGGCCCGGCAGTCTGTCCCGTGGCCAGAATGGTGCCCCTCCCCTGAGCAGGGGGACGCCCCTCCAAACACCAGGCGGGGCCTGTGCCGTGTGCTGGATACGCCCCTGGGTCTCCCCTCGCCCTGAGCTCCAAGGGAACGGGACCCAGTCATGGCCTCACTGACGGGCATGGGAAGGGGCGCCAGGCATGTCTGCAGGGCAAATGCACAGCTCTGTCTGCGAGACAGCGTTCGAGGAGGATGCCCATGTGCAACCCCATCGCTGCACCGGAGCGTTACTCCGCGCAGAGCAGGTGACACGTGGGTTTAAAGCCTGTGTGACGGACAGACAGACAGACACCTCGTCGCTGGCCTCACGGCCCCGCAGGCCTGCAGAGCTCACCGTAGCTGAGGTTGCAGAGGTTGCCCGCGTTGAGGAAGAAGTGCGTTCGGAAGAGCTCGCCGAAGCCGCCCTGGCCGGGCCGGAAGGGCAGGGGCGTGTACAGGTGCAGGCCGCCCGCCCAGTACGCCTCTCCGCCCAGGTAGTCTCCTGGAGGGGTCAGAGGTCACCGGGGTGAGCGGCCGGGCCACAGCCTGTGAGCAGGTGTGCTGCGGCCCGCAGACAGCTCAGGCCCGGCTGCTCCCGCCGCCCAGGCTGCCGGCCCGAGGGTCAGCTTCCCGGAGACGGTGCACCTGCCGACGCCGGAGAGAGCAGTGAGGGCGGACACAGCCGCCCTGCGAGGTGCCACAAACAAAGCGGGCTCAACACCTCCATCCGGCGTGAAACAGCAAGGCCTCCTGGGACTCACTGTCCCCTACTGCCGAGCGCCGTCACCGCGTCCGGCACGGGAAAGGCGGCATTTTGCAAAAACTCCCCCACGGAGACAGACGGAGCGTGCCCCTGCCCTCTGCCCGCCCACGGACCACAGCACAGCGCCCAGGCGGCCGAGGGAAGGCTCCTTGGTGCGGGGCAGGACACGGGTGGCGCCCTCGGTTCGGAAACGCCCGCTCCTGCTCCATGTTAACCACAACAGCCAGCGCGTTAAAGGGACAGGACCCCCAGCCCCCCGCACTGTGTACATCTCACAAAAAAACTTTCTAAGTGGTCTCCGGCCTTTGATCCACAGCGACAGAGCTGTAATAGATCAGCCTGCAATAGACCAGCCTCGGGATGAGCTGCTGAAAGGCAGGAGACCCGCTGCCTGCGCCCCTCTCTCACGGGGCCCCCGGGAAGCAGGCGGACACAGAGCACGAGGCCCGCTGGGCGTGCTCCGTCCCAGCCCCGGAGCCTGATAACATGGGAGGGGAGCGGGGAACGCTCACGTCTACTGGCAGATAAGCAGCGCACCCCGGTGTCTCTCACCCAGCGATAAAGAACCACAAACAGAATAAAAGGTGGCATTCCCATACACACAGAGCGCTCAGTCCCGCCTCCTTCCTCAGGTCACATGGTGTGATGGTGCGTTCCTCTAAGCTCACACGCTGACCATGAGGCTGGTCTGGAGTAACCACTGCCCCACACACTCATCTGTTCCTCACTGCGTCACATGGTGTCTACCCTCTGATAGTGCACAGTAACCTGTGCCGCGTTCCCTTGCACACACACCTACACAAAGAGACAAGTACATCCGCCCTGAGCGAGCAGCCCTGGTTTCCACCAACACACCACCAGGGGGAGCAACGTGGCGGTCCCTGCACAGACAGCCACCCGCCTCCCCGTGCCTCAGCAGCTGTGCGCCTCGGCATTTACCCACATGAAGCCTGTAGCAGAGCCTGCGTGGCATTTTACCAGCTCTGCTCCTCACTCCAAACACGGACGCCCTGGCACCAGCCCAGATGAGGGTGAACAAACTGGAGCACCCGAACACTGTCTATAAAGTTATCATGTGGAGCCTTATTTGGTGATAAGACATCTGAGCGATCAGCTAGAAACAGGCCGAGGAACAGTAAATGCCCCTGAGCCCGAGGCAGCCTGCAGAGGCTTCCCCTGCCTTTCTGGAAGAGGCTGGACGACGGAGACAGCGGAGAGTTCAGCGGCCGCCAGGGGTGGGGAGCTGGAGGGATGAGCAGGGAGCACGGCGGACGTGTGGGCGCTGACACTGGCACAGGGCACTGTGCACCTGGGAGGGCATGGCACCACGAGACGCAGCGGGTACAGCGCGTCGGCACCGGCTCAGCAATGACAGCAGTGCAGCTCACCAGCACACCGTTAGCACCGGAGGGCACAGGGCAGGCCCCAGGGGACCCTGTACTTGCTGCTCAGCGTTTCTATAACCCTAAAACTGCTCTAAAAAATAACGTCTATTCATTTAAAAAATTACAGTATGTCACCTGGCTGGTGTGGCTCAGTGGTTGAGCATGGACCTATGAACCAGAAGATCAAGGTTCAATTCCCCACCAGGACACATGCCTAGGTTTCAGGTTTGATTCCCCAGTAGGGAGCGTGCAGGAGGCAGCCAATCAATGATTCTCTCATCATTGATGTTTTTATCTTTCTCTCCCTCTCCCTTCCTCTCTCTAAAATCAATAAAAATATATATTTTTAAAAAGTTATAGTATGTCAACAAGATGAAACAGTCATTTAAAATGATAAAGTACATTCTCTTATAAAAACCTTCATCACTGTTACTGATGGGAGAAACAGGGTACACACAGTATGTACAAAATAGCACATCTATCCAGCGACACACTCACACATGTCACCTCCGGGAAATGGGTGACAGGTCACTCCCTGCCTGTACTTTTGCTTGGAAATACTTTCCTATAATTCCCTTACAAGCCTTCCCAGGCCTGCTGGGCGGCAGGCAGGTGCTGTGTGGGTGGGGACGCCTATGTTGTGGGGGTTAAACAAACACGGCCTCCACAGCTGAGGGGGGGGGGGGGGAGACAGACCTTCACTCTGTGGCCCGACGCTGTGCATGCTGAAGCCGCGCACGCTCGTGGGTCCCCCGAGGTAAAACCTGGAAGGGAACGCAGTCATCAGAGGAAGCAGAGGGCAGAGAGCTAGCGGGCGCGGGCGCAGGCTCGGGGAGAAGATTTCAGCCCCGGGCAGGTGCACAGGCCACGTGGGTTTCATAAACATCTAACCCCGTGCCTGTTCATACTGCATCTTCTTCACCATGCTGTGCTGGAATCAACAGTCCCCCTGCTGGCAGTTCTAGAACTTAACTATCCGAAACAGGCTACACTGGGCACCCTTGCACATAATCTTCAAACACTTCTAGGTATATTTCCGTGCATTATATTCGCAGAGGTGAAATGTTAGGTCCTAGAGTTTAGAAATAGAAGCCTTTATGCTTCCAAAGAGCCAGCCAGAAGGCTAGGTTAAGCTCATGCAAGGCTGAAGGAGCTCCTGGCTGCAGAACAGGCGGAGCCTTTCCCAGCAGCCGGGACAACGGCGCCCCCTGCTGGCCGCAGCGCAGCCTGCTATCCCCAGCTTCCACAAGGCCGGCTCTGCCTCTTCATCAGCCTGAAAGGTTCCCAGGCCTGGGAGACGTTTTTTCCACATTTAGGAATCTCTTCTCAGAAAACCAAGTGAACAAAAGGAATCCACAAAACCACACGTTACAGTGTCGTTCCTGTGCAAGTACAGGAGCGTCACGGCGCTGCTTAGGAGAAGTCTCTCTGACTTGGGGAAGGGCACACTCTACAAGGCCTTCAAAACTGTTTTGGTGCTGGCCGGTTTATCAGTGGTTAGAGCATCAGCCCACAGACCGAAGGACTGCAGGTTCGATCCCGGGCCTGAATTGCGATGGAACTGGAGGCAACCACTGATATGTCTCTCTCACGGTGACATTTCTCTCTCTCTCTTCCCTTCTCCCCCTCTCCACCTTCCACTCCAAAAAAGATCAATGAGGGCCGAAACCAGTTTGGCTCAGTGGATAGAGTGTCAGCCTGCGGACTGAAAGGTCCTGGGTTCGATTCCGGTCACGGGCATGTACATTGGTGGTGGGCACATCCTCAGTAGGTGTGCAGGAGGCAGCTGATCGATGATTCTCTCTCATTGATGCTTCTAACTCTCTATCCCTCTCTCTTCCTCTCTATAAAAAATTAATAAAATATATTTAAAAAAAAGATCAATGGGAAAAAAATCCTGTGAGAATTTTAAAAGAACATACAAACTTTTACAAAAGCAGGGAGAAAGAATCTATACACAACATATAATGTATGTCAACAATTGAGCAGATGAGTATATAAATAAACATGTTTAAACTCACGTCCACAAAAAACAGAAAAAAAGGAAGCCGTCCCCGATGTAACCTCCACTGAGCAGGACTGTACTTTCACCCCCTTAAACGTCTCTCTATTGTTCTACTCCAGCAACGAGTATCATCCATTTCCTGCCCTACTCACAAGACAATACGATTTCTTTCCTATAATAAAGTTAACTCCCTTCCCCCGAAAAGGCGGAAGATGAAAGAGGAGATAGGCTGGGTATGTGAAATTCACTGAAACATGGAAACTGAAGTAAAACTGGGACCTTTGCTCTCCGAACGACTCCACCCAGACACCACACAGAGGAGCGGCAGGAAAAGCCCCCACGCCCAGGGTCCCTCCCGCTCACCTGTCCGCGATGCTGGACGGCTTATCTCCAATGGGGACCAGCATCCCGCCCCAGAGCGACGCGGAGAAGACCTGGTGAGACACAAACAGGGCGTTCCCGCAGCCCCGGTCAGGAGAACAGGGACACCTGCCGAGAACCTCCAGCTGGGATGGGGTGGTGTGTGTGTGTGGGGGGGGGGGGTGGTGATGGTGGTGGTGGAGCGAGCTGCGGGCCGAGCCGAGGGACAGAATGGAGACACCGTTCTGCCCGGTACTCACAGAATCAAACAAAAGCTGCTTATTCAACTGAAGCTCAAAGTCTTCTTTGATGAAGTTCACGTCCCCGCCGGTGTAGCCGGCCAGCTCCTGGGAGGGAAGCCACAGGTCAAAGAGGAGCAGACGCCCCACAAGCCGCTAAACAGCCTCCCCAGTGACGGGCGCTGTGCTGTCTGCGTCTTTAGAAGAGATGTCACTCTGTCCCCAGAAGCTGCCAGCTGGTGGCCGGGGGTACCGGGCCTGACAGACAGACCACCACACCCCCTGGGCAGCTAGAGCCCCAATCTGAGAGAGGAGCGTGCTGGCACGTGACCCCATCACAGAGCCGGCAATAGATGACACTGCTTGTTTGGCCAAATCAGTGTTTAAAAAACATCAGCTGGACGCTGGCAAATTTAGCCCAGTGGTTAGAGGGTCAGCCTAACTCCAGAGGGTCTTGGGTTTGATTCCCAGTCAAGAGCATGTACTTGTGTCCCTCTCACATCGATGTTTCTCTCTCTCTCTCCTCTCATCTCCTCCCTCCCCGCTTCCACTTTCTCTCAAAATCACTGGAAAAAATGCCCGCGAGTGAGGATTAAAAAGCAAACGCCATCAGGGGTCTTGCACTTACACGACCGCACATTTCCCACAGAAGCTGGCGGCTCCGACCCCGAGATCAGGACCCAGAGCCGCGGAGCCACTGCTGGCCCCGCCGGCCCCGCCACTCACACAGACAGCTGCCCCGGCCCGTTTGGAGACGCCAAGGAGGCCGGAGGGACGCGCTCACTCTGGGTGAGGTGGACTGCCACCCTAGGGCCAGCCTACGACCTTGACGACGAGAGGAACGGTCAATCCCCGGCCCGCGTGCGGGAGGGCGCGGCGGGCACCCACCTGGTTCACCTTCAGCAGAGCCCCTCTCTTGGGCAGGATGGACGAGTTCCGGGAGTCGATGACCATGGCGTGCTGCAAGACACCGGCCCGGTCCCCTGTTCAGACAGGCCCACGGCACACACTTACGAAGCACTAGCTGTAGGCTGGGCCTGTGCTGGCACGCACAACCCTATATCACTCATCTCTATGGATGAGTGAGGGAGGTGTTATACAGGGGGCCTGCGAGCGACACCAACAGTTCCCGCTCATGGGGCAGTGATCTCTCACCCTGACCGAGTCCACTCAGCAGCTTTCTACCGAAACCTCCTCGGCCTTTCCGCACCCTCTTCCCGTTACACCAAAGCCATCTCCAGAGAGACAAGGGAGCACCCACAGACCCAGGGACCCGGCGCACCTCCTTCCACCCAGCCTGGGACACGGCCAGCCGCCCACGTGGGCGAAGGTGCCCCCCACGGTACGCTGCCACGGCGGCAGCCCCACGGAGAGCCTCACCGAGAGCGAGGACTTGAGGGAGTGACCGCTCTCCTGGCGCACGGCGAAGGACGCGGTCCTGGCCAGGCAGCCCAGCTCGCGCCACACGCCCTCCCACTTGACGGTGTGGCTGGTCTTCCAGATGGGGAACTGCAAGCACAGGGCGGTCACCTCCACTGGACGGCGAGGGCGCCCCCAGACCTCCGCCGAGGCCTCCCCGCGTTACTAAGGAAACAGGCAGATCCCGGGGAGCCAGGGCAATGGGCGCTGTCCCCCTCGGGTGCGGGGGGAGTGTGGGAGCCGCTCACACTGTACTCGGCCGACACGCCTCTGTCGGTCTCCCGCAGGGAGCTCCATGGGAACTGGCCCGTCACTTTGTACACGTTCGCGGAGAAGCTGGGAGACACGGGACAGAGCGTTAGCCGCGGGCAGTGACCACAACCCACGCACTTAAAGCAACAGACTCAGAAACACACTTCAGGGCCCACGCACTGTGGCTCTGCGGGAGGGGCGCTCACTGCACGCTCTCCCCGCCGCAGGCCAGCCCCTGACCTTTAACCCGCACCGGGCCCCTGCCCAGGGCCCGCGGGGACCCACCTTCTCTCGAAGTGTCCGGGCTGCGGCCGGAAGAAGGACAGGCCGTAGGAAGTCTCCTTGGTGCCGTAGGAGAACTGGAAGGTCACCTTCTCTGCCCGGCCCAGCAGGTTGGGGAGCTTGAGGCCAAGGACCTGGAGGGAGAGACAGGCTGTGGTTACCCGGAAGGAAGGTCACTCTTCGGAAAGGCCAGGTGGCTGTCCTCACACAGGACAGAAATGCGGGCTGCGGATCTGGACCCCTCTGCAGGCACCTGTCGTCCTTTCACCCTGTACCCCCTGTCCGTGCCCAGCGCCCAGGGCCACGGAGCCTGCTCACTGCACTGAGGTCCCGGGAAACCAACTCGGGGTGTGGGGTGCGGGGAATTTGAGCAAGAAACTGAGTATGAACGTTCCCCGCATCATTCGTTCATGCCAATGTCCACGCTGTCTTCAGCCGATCTCAGGGAGGCGACGGAGAGCACGGTCACTGACAGTGACGGTCAGGGTGAAGGCGTGGAAACGGCTCGGGTCAGAACGGCACATTCAGGACGGAAAGCCCCTGGCGGAGGGAAGCCTCGTACCATGCTGCCCTCGTTGTTCCCGACCATGGTGTTGTAGCTGCCCGTCAGCCGCCGCAGCTCCGTCACCTCGAAGGTCACGTCCAAGCCGTTGGGAAGGGCGTCGTCACCTGTGAGGGAAAGGCACTCAGCACTGAGCTGCAGACACGAAGCTTCACTCTGGTGCCCGATCCGCAGGCGCCTGTCCCCGCCTGCCCGGAGAGTCCCCTCTGCCGCAGGCTCTGGCGCTGTGCAGACCCCACACCTCCCAGGACGCCTGTGCCCACCCCTGTGGGGGGTCCCGGGGAGCAGGCGCGGCTGCGGGACGGAAGCTGGGCAGCGCCTTGGGTGAGCGCATGCTGTCTGCCTCTGCTCTCACGTCAGGAAGGGTCTGGAGGAGCTTTGGGGCTCAATCAGGTGACATTAAATGTGGAACCGTGTGCCCAGAGGGCTTGCAGTGACCCGAAAGAGGAGCATGCGACGCACACACATGCAAAGGTGGGTTCTGGGCCTTCCTAAGCGAGGGCGGGGCCTTCCTAAACGGGGGCGGGGCCTTCCTACGCGGGGGCGGGGCCTTCCTACGCGGGGGCGGGGCCTTCCTACGCGGGGGCGGGGCCTTCCTAAGCGGGGCGGGGCCTGGGGGAGGAGTGTCTGAGTCCAGTGCAGCTCCCTCAGGGGCACCGAGGGCCTGGGTGCGGGGACAGGCCAAGCTCTGCAGGGCCCGGGGCCTCTCAGGGGAGGGAAGGGGCTGGCCCTGACCCCGCTGGACAGGAGGGGGGCCTGCAGCTGTCACTCTCCCCGGGCTCCCACTGCTGAGTCCGTCCTAAGGGGGAGGTCGGAGCCATTTTTTTCTTTAAAACCCGCCCCCCTCCCTGAGCCTGACACAGTGGTGACTCCTGAGTCTGCCAGCTCCCAGCCCCGTGCTTGGAAAGCCCCTGTGGTCCCGGAGGACGGCGGGAGGGGACGCCCCACAGCATGTACCTTGACACGTATCGATCAAGACGTCCACTTGTTTGAATATCCCCAGTCGGAGCAGCTTCTCCCGGGCTTCGTGAGACTTCCGCATCACCTGCGAGAAGCAAAGCTGCGTTTCTCTAAGGTGCACGGACGCCAGCCCCGTGTCCAGGCTGGGGCTACTGTGGGGCTTGCTGGCCACTGGGACCAGACACAAAGAAGGGATGGAACACGGAGGGGCAACGAAAGTCCATCAGAGAGCGAAAGCAGAGCCGGTAGAACATCCCTCTGTGGAAGGCACAGCACCGAGGTTCTCCTGGAAGGAGCGCCTGGGCATGGTCCCGTCTGGAGGAAGGGCATTCCGCGGGCACACGTGCATTAAGATGAGCTCTCTAACGCCTCTCTCTCCTCCTCTGCAATGTCCAAGCACCCTCTCGGGTGCAGGAGTCCTCCTGGGGAGGGCGGGGAGCAGAGCTGAAGGTCGGGAGGGAGGGGAGCAGCGGGAAGGCCCTGTGGACAGCAGGGTGTGGTTTCTGCCTGCAGCAAAGGATCACTTAGGGCTGTCAGAGGGGAAACAGGACGGAATTTCCTTCGGGCAGGAGCTGGCCATGTGGACAAACACAGGAAGAAGACAGTGGACACAGGAGGAGGAGGCAGCTGTGACGGCGGCAGGCCGAGCCGGTGCCTGTGTCAGAGGGAGGACAACCCCGCCTTGCACAGGCAGGAGGCGAGGATGGCCACTGCCTGGATGGAGCGGCTGAGCGGAGAGGGGAGGCTGCGAACACGTTCAGCCTAGGCTCTGGCTTCCCGGGGCCACGGGAGAGGTCGGGGGGGGGGGGGGGAGGTGCGGGCGGGCTGGTGGACAGAGGCCAGGAGGCCAGTGTTCGGCCACTAGGGTTGGCGAACTTTGTGGCAGCTCCGTGAGGACATGCTGGTGGGCAGGTGCCCGGTCAGGGCTAAGGCTCAGCAGGGAAATGGCTAGAAGTGAGGGCGGGGAGCCCTCAGCATGAGACTGGGGATGAGGTCCCCGGAGGGTGACAGACCCAGGAGGCTGGGGATGAGGTCCCCGGAGGGTGACAGACCCAGGAGGCTGGGGATGAGGTCCTCGGAGGGTGACAGACCCAGGAGGCTGGGGATGGGATCCCGGAGGGTGACAGACCCAGAAGGCTGTGGATGAGATCCCAGAGGGTGACAGACCCAGGAGGCTGCCCCTCGTGGGAAACCAGTACCTGAGGGCGGTCACAGGGAAAGAAGCCGGCCTGAAAGGAGTGAGGAGAGGAGGGAGGCAGGCCCGGAGCAGGGATCATGGACACGAGAGGAAGGAAACTCGAGAACAGAGGACAAACTCATTCCCAAGACAGCAAAGCCAGAACACATATGCGAGGTGGCAGTCGTCATCTTCAGCATGCAAGCAGCTTACTAACTCAGGCCCAGTCCAATGGAAAACAAAGACGCCAGCAGGTGAATGGCAACAGGCGTGGGAAGCGTGCTTGACCTCACTCATAACTAAATGTGCAATTTGAAACGAGAGGATTTTTCGCCTCCTAGGCTGGCACAGATTTTTTTTTTTTTTTTTTTTTTTTTTTTTTTTTCAGAGAGGAAGGGAGACGGATAGAGAGCTAGAAACATCTATGAGAGAGAAACACCGACCAGCTGCCTCCTGCACACCCTGTACTGGGGATGTGCCCGCAACCAAGGTACATGCCCTTGACCGGAATCGAACCTGGGACCTTTCAGTCCGCAGACCTACGCTCTATCCATTGAGCTGGCATGGATTCGGCTGGCACGGATTCTTAAAGTGCGAGGACACCCGGCCGGCCTGCACTCATCTCTTCGGAGGGCACATGCCGTGCTAAAGCTGGAGCACCAGCCTCTGCCCAGAGCCCACTGCAGGCAGGGCAGGCACACCACAAGCACACAGACATCCTGCAGCCTGTTCCCTGCGGCCCTAAGCTCAGCCTCGGGGGACGCACATGAGTGACGGGACCCGGGCAGCTGGGACGTGCTGATGTGGACGATGCCCACGGTCAGTAAGAACGCCGGGTGTGAGCGGGCAGGGGGAACGTGGAGCACGGGCTGCTGTGCACGGGCTCGGCGTGTTCTGCCCGGAGCGCCATCCCTGCAGGACACGCAGAGCCCTGGGCATGGCTTCCTCTGGAGGCGGGGTGGGGCGGGCCTCGGCGTGGCAGTGGGGGAACAGCCCACACTTCACTTCAATGCCCTCTATACTCATGGTCGGCAAACTGCGGCTCGTGAGCCACAGGCGGCTCTTTGGCCCCTTGAGGGTGGCTCTTCCACAAAATGTCACGGCCTGGGCGAGTCTGTGTTGAAGAAGTGGCGTTAGAAGAAGTTTAAGTTGAAAAAATTTGACTCTTGCCGAAACCGGTTTGGCGCAGTGGACAGAGCGTCAGCCTGCGGACTGAAAGTCCCAGGTTCAATTCCGGTCAAGGGCATGTACCTTGGTTGTGGGCACATCCCCGGTAGAGAGTGTGCAGGAGGCAGCTGGTCGATGTTTCTCCCTCATCGATGTTTCTAGCTCTGTATCCCTCTCCCTTCCTCTCTGTAAAAAATTAATAAAATATTAAAAAAAAAAAGAAAGAAAAAATTTGACTCTCAAAAGAAATTTTAATCGTTGTACTGTTGATATTATACTTGGCGTTGTTGACTAATGAATTTGCTACCACTACTCTATACCATTAGGTTGTTTTATATTGTTTTTGGAGTTATACTTATATATTACTTTAACCTTTTTAAAAAAAATACTGATTCTTAAAAGTGGGCATGGCCAAACCCGCTGAGGCCAGGTAGAAGGGGGCTGACAGGAACAATGGCCCTGCCACAGGAGCTGGCCCTGCCCGGCACATAAACGGGTTCCAAGGTCAGGAGGACAGAGGAAACACAGGGGACAGACGGAGGTGATGCAACCCGGGAGACTGTGGCAAAAGGGAGCAGGGCCGGGACCGCAGGGCGGAGCCCCGAGGGCCCCAGGAGAGAGGGGAGCGCTAACAGGGTGCGGCGAGGCGGCCCCTCCAGGCTGGGACGCTGTGAGGACCCCGGGTGGGTGGCCTGGGAAGAGTAGACACCTGCACGGGGATAAGGGGGAGGGAACCTGTCAGTCTGGGGAGGGCGCCGGGGAACTGAGGGGTCCACCTGGGGCGCCCATGCTCCCCGCAGATAGGGGGCCAGGTCACGGGCCAGCGGCGGGGGCGGGGCACGCAGTGTGAGGCCACAGGCATCAGAAGGGAACGAAGATGGCCGCAGAGAGAATACTCGCCTCGATGAGGTTTTTGGCCTTAAACACGTCTCCGATCTCATACATGATGATGTCATCCTTCGTCCTCCCGAGCCCGTCGAAGTGCACGTGCTGCACCACCACCTGCGTGACGAGAGGTCAGACTGCTGAGCGTGACGCGGCACGAGCTCAGCTTCCAGGCGAAGGACCAACGTCCGACATTAATCCCAGGGATCTCTTTTCAACTTTAGTGACCCGCGTTTCCTAACCCCAGACTTCACCCTATTTATTTTTCAAAGAACTGGTGACTCGAGCTTACTCTTGCCACATCTGTGCTTCCTGTGAACAAGGTCACCCGCATCCGGATGACCAGGGACCACGCGGGTCCTAAACCAGCAGGGCCCCGGGTGGCGCTATGACCTGAGTTCCCACTGTGGGATCTCTGTGACAAGTGCTGACTCAGAGGCCTCTCCCTGTCTCCTCCTGGACAGGGAGCCTTCCAGAGGAGGGACTGCTTCTCGCTCACCTGTTTTCATAGAAGCTCTTACACAGGAACATGCAGGTGCTCATTTAACTTGTTCAAGAACAAGGAATTATTTCAAAAACAGGATACAGCAGTGAGCTGTATCTCGCCTCAGTGGAGCTTATATTTTAGAGCAGTGGTTCTCAAACCTTTTTAATGCCCCGACCCTCTAACACATTCCTCATGTTGTGGTGACCCCCAACCAAAACATTGTTTTCGTTGCTACTTCATAACTGTGATTTTGCTACTGTTATGAATCGTAATAAATATCTGTGTTTTCCGATGGTCTTAGGCGACCCTGCTAGCTGTTTTGGAGGGAGAAAAAGGCAATGTGTATAGTATAGCCGATGGTGCTAAGTAACTGGAAGATAACAGGATCTACTGGGGAAATTGGTGATTTACAGGTGACTGGAATACCACACTGAGATCTTAATTTAAGAATTAATGAAAATGTGCTTCCATTTCTTCAGCTGTATTTAACTTCAAAAGCAACGAAGTTCAGGAAAAGGTGCATTTAAGAACCAAGGTCTTTTTCCTGGGAGCAGGGAACAGAGTATAAACTTAGGCAGAATTTGAGTTAGTCTTTGAAACGATTTGTTTTAATGACATAAATACAAAAATAAAAGTTCGTTTAAATTTTCTACAGAAATAATCACGTAAGAACCCTTTTTTCTAAAACCAGAAGCTGCTTTTCTAAGCCAGCACTCTCTAAAATGTAGGCACTACAGAGGCTGCTTCAATGACGTCGCAGCAACAGGTCAGGTCCTTTCCCAAGAGGCTTACGGGAGTGACTGTCTCCCAGTCTGCACCAGCCCGTCCACAGAAACTCACGTCTTTGTTCTCCAGAACTTCCTGCTTCGCTTCAGGCTCGACTTCAACAAACTGAGCTTCTTCTCCTAAACCTCCAAAGTCAGTGCCGCTGGGCGGGAGAGGCTCCAGGCTCTGCAAGGGAGGAAGGACCACAGATAAATGAACCTTAACTTTTAAAAGCCAACATCTTAGTTCTGTCTGTGGATGATGCCCGGGTCTGTGGCTCCACGGTAAGGGGGCTGGGGCAGGATAGGGCCACAGGGCACAGGGCACAGGGCACAGGCTGCAGCTGCTGTGCAAGCCTCTTACTGGTCTCGAGAGCCTCGGTGTCCAGTGTGCTATCAATAAATAAAGCAGACGTGATTTTCAATTAACGGAAAGGGTCAGGCATGAACCGGTGATGGCTGGGGCATGAGCTGAGGATTACAGCTAGGTAGCTGAACACCTGAGCCCTTTGGAAGACAACAATGATTTAAATATCAGATGCCACAAAGACATATATCAGGGAAAAGAAAAAAATTGCTTTCCTGTTGTTAGAGAAATTATCCTAATTTTTAAAATCAAAATTGGCTATTCTATGACAACTAATGAGACTGACAACCCAAATTATTAGAACATATTTTTCTGGACCTGGGAGAGCTGTTTGGATCCAGCCAGTCTCACTCACACACAGAAAACTGCGCGATCAGACACTGGCCGGAGAGGTCACTTTCTCCAACGCCAACGGACATCGCCTTGGGAGCGTCACAGCGCCTGTGAATAGGATCCCGAGGCCGTGCTGTCACTGTCCGGAGACAGTAGCAGTGTGCACAATAACACAGTGTGAGCTTGCTTAACCACAGGATCGCAGGCACTCCCGGGATGGGTTCAGCAGGTCTAGCGTGGCGCCAGGTAACTGTACAACAGGCAAGTTTGGGGGAAACCATGCTAACCAGTTACCTGGCTGCGTCCTCACCCCACTAATTCTCTAAAAAGAAGCACTTTCAGTGGCAGGAGGCCTGACCTGCAGCAGGCAGCGCCAGTACCTTGGGCCACCTTTGCCCTGGACACTCCACAGCCTCTGGCCAATGCGTCCTCTGTAACGTCACTGGTTCCCTGGGAGGGTACTGGCCTGACAGACCACCTCCTCTGTCCCATCCCAGCCCAGTGTAACATTTTAAAAACAGAATCATTATTTTATTTCTCAAGTATATTAATAAATTAGTAACTTTTTCCTGTGCCACTTCATAAATGTGTTATCTTTATTTAAGTTTACACAGTGCAAATCATGTATGCAGAGTGAATACTGTGGTTATGAATATATGCACAACTCATCCTACTTAGCCTGATTGCTAAGCAAAATATGCTCCTTCCAGGCACAAGTTTATATTCCGTTATGTCTTTAAAAATCCTACCGTGTCCCTAACACCTCATAGCATGAAACGAGCTTTACTAAAGACCGGCCAGACCCATTTGTATTCTCTAATCTGAAACGCAGACGTTCAGAGATGATGTCTTCAAGATTTTAGTTACGTCAAAGGTTGATGTCCTAAATTAACTGTCTTACCAAGACATTTACTCATCCACCAAATAAGAACCTACTATGTGGCCAGCACTTATGAGACTCTCACCCTCGGAATTTATATTCCAGTGTCTGGAAGAGTAGGCCTGGTGCTAGGAATCTGGTACAATGGAGTAAAATAAATGTCTGGATCGAGCTTCTAATCGTTAAGCTGATCAGTCAAATTTTATTGCACCGGGCACTGTAGTGCTAACTGAAGGGGTCGGGCATAGAATAAATTTCCTGGGTTATGAAAAACATCTTTAAAGTGATATAGACTAGAATCGAATAGAAAATATTTTTTAAATGCACAGCTGGTGTGGCTCAGTGGTTGAGCGTCAACCTATGAACTAGGAAGTCAGTTCCATTGCAGGTCAGGGCATGTGCGGGAATTGTGGGCTCCATCCCCAGTAGGGGGCGTGCAGGGGGCAGCAGATCAGTGACTCTCCCTCATCATTGATGTTTTCATCTCTCTCCCTTTCCAGTCCTCCCTCTGAAATCAATAAAAACATATGACATTTTTAAATTAACAGATATTAGTGATAAGTGGTGTTTCACATAACCTGTTTCACACACGCTTGAGGATACCAGACAGAAAACATAGTTTCCTTACTGTGAGTCTTGACCAACAAGTTCATATAACACTGGCTAGTGAAATCAAGGCCAAATTAAATTTAGACTTTTTTTTTTTATCAACACATTAATAAAAGCGCAGCAATTCAAACACCAAAAGAGCTCAATAAGAATAGACTTTCATTCTGTACCCCTAGCACCCACAGCACCAGGCACACGGCAGCCTGTTGGCCCATTTCACATGAATGAATGAATGAATGAATGCTTACTTTAAGATGCAAGCCAAGTAAAATGCCGTTCCTACTGAAACATCTAGAAACTTACACTCTAAAAGGTAAGACAAAGAAATGCGAACACAGCTAAGCAGGGCACCGGAGGGGGAATGTCAGGAAGTGAGCAGCACGTCCAGGTGAGGGGAGCTAAGGAGAAGGTCTGTGCAGGAAGCCACCTGAACTGAGCTCTGAAAGGCGGGAACGCCCTGACAGCTGATGATGGCTGCGGGGTGGGCGATGGGAGGAGGAGGAAGCTGCGGGCAATCGTGTCGGAGTGAGAAGAGCAAGAGTGTTCACTTGAACTAACGGTCTGTGAGGTCCCAGTCCGGAGGCCGGACCCAGGCTGGGAGTCCGCGCTCCCTTCTTGGGGAAGACGACGGAAACAGAGCTGAGCTGTAAGTGAACGCAGCTGTGGCAGGAAAGGTGTCTTCAGGGCTGGGACCCACGGATCTCAGCTTGGAACTTTCTGGGGCTCTAACGGTGCGGCCGTGGACAGAACATGTATTTGGGTCCTCGGTGGAGGGTGAAGGGGAGCAGCTGGGCACGCTGGCACCGAGCATGCCTGTGCCCCAGGTCTCCGACAGCCTGGGGACACGCACCCCGGCGGCCCCCTCTTTAACAGGGGGGCTGAGGCGTGGAGGGGCTCCGTCTCTGACGGCGGAAGTAAAAGGCGGGACTTCCGGTGGGTCCGGGCTGGGGAAAGAGGGCGCTCGGTGCCCCCGGAGGCTCGGACCGGGAGGCTGGACAGGGACCGGGGAGGAGACGCTGGAAGCGGCCGAAGGAAGAGAAGCCGCGGGGAGGAAAGCGAGTGGCTCTGCGCCGGGACAAGGCGGGACCGGGGGCTCCTTTCCGCGCCGCGGCCCCGCGGAGTGACCTTGGGCGAGTCACGCCCCTTCTCTGCGCACCCGCCTCCGGCCCCCAGGTCCGCGGGCTCCGCGGGCGGCATGGCGGCGGCCTCGGGCGCGCTCCCCGCGGGGCCCCCTCGCCGGGGACCGCCCCCCGAGCGCAGCCGCGAGCGCGTCCCCGCGGCGCCCGCCCGGAGGTCACGCAGCTCGGGGCCTCTTACCCGGGCGTGCACCGTCCCCATGGCTCCCTCTCCGTCCGCCGCCTCACAGCGCTGCCAGCGTCCGGCCGAGGCCCGCGGGGGACGGCAGAGGGCGCGTCCGCGGCGGCGCAGCTACCGGGCCGCGCACCGCCCACCGGCCCTGGGACGCCGCGCGCTGGGGGCGGCCATATTGCCCCGCCTTAGCCCCGCCCCGTGGCTCGCGATGCCTTTGCTCATTGGTCCTTTCAGAGCCTGTAACCCGGATGTGCACGTGGACTCCGGAAGCCCTGAGGCCTGGAGAATGCGCAAGCGCAGAGCGTCCGTGGCCGCCGGCGGAGCTGCAGGTGCCCCGAATGCGGTGCATCCGCCAATGGCAGGTGCGCGGAGCGGCCTCTCGGGGCGACCTCCCCTGCCGGTGGGTGCGCCAGGGCTTCCCCCGGGGCCTCCTCGGCCTCCTGCCCCCGGCCCAGGGGGCGCTGTCCCCCGCCCCGCGCACGCGAAGCGCCCAGGCTCCCCTCGCCCTGCTGCTGGCCGCACGGGCCTCTGAGGCCCGGGGCCCCGGGACAGGAGGAAGGCGGCGGCCGCACCTGCCTCGCCGGGTTGCGTTAACGGGGCTCCTGCAGGGGAGGGAGGGCGCTGAGTCGGGGTGAGGGAAGGTGACCAGATTTTAACTTTGGTAAAGCGGGACACCATTGACGAGGGGGGTGGGGGGGGATCTTGATGAAAAATTTGGTCTATGTGGAGCAACAAAAATTTTCATAGAGCGCAAAAGTAGTATTGTAATATATATTTTTTCAATTTCAACAGAAGTACAATTTACAAATGTAATAAATAAAGATTGTGTATAGTATTATTTTATTCTTTGGCATATTTCTCATTTGAGTGAATTTTTTTAGAAGGTTGCTGTCGTTTAAAAGGTCATGAAGTTTCTCACAAGAATTTGTTAAATTACATTTCACACATAAAATGGCTTTCAGCCGAGACCGGTATGGCTCGGTGGTAGAGCGTCGGTCTGCGGACTGAAGGGTCCCAGGTTCGATTTCCGTCAAGGGCATGTACATTGGTTGCGGGCACATCCCCGGTAGGGGGTGTGCAAGAGGCAACTGGTCGATGTTTCTCTCTCATCGACGTTTCTAGCTCTCTATCCCTCTCCCTTCCTTTCTGTTAAAAAAAAAAAAATGGCTTTCAAAGTCTCAACACTTAATTGTGATTTTTCTGATGTCCACACTTTATTTACCGTAGAAAAAATGCGTTCAGTCGCAGCATTAGTTCCTGGTAAGAACTGCGTGTATTCCACAATTTTAACAACTGATCAACAATGCGAACTTTGATAAGCAGTTCTTGATAATCAGTTCTCAACAGTTATTTGTTATTATTAAAGTTTAACATTATAAAATTAACAAAAATAATATAAAACTCATATCCTGGCTAAATAGCCACATGACCGCCGAAAACCGTATATTCCCTTCCCGTTCTCCCGCCATTCCCTGGCTTGTCGTGCATTCTTTCCAAAAGTCAGGACTTTTTTAAAACGCCGAGAGGGACGCGGGACAAATTGTTAAAAAGCGGGACGTCTGGTCACCTTAGGGTAAGGGCCGTCGTGCGTTCAGCTGCAGCTGTAAAGGTTAGAGGTCATCCAGGGTTCGAGTCGGCTCACAGTGAAGCGCAGGAGAGCCTTGGGCCTCCCTCCGGTGGCAACAGACACCCCTAAAACACTGGGGTCAGTAAGCGCCGCGCTGAGGGCAGGGAGTGAGACGGCCCCTCGTCCACCCTGTCCTGTTCCCGCGCATTCCCCGTGCCCAGGCCGCTGGCTCAGGGTGTACCTTGGTGCCACGTAGCCCTCAGGGCTCAGCCCACACCCGGCCACGCTGCCCACGAGAGTGGGTCCCACCCCCGGCAGAGGGCTCGCGCCCAGCAGGGCTCCCCTCGGGCCTGGAGACCATGCTGAGCCCTCGGGAGGGCTGTTAGAGCGCCCCTTCCCGGCTACCAGGACCTGCATCAGGCTCTGGACCGGGACCTGGGAACCCGGCTGTAAAGGAGAGCCAGTGAGGCTGCAGCCACCGGGTGTGAGAGCCTCATTGAAGCAGCCTTTGTGCCCACATGTGTCTTCACTAGTTTCAAAGGTCTCTGCAGACATGGGTCTGCTCAGCTGCTTTGCAAAACCTGGTCAGCAATCCTAGAGGAGCAGGGCAGCAGGGGGAGGGGAGGAAAGGAGGAGCAGGGCTACGGGGGGGGGGGGGGGGTAAGGGAGGGGAGATAGGGGGAGGGGAGGGGAGCAGGAGGGAGGGGAGGAGCAGGGCAGCAGAGGGGAGGGGAGAAGGGGCAGGGCAGCAGGGGGGAGGGAAGGAGGAGCAGAGCAGTAGGGGAAAGGGAGGGAAGGCAGGGGAGGGGAGGAGGGGCAGGGCAGCAGGGAAAGGGGAGGAGGAGCAGGGGGGAGGAGAGGAGGAGCAGGGCGGCAGGGGGAGGGAAGGAGGAGCAGGGCTGCAGGGGGAGGGGAGGAGGAGCAGGGGGAGGGGAGGAGGAGCAGGGGGAGGGGAGAGGAGGGGAGGAGGGCGGCAGTAGGAGGTGTGGGCGGTGATACAGGTGCATACAGGCAGGCAGGACAGCCTCCTAAAAAGGACAGTGTGGGGGACTAGGCCTGGGGGAGCTGGGCCTGGCACAGACGCCTGAGGCAGAGGAACCGTGGCTGGAGCTGGAGCTGGAGGGAGAACGCTATAATTAGCTGCGTGACCTCAGGCAGGTCACAGCCTCTCTGCCTGCCGGTTCCCTGATGGTGGGGCTGCTAAGGACTCTCCGGGTTCTGCAGAAAATCTCACGCTGGGAAGTAACGCCCAGCATCCCCTGCCTTTCAGCCCGCGTGGACAGCCACTGGCCAGGAGATGGACAGCCACTGGCCAGATCAGACGCCGGCTCAGCCCCCATTCGGTTACAAGAGCAGCTTCCTGAGGCGCCTGCAGCTCAGGCATCACATCAGTCTCTGCCCCCTGAGCTGTGGGCCTTGGAGCAGTGCCTCTGGTCAGCTCCCCCTTAGGAAAGGGGGCAGGTAGCACGATGCTGTGGGGTCCAGCCGCGGAGCAGACGTGCAGCTGTGTGTGCCCGACCAGAGAAGGCACCGCCAAGCGCCGGCTTCTGCTGGTGCTCCGTGCTTTTCACAAAGGGTCACATGGAACCCTCCCAGCGGGTGGCCTTGTAGAGGAGAGGAAATGGGGGCTCGGAGAAACTGACACCCTGAAACCGGAGAGCCAAGCACAGGAGAGCCTGCTGTGGGCTCCCAGTCTTAGCCTCCTGTGAGCAGTGCCCACACCAGCCAGGGCCTGGGCTAACCAACCACCATGATGCTCACCGTGACCCAGGAACGGTGCAGATCGGCCTGCGTTCCCTCCCTCATGGCTCTCCGGCCAGCCAGAGGGTGGCCTGCAGAGGGCAGGGGTCATGAGCCAAATATTTGAGAACCTATTGTATAGCAGGCACTGGGCCCGGGCGCAGGGGACACCTCAAACCTCGTCTCTGACAGTGACAATAAACAGTGACAATAAACAGTCACCGTTTAAGGGCTGCTACGGCCTGCAGAGTGGGCGGGACCTGCCTCACTCTCACCCGGGATTTCCCGAATATATTGCATCACAGAGCCCTTCTGGGGTTTGGGGCTTGATGTGGCCTCAGAGGCAGACTGTGCCCCCCGTCCCCGCCCCCATCCACATGACCTGCTCGGTGGATCCGCTATGAGCTGAAGGGAAACTTGTAAGCATTGTGGACAAGGGGCCCCATGCCGACCTGACAGCTCAGGGCGGCCTGCCTGGCGGTCTTGCAAACTCGGAGACCTAAAGCCACCACAAAGGAAGGTCTGAAATGAAACTTGAACTAAAAGCAGTGATGGTGGGCAGTCACCTCCTAGGCCGGTATCTTCCCTGACAAGGTCAGCCTTTACCTTAGCTGAGCCTGTCTGTCTGTCTTTCATCTAGGATAACACCCCCCTGAAATGTCTGGGTAACTTGTCACTTCCCTTTTTCTGGAGCCCCTGGGGCACAACCTAATGTGCTGGGCGCCAGGACAGAGACCCCAAATCCCTTCACTATCATGTTCATTGTTCCTGCACCCACCTGAGCGTGTCCATCATTTTACCTTTTATCCAACCCCAGGGGTTTCCCTGCTTTGCTTTCTCCCGCCTCTCTAGCCTATCGCCAGTGAATTCCATGTAACCCGCCTCCGTCCCTTCCTCTGATGGCAGTGTGCAAACACAGATGTACCCACCGTTCTCCGAGCGTCATCGCAGTTCACTGAGGGTCTGCTTCCCAGCCTGTGTCGACAGTTTGGCTCAAATGAACTCACAATTCTTTGCAGGTCTCGGTGGTTTTCCCGTTAACAGCACCGAAACATCCCTCCCTGCCCACCGTGGCCGGCTGGATCGGCAAGACTGAGGGCACATGGGGTGAGAAGGGGCCCCTTTGGGGCTCTTGTTGAAGGTAGCGCACCCCAGCCTGTCCTAACTGGTCCCGTCCCCGGTGACACCTGCCAGCACCCCAGAACTGTGTGTGGAACGCCAATGGGCCAACAGTGGCCGGAGGGCACGCAGTGTAGCGGCTGCACCAGTCCCGGGAGGAAATAGTCTCAGAGGCCACGAGGGAGGCAGGGCTCCTGGCTCAGGACTTGGAAGCTGAGAACAGGGCAGCTGAGCCGGGAGCTGAGTTCTGTCCTGGGGGGTGTATTGAGGTGCGACTGAGGGGTGGCCAGGGAGAGGTGGGCATGTGGCTCCACGCTCACCTGCGCCAAGGACTCGGGAGACAAGGCCTGCTGGCTTCAAGCTCCCCCGCTCCACCCTCAGGAACAGTTTTGGGGACGGTCCAGCACCGGTATGAAGGAGCCCCTTCAGAGTATGGGGTCCCAGAGGAAGGAGAGGGGTCCCAGAGGAGGGAAAGGGGTTTAGCGTCCAGGAAGGAGCATGGAGGCCACCTGGGGGCACAGGGGGACGGGGCATTTCACAGGAGCTGGCTGTGAGGAAGAGCGGCCGCAGTGTCTGGAAGGACAGTCGAGGGAGAGCATTCGAAATGCCGTTTATGATAAGCTTTCTCACCGAAGACATGCATTTCACACAGGAATGTGGACAACACAGGTAAGCGCAGCAGAGGTGTAGACAATGGCACCAGGACTGCCACGGACAGTACGGGGTGTATGGACTTCTGTCTTCTGTCTCCCACTCACACCCACACTGCCCTTAAGACACTGGGCCCTGTCTGCCAGGCTCTGCCATCTGTGCTACGTGAGGCTGCTGTTCCCAGGCACCAGCTAGATGGCAGGTGCCAGTCTCCCGGACCACCGGCTGGCGGTCACTGGATGGGGCTCCCGTGGACACCGCCTGCCGGGAACTCTGCCCGATATGTCCCAGGGAGAGGGGGTTCTATGTGCCAGGCAGAGGGCCTGGAGGGTGTGTTCACCCGCAGGTGAGACCCTGGCAGAGCTGGGACTGGGAGGTTCTGCCATCTCTGAGGGGCCATCTCTAAGGGGCACAGCACTTCCTGTCTTAGAGCTCATTCTACAAAGTGGAGAAAACGTGCTCCTGGTAAGAGCACTTTTTTTTTTTTTTTTTGAAAAGTGTAAAGGAAACAGGTGTCATGTGATTTTATCAGCCACTGAACATACTTAGTTCCTGATGACGGTCACAAAGCTCACGGACGTACCCGTCTGCAAGAACGCACGGGTTCCTGTGAAATCTGTCAGTGTGTCCTAGGCGGGGCGTGAGGGGGGTGACAGGAGTCCAGGGGGGTGGCAGCATGGCCTCTCGCTCCCACCAGCTCGGCAAGGGGCAGGCTTTGTTCTGCAGCCCAGGGGGGAGTGCGGGGGGCAGGGAGAGGGGGGAGTCCTCCACTCACCAGCCCCTGCCTCCCTGAGGGGTGCTCCCTCGCCTGGAGACACAGGAGCCAGCGGGGAGTCCCAGGGGTTAGGGGGGTGGGTCCCTGTGTTGGGCAATGACCCTGTGTCATCACAAGTCACCCCTGCTCCTCGTTCTCGGCTCATCATAGCTGAAGAGAAGGGGCACAGCCAGCCCCACCCCTGGAGCGCTGCCCTGTGGGAGGGTGTGCCTGTGAGGAATCCTGTCTGGACCCGCTGGCTCTCTGCTCGCTCCGGACAAAGTAGGGGCGAGGCTCCGGATACTCACAAAATAGGGGCGAGGCTCTGGACACTCACAAAGTAGGGGCAAGGCTCCAGACACTTACAAAGTAGGGGCGAGGCTCCGGACACTCACAAAATAGGGGAGAGGTGCCACTGTCCATCCCAACGCCCGGGGCTGGCCTCAGCCTGATCCTCTTTGTAACACTTGCCTGTGCAAGAGCCGCAGACACCCACGTTTCCCCAGGAGGGTAGTGCCATGTGCCTGCCAGCAAGTTATCCCTGGGGGGAGGGGGCTGTCTGTGCCCGCTGCTCATTAAGGCAGGGGTGAGGGGGGCGGGGAGGGGAGCAAGCCAGAGGTGGGGTGTGTGTGTGTGTGTGTGTGTGTGTGTGTGTGTGTGTGTGTGTGAAGCCAAGCTGAGGGCGCCAGCGGGCTGGGCCAAGCTGCGGAGTCTGGCTGCTGCCTGGGACCCGGGGACTGTCTGTGCTCAGGACTTTTAACAAGGCTTTGCTGTGACAGCTCCCGATCCCCTGGATACACGGCTCAGCAGACAGTAGGCTTCCCTTGTGTCTCACACATCTCGGTGACGTTTAGGCTGCGTTAGAAAGGTGTTCTACAAGGTAAACAAGTCACTACCGTCTTCTATGGGCCCTGACCTCGTGCCCTCCGGAGGACACAGCCCTGCCGCCTCGGTGCTGGGCCAGCGTGCCCGGCCTGAGGCCCTCCCGCCACCGGGACACCACCCACTGGCTCCACAGCAGACGGAGCCACACAGAGCAGCTCCCCGGATAGGGCAGGGTGCCCCCCCCCCGCCCCTTAGCCCCCGCCGCCTCCTTCTGACCGGCTGCCCCTCCCTCGGGATGTGGCGGCTCCAGGGCTGCAGTTGGCACCTCCTTTGGGCCCTGGAGCCTCTGGACACCTCTCAATCCCACGCTGTACTGAGACCAGACTCCAGTCCGGGCCTGGCTGGGCTGGCTGCCCTCTCGCTGGCGAGCCTGCCGCCACTCGGGCCCAAGGTCACAAGGTCACGTGTTCATTCCCAGTGCAAACAGGACCCTACCACCCCCCACTTTAAACCCCTGACATCTGCCAATCACAGTAACAGCGGAGTCCCGCCTCCCGAGGGCCCACCGCCGTTCGGTGCTGTGCCAGGGGTCCCCAGAGCCTCCAGCAACCCCGAGAAGAGGTACAAGGACACCGCTGAGCAGATGAAAAAGCCAAGACCCACATGGCCAGGACAAGGCGCAGCCCTCGGACCAGAGCAAGGCCGTCCTCACTGGGCATCGGGGTTCGGGCTTCAGAGAGCAGCCGTGTCACCAGGCCGTGTTTCCGCCTGGACTTGGGGGTTCCACCACCAGCCTAGGATCCTGCAAGCCTGAGGTCAGAGAGGAGCCCGCGTTAACATGACACCCCCCAGGCTCCCAGAAGCCCTGCCTGGCACCCTGCGTGCCCCGCCCACCCCGTGCTGCGGGCACCGAGCTACTTCCCGAGGCAAAGCAACGTTCCTGACCCTCTGCCCGCTCAGCTCCCCATCAAATCTGGGGCCAAATCTGTGCCAGTGGGCATGGCGAGCGTTCAGCACGGGCACCAGGACCGCTGGCTGGCTTCCTGGCTGCCTCACACCAGACCGCGCCCCCCTCTCCCCCTTGAAAGATACGCCCCTCATCACCCACTGGGTGCTCCACCCTGGTTCTAGAATGGCCCACGAGGCCTGGTCGGATGACGGGGCCCCTCGGACCACACCCCCCCTTTACCTGAGCGTGGGAGCAGATGCGTCGCCAGCCGAGAGCACACCTGGGCGGTCATGGACTGCAGCCACTGCACGTCGTCAGGAATGTCAGGGAGCCACAGCACCAGTCTGCGGGGAGAAACGCGGACATAGACACGTGCGTGCACACGCACACACACAAACACACGCACACGCCCGTGTCAGCAGGGAGACAAGTCAAAATTCAGAGAACCAAAGAAAAGCTGGACAAAAGGCAGGGAGCATGCCAGACTGCCGGCCTGGCTACCTTCTACTTCCCATCTGATAGCTCCCCACGCGGTGCTGTGTGTGTGTGTGTGTGTGTGTGTTTGTGTGTGTTCATGGAGTGTGGGAGGGAGGCGGGAAGACTGAAAAACAGAAATATCAATGCACCGGGGATCCCGCAACTGAGGTATGTGCCCTTCACTAACCCTGGGCCCTTCACTCTAACCACTGAGCAAAGTGGCCAGGGGCCAAAGTGAGGCCCCTTTGGATTCAGGAAAGCTCGGGGTTAAATGGGGATTCAAGGAGAAGCCTGGTTTTCCCAGACTCAAGATGCCTGAAGCTGGGGTGCAAACACCACCCCTTCCTCTGGCCCGACTGCCCTTCGCCACGGCCCCCACAGACTGCCCGCCCCCGGACACCGAAAGGACCCCACGCTGGGGCACAGTGGTGTGGGAACAGGAGGCTCCTTCGCTGGGGCGGGAGGGACCAGGAAGGCCCCCCCGGGCGGGACAGCGGAGCTGGAGGACGAAGGGCCGGCTGGACTGCAAAGATGGACAGGAGGACATGCTGGCTTAATCGCTAAGAGGAAGGGAGACGCCGGAGTCCTCCGGAGAAGGCTGAGCAAACACACGCCCAGGAGCAGCGCAGACAGCGCCGCCCACTGCGCTCACCTCTGCACCACCGCCACCGCGGACTCCACGGGCAGCGTCCAGGGCAGCATCACGTACGACATGACCTTCACCGGCAGGAGGCTGCAGAGCTTGCTCAGGCAGCCCCCGCGGGGTTTCAGGGCCACACACAGCCCTGGAAGAGACCATGGGGGGAGGGGTTCCACCAGCGTGACCACCCCAGAGGCTGCTGGGACGTTGGTGAAAGGCACTCCCTGCTGCCAGGGCAGCAGGAGCTGGCGCCTGGGGCAGCCCGGCCCGGGACGCTCTGTTCCAGGGCCTCTCCCTGGAGGAGACAGGACCCCGCCCGCCCGCCTACGGCTTCCCCAGCGCCCCCTCTTCTGCCTGAGCCCTGCCTTCCGGTTCCCCTACGTCAAGGCCTCAGGCGCCTCACACCGTAGCCGCCTGGGCATCAGCGTCGTGTTTATCTTGGGGTTTCTCCCAACGCCCCATGGGTCTGGTTTGTGCCCTCCTGGCTCCACCTGGTGTCTGACCACATGACCAAATGCACCAGCATCGTTCAAGGACAAGTTCAAAGCTGTAGGTTGGGGAGGGGGAGGCAGACAGGCCCCTCCAGAAAGGAGGCTTGGAGACAGGGAATGGTGTTCTGAAAGAAGGGGCCCACCCTCGGGCCCCCCAAATACGGTGTGCCCGGACCCCAGGCCCTGGCAGCATGCCCGCTTCACTCAGAACGGGCTCAGCGGGCATGTGGTGTTTCCTGGCCCGGACACGTGGGAAGGGGGACTGGTGGGGAGATGGTGCCAGGAGGGGGCCTCCCCTCCTCCCCGTGGCAGCATCACCCTCCCCCCAACCCCAACCCCTACCCTGGGGAGCAGCCCTTCAGCCTCAGCAGCGCCCCCTCCCGCCCGGAGGCGTCACCTGCGATGAGCGGGGGCGGCAGGGTCTCCAGGAGGCTCTCGTCCCTGGGCAGGAGGTGGGCACGCAGGTGGGTCAGCAGCTCGGCCACCTCAGGGCTCCTCTGCCAGGCAGCCGCCCCGGGGGAGGCCTCGGGGCCCGTGGTTTCCCAGGAGAACGGGAGGAACTCGGGCGCCCCGGAGGGCACCCCCGCGCTTGGCCGGGGCCCGTCACAGATGCCTACGCAGGGCACAGAGACAGGGTCATTACTCACACACCCATCCACTGTGCCAGGGAGGCCAGCAGCCACCGGACACGGCCGCCTGGGACCCACTCAGGAGCAGCGGGATGGACGAGGGCAAAGGGCTTCCCAGGAGGAGGCGGCGTGGGCAGCCCAGCGAAGGGAGCCGAGCTCCTGGCTCCCTCTCTCCCTCGCCGTGTGGCTGCACAGCCCCTGTGGGCGGGAGGGAGAGGACGGCAGCTCATTGGTACTAACGGGGCGGCACTGCCCGTTACTGTCGGGGCGGCACTGCCCGTTACGCCTGCGTCCCCGGCCGGCCTAGGAGCTCCCAGCCAGGCCCTGCAGCAGCCATTCTACTGCTTTTATCAGCGTCTCCCTTTCAGCCGAGGAAGGAAGCACAGAGAGGTTCAGAGACGCATACACAGCCACACAGCCCATCCGTGGCAGAGCGGGATTTGAACCTGGGCCTGACACAGATCCTGGAAGCAGGATTAGACCCAGGATTGGGGGGGGGCTGCCCAGGGAGTTGGGGTGCAGTAGCCGACACCACAGGGGCTCCCAGCTCCCTCGGACTTGGCGCACAGGGTGCAGCGCTCTGGGGTGGGGTGGGGTGGGGGGCAGTAGCTTCAGAGGCCCCGGCTGCCCTGGCTCACCTGTTGCCGCCATCCTCAGGTTACAGACAGGGGCTGCCCCGACGCCCCTCGGTGCTCCCAGATTGCCCCCATTTATGCTTCTCGACATCTGTCCCAGGGCCTCCCTTAGACAGGCTGCTCGCCCTCTGGGACAGCACTTGCCCTGGGTACAGATGTGTTCCCAGAGGACCTCACCTCTCCCCCACCCCCGGGACCAGCTGCCTGAGGACCTGCTGACATATTTGAACCCAAACCCAGCACCGAGCGTGCAAACCGAGAATCACCTGGACATACTGGACCCCCACGTCCCCTTCATACAGATGTGGAAGCGGCCAGGGAGGGGGGTGGCCTCCCCAAAGCCTTCTCACTGCTCTCCCTGGGGTTCAAATCCCAGCTCTGCCCCCCTTCCCAGCCCATACGTACCGTTTTCTTCCAAGAACCTCACCGCATCTAAATACCCTCGAAGGAATAACTCTCCAAGCGTCTGTAAGCAGAGCAAACGAGTGAGTTCTGGGCCGTGCGACCAAGCCTCACTCACTTAAACCATAGACCCCTTCAAACTCTGAGCTGCCTCCATGGGCCAGGCACGGCCTCCAGGTGTCTGAATGTTCTGGGCTGTTTTTACAGGAGTTGATTTCTACTTTCATAACACTGTGACCTGAGAAGATGCTTGATAGGATTCCAATCTTCTTGAACATGTAGAGACCTGTTTTGTACACTTACATGTGCTCTATCTTTGAGAATGAGCCGTGTGCACTTGAGAAGAATGTATATACTGCAGCTTTGGGGTGAAATCCCATATAATAAAAGCCTAATATGCTAAGTGTCCTGTCATCCAGTTGGCTGTTCAACCAGTCAAAGCATAATATGCTAATGATAGGCTAAGGCTGCTCAACCATTCACTATGATGTGCACTAACCACCAGGGGGCAGACGCTCTGACCGGTAGGTTAGCTTGCTGCTAGGGTCTGGCCAATTAGGCCTGAGTGAGAACTCCCTGGAGCCCTCCTGCAGGCCCTCCTCAGCTGGCCAACCTCCTGCATCCCTCCCCAGCCCTGATCATGCACCAGTGGGGCTCCTTGGCCTGGCCTGCACCCTCTTGCAATCCGGACCCTTTGGGGGATGTTGGAGAACCAGTTTCAGCCTGATCCCGCAGGCCAGGACAAGGGACCCCAACTGGTACATGAATTCATGCACTGGGCCTCTAGTGTTCCATAAATGTCAATTAAATCCATCTGATCCAGTGTGTGCTTTGGAGTCACTGGTTTCTTCTTAATTTTTTTGTCTGGATGATCTATCCAGTGAAGTCAGCGGGGTGTTAAAACCCTCTACTGTAACTGTACTGTTGTCGATCTCTCCCTTAAAGTCCTTTAGAAGCATATATATATATATATATATATATATATATATTTAGGTGCTCCTATATTGGGTGCATAATGTTTAGCAGGGTTATATCCTCTTATTGGATTGATCCCTTAGTATTATGGCATGCCCTTTGTTGTCTCTTATGATGGCTTACTTTTTGAAGTCTATTTTGTCAGATATGAATATTGTCACCCTAGCTTTATGTTGGTTGGGTTTTTCTTTACATTTGCATGGAAAATTTTTCCCAAACCTTCACTCTCATCTTACGTGAGTCTTTCGTTCTGAGATGGATCTCTTGTAGACAGCATACAGTTGGGTCATCTTTTGTATCCATTCAGCTACCCTACACCTTTTGATTGGAGCATTTAATCCATTTACATTTAAAGTTATTATTGATAGGTACTTATTTATTGCCACTTTATGCCTAGGTTTCTCTATTTCTTCTCATTACTGCAGATCCTTTAGCATTTTTTGCAATGCTGGCTTGGTAGTGATAAACTGTTTTAGGCTTTTTTTTTTTTTTTTTTAATCTGGGAAGCTGTTTATTTCATCATCTATTTTGAATCATAGCCTTGCTGGATATAGTAATCCTGGCTTCAGATCCTTGCTTTTCTTTACCTTCAATACTTCTGTCATTTCCTTCTGGCCTATAGTTTCTGATGAGGAATCAGTTGACAGCCTTATGGGAGCTACTTTGTAAATTGCTTTACTCTTGCTGCCTTTAAGATTCTTTCTCTTTAATTTTTGGCATTTTAATTATGATGTGTCTGGGCCAGGGCGTTGTTGGGTTCTTGCTTGGGACTTTCTGTGCCTCCTAAACTTGTGGGACTTTTTCCTTCATCAGGTTAGATAAGTTTTCTGCCATTATTTCTTCAAACATGTCTTATATCCCTTTCTCACTTTCTTCCCCTTCTGGTACAACTATTGTGCGGACATTGTTATGTTTCATGATGCTCCACAGCTCACTTAAACTGTCCTCTTATTTTTTAATTGTTTTTTTTTTTTTTTTTTTCCTTTTTGGTTCTCTGAGTGATTTTTTCTACACTGTCTTCAAATTCACTGGTCTCATCCTCAGCTTCCCCTAATATGCTGTGTATTCCTTCCAGTGTGTTCTTTATTAGTGCTGTCAATCTTTATTTCTGACTGTTCTTTTTTCATAGTTACTATATCTTCTCTCATGCTATTGAGCATCTTAACCATCATTATTCTGAACTCTATGTCAAATGAATTTCTTATCTTCATTTCATTTATCTCTGCTATTGGAGAATTCTCTTGTTCTTTCATCGGGGGTTGTTTTTTCTCTCTCCATTTTGGGTACCAGTTTGAGTTTGTGATTGTGAATTAGGTAGATCTGCTGCACCGCAGGCAGCACAGTTTAAATGTCGCCAGATGATTCCCATAATCAGAATCCGGCACCTAGTCACTGAGGGGTCTGCTTCAGTTTGTCTGTGCAGTGAATCACACTAGTGGGTCCCCAAGCAAACCGGAGCACAGAGCTGAACAAACAGCCCCACTCACCTTGACATCCGGGGGGAACACTACTTGGCTTATCAGGTGGATGTTCTCCAAGCAGAAGCGGAGGCTGAGCTTGGACACGTCCATATACAGGAAGTTCGTGGACTTGACCTTAGGACAGATGTCATACTCCCCAAGGAACGGGGACACAGTGATGGTCGCTTTGTCATCAAAGCACGGCACACTGTCAGTAAACCCTCCATCCACGTACCGCTTGTAAGGGAGAGAGGAAACACATCGTGTCAGAGGCTCTGGGCAGGAGTTTCCCTGGTGCTCAGATTATGGGCAGAGGCTTCTCAGAACCACAGCTGACCTAGGGGAGGACTGGAATTGGGGAGCCTCTTTCAACACGTTCGGCTGGGCAGGCAGGTTAGGCACAAGCTGGACAGTCTGCACCAGTCAAACCAATGCCAGGAACCCTACCCTGATGTGACATCCTCATCTGTCCACAGACAGGACAGATGTCCCGGGTGGAGACCAATCAGCTCCAGTGGATAATGGCTGCCCTAGAGGGAGCTGTCCCTGCTGCCACACAGCCCCGCACACAGCCCAGAGCCTGCAGAGCACACACTCCACTTTGACTATGCCCTTGCAGGGCTCACAAGCAGCCGTATGTGCCTACACAGATGTTGATGGAATTCAACCACAGCTCTGTTGGCAGCTCTGCTCCAAGCCCCAGGCTAACAGGATAGTCAGTCCCAGAGAGGATGGAGACTCTCCACCCTGAGAATGAAGCTCTCCTGAAGGGAGTTGCTGAGTCTTAAGTGTCTTATTCTTTAACTAGGTCACAGGGCACCTGTCCTCAGTGCTCCGGTGAAGATGACATGAACCAGTTCACCTTTCCGAAAGCCAGGTAATGGATTCTTGGTGAGCTTAGTTGGGCTGGGGGTGGGCAGGGTAGAAATGGGGCAGCTATGGAATCACCATCTCAGAGCTGAGAGACAAGTCCCTGTGTCTGGATGCCGGAGCCCAGCATTGTGCAGGCAGGAGCCATGCAAACACAGTATAGAAATAGACTCACCACGCCTCTGAAGGAAGGAGGGATTAAGCCACAGAAGTAAGGGATGAAGGAGGAGCAGATCAAGGCCTGTGAAGATAAAGGAAGAGAAACCACAGGCAAAGTGGTATGCCTTTCCTTCACCTTCGGCCTCCCTGAGCCCTCTCTCTATGCGCGAGAAGAGCAGCTAGCCTGAAAGTGCTCTTTGCACACAGTAGGCACTTTATTTAATGGGTTGAATGAACAATGAACCAACTTACACAAGTTATTTCAGCCCCAAGTACATGTCCCTGGTGCCCACAAGGGTTTCCCACAGAGGCACAGCGTGTGCGTCCCGGTCAGCCAAGTGCTTGTGCCGGTAAGAAACGGGCAGGTGGCCTGCGCCAGCCTCTCTGTGTGACACCCCAACATGAAACAGCTGTCACGTGCCAGCACCCCGACAGCCCCGCTTACGTCCACCACTTCGTCTTTGGACCGGAAGTCGGACACCAGCACGTTCTCCCAGTCGGACACGCGGGTGAGCGAGATGCACATTCTGCCCGAGATGAGCGTGTGCACGTCGGGCGGGAGGTGCCTGTGCAGGGCCTCGCGGAGGAAGCGGACCATGCTGAAGGACGGGTGCAGGACGCCCAGGGCCCGGCTCCTGATGGACTGGACAAGGCCTCCGAGGACCTGCAGAGTGAGGTCTGTGGGGGGGACAAGCACATAAAGGGATGGAGAGGGACCCAGGAGCCGGGCGGAGGGAGCTGTGTTCTCACGGGGGGGGGGTCGTCCAGACTGAGATGTGTTGAGAGGATCTCAGGCTTGATGAAAAATAGAATGCAAAATATCTCAAAACACTGTGTCCTCACTAAACGGGAGAAGGAGACCGTTTGGTTATATTGGGAGGAATACAATGAACGTCACGGTGTCTTTACTTTTTGCATCCTGTTTCTAGGAAATGTGAAATGGCAGCGCCCTCTCGGCCTGGCCTGGAGAACCAGCCTCGGGGCCCTCTCCTCCCCCCACTCCCCACAGGGCCAGAGCCAGAGCCAGGGGGGCCTCTGCACCAGGCGTCAGCAGGAAGGCCTGATGCTCCAGCGGGCAGAGAACACCAGGCCGGCACCAGGGCGGGAAGCCTGCCTACCCTCCCACCTGCCTCCCCCTCCCACCTGCCCCCACCTCCCACCTGCCCCCACCTCCCACCTGCCCTCACCTCCCACCTGCCCCCACCTCCCACCTGCCCCCACCTCCCACCTGCCTCCCCCTCCCACCTGCCCTCACCTCCCACCTGCCCCCACCTCCCACATGCCCCCACTTCCCACCTGCCTCCCCCTCCCACCTGCCCCCACCTCCCACCTGCCCCCACCTCCCACCTGCCTCCCGCACCACCTGCCTCCCCTCCCACCTGCCTCCCCCACCACCTGCCTCCCCTCCCACCTGCCTCCAGCTCTCACTTGCCTCCAGCTCTCACCAGCCTCCACCTCCCACCTGCCTTCAGCTCTCACCAGCCTCCAGCTCTCATCAGCCTCCAGCTCTCACCTCCCTCCACCTCCCACCTGCCTCCACCTCCCTCCTGCCTCCCCTCTCACCTGCCTCCAGCTCTCAGCAGCCTCGGGAAGTCACCTCACTGCCTCTCAGTCTGAGACTGTGCGTTTTTAATGTGGGGCAGTGTCTCTCTACCTGCATGGCCCCCTGAGTCCAGGCGGAAGGGGGCACATGTGCGCCCAGCGGGCAGGGCTGCCAGGCTCGCCTGCCAGCCAGCCTGGGTAGGATGCGCTCTCAGCAGTTCTGCCCGTTGCAGCCCCTGGGAGAGGCTCCTTGGAGCTCCGCCCATGAGGCAGGATGTCAAAGCAAGAGCCTGGGGAACAGCCTCTACCCAACCTCCAGACCCACTTTCCGGGGGCGTGTGGTCCCTGCCTCCCTCCCCCTGTGCTGCGGGCACAGCCCCAGGCTCGGCCTGTCCTGCCTCTCCCGAACCCGGCACTGCTCTGCGCTTCAGTCCTGGGGTCATTGCTCCAGCTAAACATTCAACCACCGCTGGCTACAGGTCACCTTGGGGTACAAGGACTGGCGTTAGCATAGCTATAGCCCGGGAGGGGGGGACCGGCCGCCCTGCAGGTCACCTCCCTGCCCTTTGCTCCTCTCCCCTGCAAGAAGGCAGCCAGGGCGCCTAAGCCACCTCCCACTCAGCCCAGGGTCCCCCCAATGGCAGGGCTGCCTCCTGACAGGGCTTCCTGGTCCCTGAGCAGAGGCCGCCCTGGGGCTGTGTCCCACCCAGCAGCCCTGGCTACAGCCAGGAGTGAGGCCCTAGGAGCCCCGGTGAACTGGGGCTGATACGGCGCATGACCTTTCTGGGTGCCAGCAGCTCCACACTACCCCTTGCTCCCAGCTCTACCCCTGACTGGGAGCCCCAAGCCGAGGAGGCTGCACCCCAGTCCTTTAGGCACAAGCCCACCCCCCCCTCCCCCGGCTTCCACCTGCACAGACCTTAATTCCGACAAAACTCAAAGGGCACTGAGTGGGGTGAGCATGGTGTGGGGAGGTCCAGGGGCCCCGCCAGCCCCCAGGAAGGGCCTGGATCCCTGGGAAGGAGAGGAGATAACTTTCAAACCCTCCTTCAATCCCCCCCCCCTCCCACCTCCTCAACGCCAAACCTGCTGGTCTGCAAAGAGCTGCCTGCTGCCTGAGACCCATCCGAGCCCCCCACCCCCCCCCCAGGGCGGCGCACAAAAGGCGCAGGTGCCCGCCGTGGGCACGAGCCGCAGCCCACATTTGGTTGGTAAGACCCAGAGCAAATCCACCCTCCCGTGGGCACTCAGCTCAGCGAGACCCAACAGAGACGGCGGGCACCACGGGGACCAGCTCCACCCTCCGCCTCCCGGGTCGCATTCCCTGCAAGACCCAGCTCAGGCCGGGGAACAGGGGAGGGGGGGAGGCGCTCGGGGTTCCCGCGCCCGGAGGCGCCGCTCCCAAGGCGCGCCCCCTCCCAGCCTGGGCGACCGAGCCCACCCGCGGGGCGCGAGGACGCGGCGGAGGGCATCTGCCTGGGGGCGCCCCTCCGGGCAGGCAGCCCGCGCAGCCCGGACGTACCCATGGGGATGCGGGCCAGGAAGGTGACGCCGTGCAGCGCCCCGGCCGAGGTCCCGAAGAACATGCGCGCGTCGCGGAGGAGGTGCGGGGCGCGCTCGCCCAGGCAGCGGGTGGCCCCGAGGTGGTAGAAGCCCAGGAAGCCGCAGCCCGAGAAGGACAGGCTCCAGCCGCGCTCGGAGCCGCCCATGGCGGCGGCGGGCCGGGGCCCGGGGCGCGGGGTCTGAGCTGCACGGCCCGCCATCCACCCGGTCTCTAACCGCACTGACTCCCGCGCGCGGCCGCGCCGCCGCCGCCGCCGCCGCCGCCGCCGCCCAGGTGCTCCCCGCGGGACGTCAGCGCGCCTGGCCCCGCCCCTCGGGCTAAGGGAAGGAGCCGGCGGCGGACAGGTGGTCCTACCCGTCAGTCATTGCACTCCTGGGCCGGGAGGATTTGGGGGCGGGGCCTAGGGGGGCAGACTGGCTGAGGGGCGGGGCCTGGGAGGGGCAGGAGGGCTGAGGGGTGGGGCCTAGAAAGGACAGACGGGCTGAGGGGCGGGGCTTAGGAGGGACAGACGGGCTGAGGGGCGGGGCGTGGGAGGGGCAGGAGGACTGAGGGGTGGGGCCTAGAAAGGACAGACGGGCTGAGGGGCGGGGCGTGGGAGGGGCAGGAGGGCTGAGGGGTGGGGCCTAGAAAGGACAGACGGGCTGAGGGGCGGGGCCTGGGAGGGGCAGGAGGGCTGAGGGGCGGGGCCTAGAAAGGACAGACGGGCTGAGGGGCGGGGCTTAGGAGGGACAGACGGGCTGAGGGGCGGGGCGTGGGAGGGGCAGGAGGACTGAGGGGTGGGGCCTAGAAAGGACAGACGGGCTGAGGGGCGGGGCCTATGGGGGCAGACTGGCTGAGGGGCGGGGCCTGGGAGGGGCAGGAGGACTGAGGGTTGGGGCCTAGAAAGGACAGATGGGCTGAGGGGCGGGGCTTAGGAGGGACAGACTGGCTGAGGGGCGGGGCCTAGAAAGGACAGACGGGCTGAGGGGCGAGGTCTGGGAGGGGCCAACCTGCGCCTGAGGGAGGGTGGGGCGTTTTCCCTGCTTCAAATGACAGGAATGGGCTGGAAAGAGACAGCGCCCCCTGCAGCTCCTCTTCATCCTGAGGTCAGGGAGGAGCAGTAGCTGCCCGCTGAGGTCTTTTTTAAAATTTTATTTTATATATTTTATTGATTTTTTTTACAGAGAGGAAGAGAGAGGGATTGAGAACCGGAAACATCGATGCCAGAGAAACATGGATCAGCTGTCTCCTGCACAGTGCCCGCAACGATGGAACATGTCCTTGACTGGAATCAAACCCGGGACCCTCCAGTCCGCAGGCCGACGCTCTATCCACTGAGCCAAACTGGTTCCAGCTCCCGCTGAGGTCTTTACTATCTTCCCTTTGCCCTGGTTTCCTGCAGGTCTGTGTGATGGCTCAACGCATGGCAAGTGGTGCAGATTCTCATGTAAGGACAGTGAGCGAAGTTGCCATTTCACTTTCACTTTTAAGTTAGGCAGGGACGGGTCGACCGATCTGTGGCATCCCGAAGCTTGCAGGACCTGGGTTTCCCCAAGGGGTGCCCACTCAGAATCATAATGAAGCGAAAGTGGTGACTTCCCGCACAACCAACGCGACTCCGGCCTTCTCCGAGGGCAGCAGGCGGGTGTGTGGACCGGGCTTGGGTCCCTGGATGGGACGGTGCATGCAGACAGGGCCGCTCAGACTGTGCTGGCTCAGCAGTCCCTTAAATGGGGCAGGCACCCTCCACCCAGTAACCAAACCCCACCCCTGTGGGGGCCCCGGCTTCTCTGCCCCCTGCCAGGTGTCTTGTTCTGTCACTGTTCCTCCTCAGTGCCCCAGGCCGGCTTCTGGCCCTTCCACAGCCACACCCTTTGCCCAACCTTTCCGGCCACACCTCACCTCACCCTGCAGCCCCCTCCTCAGCCCAGCTCCCCGCCCTGGCTGTAATTCACACAGTGTACAGGGCAGCCTTTTTTAAAAGGCACAGTTCAGCCGAAACTGGTTTGGCTCAGTGGTAGAGCGTCGGTCTGCGGACTGAAAGGTCCCAGGTTCGATTCCGGTCAAGGGCATGTACCTTGGTTGCAGGCACATCCCCAGTGGCGGGGGGAGTGTGCAAGAGGCGGCTGGTCGATGATTCTCTCTCATCGACGTTTCTGATTCTCTATTCCTCTCCCTCTCTCCCTTCCTCTCTGTAAAAAATCAATAAAATATATATATATATATATATATATATATATATATATATATATATATATATATATTAAAAATAAATAAATAAAGGCACAGTCCAGGGGCCTTAATGCATTCACAAGGTTGTGCACACACGGCCATTGCGAATTTGCAGATTGATTTCATCTCGCAGAACAGAAACTCTACCCCATGAAGCCCTAAGCCCCCTCCCGCCTTCCCAGCCCCGGGCCAGCCCCTGGCCAGCACTGACTTTCTGTCTCTGAACTCCGTGCCAGCAGGGAGGTGGAATCACAGGGCTGGGTCCTCCTGGCACTGGCTGCTGTCACTGCTGTCACTAATGTTCTCAGGGCCTCTGGGCAGTAGCCTGTGTGGGAATCTCCTTCCTGGTTCAGCTGCCTCTCAGTCCACGGCATGTACTGACGGGGTTCAGGACACGCCACCCCAAAGGCAGCCCCGTGGCGTTTGGGTATTTGAAGCTGAAGGACTTGAGAAAGGGCAGGGCGGGCAGGACTCTCTGCCAAGCGGCTGGGCAGGTCATGGGCCCTGGTGTGAGGTGCGCCCTCTGCAGGCCCGAGGCCGTACTTGCCTCCAGACGCAGAGCCACAGAATGGCATTGGAGGGGACAGGTTGTGTCAAGTTTCCTCCAGGTCCCCACACCGACCTCATTGCCTCTGTCCCGTCACGTCTTTCCAGAACTTTCCACCCTTCGCTTAAGCAGCATAAGAGCTGCTCTTCTCGCTGGGCCGCAGGAGTGCTCTCCACCTCGGCCTCCCAGACCCCAGAGCTCCCTTCGCCCACCCCATCGCTGGCCTCTCTCCACCCACCCTGCCCTGGGGAGCCCTGTGCCAGCCTGAGGGCCCTGGGAGGGCCCTGCTGAGGCAGGTGGCCACCTGACTGACGCCACTGTGTCCTCCCGTGGCCCTGGCCTCTGTGTCTGTCACCGGACCGGTCACACAGGGTGTTTGCACCTGTCTCCCCGGCTGGGGCTGCAGCCTCCGGGACTCCGGCTGGTGCGGTGTCACTCCTGTCTGCTCGGTGTGATGGGACATAAGGAATTCAGGGTCACCGGCACGCCCCAGGTGCTGCACAGACATCACCCTTTTCAATCCCCGTGACAGCTCCGTGAGGGACCTCACGTCCCCACTTACCGATGGAGGAAACCACAGTGCTGACTGTCCATCAGCGGAGCAGGGTCAAGAGGTGAGCGGCGGGTGAGGCCGGGCGTGAACCCAGGCTTCAGAAATGACCTTCGCCTCGGGGTGCTGAGGGACGGGGGGCCCCAGGAGTCCTCTCCCCAAGGGAAGGGAGGGGACCGGGGGCTCCCAGGGAAGAAAAGGTGGGGTGCAGGAGGCAGAGGAGGTGCTTGGAGGGGACTTGTCAGAGCCTGGCGGCTGGAAGGAGAGGCTTGTATTTCAACCTTTTAAAGTGAGGTCTTCTTTTTGTTTTGTTTTTTTTATTTTTTAAGTAGTTTTTATTGCTTTTTGGAGAGGAAGGGAGAGGGGGAGAGAGAGAGACAGTGCCTGTCAGGACTCAGGGCCTCAGAGAGAAGCAGCATTGGAGCTGGGCCGTGGTGGCTAAGGGAGCATTTGCCAGGCAGAGGAGCGGGGAGGGGAGCAGAGGGAACAGGCTCCCCGGGGTCTCAGTCTGGGTCTCGGGTCCGGGGGCATCGCTCTGGGGAGATGCTGACTCATCCGGAGCTCCTGAGGCAACGCCTCCTGCTCCTCCTGATTCCCAGGGGCTGGGCCTGTTGGTCACTGACACATGTCTAAACCCCGGCTCATGTGCCCTTCCCCGGATCCTCCAGCCCGCGGTTCCTCTGTGGCCATGCCGGTGGAGGTCAGGGCAGCGCGCACTAGAGGTCTGTTTCCGGGAACAGTGGTTGGGTTGGGACGCATGCCTCTTTACTCCTAAATATCTCCGTGTTTTTCCTAAGAACAAGGACTTTGCAAACTTGGAAAATGTATCAACACGGTGCTCTTGTTTCATTCCCGGCTCACATATAAATTCTGTCAATTGTCCCGCAGGCCAGGTTCAAGTCTAGGGCCAGGGACTGCCCGAAGTTGCCGTGACCCTTTAGTCTCCTTTCAACTGCCTTTGTCTTTCATGACCTTTACTTTTCTCAAGGGCCCTGGCCGGGGTGGCAAGGTGGTTAGAGCGCTGGCCTGCACACTGAAGAGTCGTGGATCAGATTCCCGGTCAAGGGCAGGGAGGTGGTTGTGGGTTCGATCCGGGCCCCAGTCTGGGCACTTGTGGGAGGCAACCGATCCATGTGTCTCTCACGTTGATGTTTCTCTCCCTTTCTTGCTCTCTCTTTTCCTCTCTCCCCCTCTCCCTTTGCCTCTTTCTTAAAATTAATGGAAAAAAATAAACTCGGGTGAGGATTAACTAAAAAAAAAAGTAATAGAAAGAAAGAAAAGGGCACAGGCAAGTTATTTAGTAGAATGTCCCTTAACCGTATTTAACCCATTAAATCATGTTTCCTCATCATTTCACTCAAGTTATGCCTCTTCATCCAGGATTCTGCAGAAGGGACGTGTATGGGTTTCCTGTTGCCATTAGAACAAATGACCCCAAGCCAAGTGGCTGAGAGAACCACGGATCTCCCAGGTCACAGGGGGGAGGTCAGGGGTCTGCGGTGGGTCTCGCTGGGTTACAGCCCCCGTGCCAGCAGGGCTGCCTCCTCTGGAGCCCCAGGGAGAGCCCCCTCCCTGCCTCCGAGGTGCCCGTACTCCTTGGCTCGCGGCCCCTCCTCACCTTCAGAGCCAGCGCGGCAGGAAGGGGGGCACCTTTGCCGCCCGCTCTACTGTGAGGTGGAAGAACAGTTACACGCCCCCCCTCCCCCCCATAATCCAGAACAACCTCCCTGTTGGAAGATCCGTAATTTAATCGCATCTTTAGAGATCTCTGACATGTAGAGCAACATGCTTGCCCCCCTCAGGGGATCCGGCTGGAGGCAGGTGACTAAGGAGCAATGTGACTTGGATACTTGGTTATGGTTGTCTTTGCCAGGGTCATCCACTGTAACCTATTTTTTACTTTTGTGATTAATCGCCAACGTGAGGGTGATTCTGACACCAGGTCGCTATCCGGCTCCTGGCCTCACTGACGATGATTGGCGGACTCCGTTCGTACCGAGAATCCTGGGAAGGGGTTGCCCATTCTCTCCGGTGACCGCTCAGCATTTAACAGAAGGGAGAGCTTTGACTTCTCCACTGACGTGTGCCTTTACCTCATTTATTGACTCACACACTCTCCTGGTCACGGATGGTGCTCAATCCACGGAGACTCTTATTCCATGAACAACCTGTTATTCACATGGCTTGTCTGTGTGTCCACATGTCCCAGACCCAGGCAGGCTGGTGCCCGTGCCCTTTGGACAAGTCCCGTCGTTTCTTTGCACCTGCTCTCTGCTGTCAGATGGCCAGGCTTGCCTTGTGCCTGTCCTGCGCGGCCCGGCCGTCAGTCACGTCCCCAGCGTTTCCTCCCGTTTGCGGGGGACGGAGCTCGGAAAGCAAGGCCTGGGTGCTGGGTGTGCTCGCTCCTCTTGCGCTTCGAGGCCGGCTCAGGGACCAGAGCTTCGGGATATAAATAAAACCGAGTAAGAGGGACTGACACACAACAATGGCTGTTTCTCTCTTTGTCCGTCTACACCCGCGGGGAAGTGGAGAGCAGAGGCATTCACCCTCGAGAACAAACCTGGAAGGGTGTGGACAGCAGCCACTGGACGTCGGCAGGGATGTCGGGAAGCCACAGCACCAGTCTGCGGAGGTAAAACCAGACAGACACACACACACACACACACACACACACACACACACACACACACCCTGGGTCAGCAGGAAGACAAGCCAAACGAAGAGAACCCAATAAGAGCGGAACAGAAGGCAGCCAGCTTCACGACAGGGCCCCTCGTCGCGCTAAACTGCTGGTCTCAGGCTCGTCCCCTCTGATAGATCTCAGAGCGTGGATGGGACAAGCCAACCCAAACGCCCCAAACCAAGGCCGCTCGAGGGGGTTCCGGGGAATCCCAGGAGAAAGCGGGGTTCCCGGATGCTCCATGTCCAAGGTAAGAGGCCTGAGCGCAGAGCGGAGACACTGCCCTCCGCCAGCGAGCCTGCGGGTGGCGCTCGGCCACGGGTGAGCCCCGCAGAGAAGCCTGACTGTGGCCTCCACAGACGCCACGCAGCTGCACACTACCAGAACCCCATGCCAGGGAATTTTTATTTTCTCAGCTGAGTGAAGGCACAGAACTCTTTTTAACTTTTAAAATATATTTCAGAGAGAAAGGGAGAGGGAAAGAAATAGAAACATCACTGACGAGAGAGAATCATGGATCGGCTGCCTCCTGCACGCCCCTGCTAGGGATTGAGCACACAACCCAGGCATGGGTCCTTATCCAGAATCACACCCAGGACCCTTCACCTGCAGGCCGATGCTCTATCCACTGAGCCAAACAGGCTAGGACCCATGCCTGAACCTCCGCACAGGGAAGGATGGTGTGGGAATAGGAGGCTGATTTGTTGGGGCGGGAAGGGACCTGAGCAGGCCCACCACCAGCGGGCAGATGGAGCTGGATTTTGAAAGATGGGCTGGACTTTAAAAGAGGGCTGAAGCACTCAAGTTCAGGAAGCACAGAGAGTCCCAATCAAGGTGAACCCAAAAAGACCTACATCTGGGTACGTCATAATTAAAACGGCAAACGTTAAAGACAAAGAATCTTAAAGGCACCAAGAGAGAGACAGAACGTTACCTGCAAGGGAGCTGATTTCTCAATAGAAACACTTCAGGCCCGAAGGGATTGGCATGAAGTATACAAAGTAATGGAAAGCAAGGGACTGAATCCAAGACTACTCTGACCAGCAAGGCTATCATTCCAAATAGTGAAATAAAGAGCTTCGCAGACGAAAAATGGCTAGAACAGTTTATAGCCACCAAACCCAAACTGCAAGAAATGCTAACGGGACTGTTGTAAGAAGAAGAATTGGAGGGAGGGAGGTTGGGAGGGGGCAAAGGCATAAAGAATAAAAATGGGAACAAATAGGTACCTATCCATTAAACCTTAAATATAAATGTCTCAAATGTTCCAATGAAAACCCATAGGGCAGCTGAATGGGTGGAAAATGTGACACATATATAGGCTGTCTGCAAAGTCCCAGCTCAGAACAGAAAACTCACACAGGATGAAAGTGAAGGGATAAAAAAATTTCCCATGCAAATGGAAATGAAAGAGAAAAAAAAAACAACTACCTGGAGTAGCAATACTCATATCTGACAAAATAGACTACAAAACGCATCACCCAGGCCTGAGGGCAAGAGAACAAAGGAAAAACTAAACATGAGGGCTTATACCTAAATAAAAAGCTTGTGCACAGCCAAAGACATCAGCACAAAATGAAAAGGGAGCCCACTGTATAGTCGCCACTGATACATCTGCTAAGGAGTTTTCCAAAAATGTATAAAACACTCATCTAACTCAACAAATGGTAGACAAACAATCCAATTAAAAAGTGGGCAGAAGACCTGAATGGACACTTCTCCAGAGAGGACGCACAGATGGCCAAGAGACACGTGAAACAATGCCCAATGTCACTAATAATCAGAAAAATGCAAATCTAAATGATAATGAGGTACCACCTCACACCTGTCAGCATGGCTACCATCAACAAATCAACAAACGACAAGTGCTGGCGAGGATGCAGAGAAAAGGGAACCCTCGTGCACTGCTGGTGGGAATGCAGACTGGCGCAGCCACTGCATGGAAAACTATGGAGTTTCCTCGAAAAATTAAAAAAGGAACTTGCATTTGACCCAGGGATCCCACTTCTAGGAATATACCTACACCAATCAGAAAGAATGTATGGGCCCCTAAGTTCATAGCAGCATTATTCTCAGCAGCTAAGATTTGGAAACAGCCCAAGTGCCCATCAGCAGATCAGTCATAAAAAAAAAAAAGCTGTGGAATATTTACACCACAGAATACTGTAGAGCAGTAAAGAATAAGGATCTCATACCCTTTGAGACAGCGTAGAGGCATCACGCTAAGTGAAATAAGCCAGTCGGAGAAAGACAAGTTTCAGATGATATCACTCATAGGTGGAATCTAATGAACAAAATAAACTGAACGGATGAACAAAAAAGATCTGGATATAGAAGCAGGCCACAGACTGACATAGTTAGAGGGAAGGGGGAGAGATGAACCAATCCATTAATGTGCAGGTATGCATGGCCCATGGACAGACAAAAGTGCGGGAAGGACCAGGGAGGACGCGGGAGCTGGGTGGAAGGGTCACTGGGGGAGAAAAGGAGACACCTGTAATGCTTTCAACATAAATTTATTCAAAGATACATTTAAATAATAAAATCTATGATAATAAAAGGGCAACACGCTAATTAGACTGGATGTCCTTCCGGACGAAGCTGGGGCTGCAGGGAAGCCTGGGTCCCGGGTGCCAGAGGGAAGCCAGGAGAAGGAAGCCACGAATATTTGTGCATCGGGCCTCCAGTAAAATGTAAGACGGACACCCTAGATGAACTCACTAGAAAGAAGGTACACACCCAAATCAACCGGAAGGAAGCGGAGTGGAATCCGTGACCAGCACTCTGGGTATGCAGCTGTTTGCCTCAAGTCCTTCCTTCCCCGGACCCAACCCCCAAATGAAAGGGCGGAGCTACAGGAAGTGACAAGCCTGCAGCAGCAATGACAAAGGAGGCGACAGCCCTGACAGGTAGATCCGCTGGCTGAGAGCATCATCGGGATGGGACAAGGTTACGGGTTTAATCACCGGCCAGGGCACATACAGGACTCAACCAATGAATGCCTAAATGGGGTGGAACAGCAAATTCATCTATCTCTCCTCCCTTCCACTTCCTCTCTCTAAAATGAATCAATAAAAAGTGAATAAAAAGAAAGGAGGTGGGCTGGGCCGGCCTCGGTCTGAGGCGCCTCTCAGGGACAGACCCTGCAGACTGTGATCCCTACTGCACTGCACAGGAGCCGGCCCAGGCGTGGGGCCTTCTGTGAACTCTCCCTTAATCCTCACTCAACCGCCGAGACACGCAGCTGCCCACTGCGCTCACCTCTGCACCACCGCCACCGCGGACTCCACGGGCAGCGTCCAGGGCAGCATCACGTACGACATGACCTTCACCGGCAGGAGGCTGCAGAGCTTGCTCAGGCAGCCCCCGCGGGGTTTCAGCGCCTCACACAGCCCTGGAAGAGACCATGGGGGGAGGGGTTCCACCAGCGTGACTGCCCCAGAGGCTGCTGGGACGTCGGTGAAAGGCACTCCCTGCTGCCAGGGCAGCAGGAGCTGGCGCCTGGGGCAGCCCGGCCCGGGACGCTCTGTTCCAGGGCCTCTCCCTGGAGGAGACAGGACCCCGCCCGCCTGCCTACGGCTTCCCCAGCGCCCCCTCTTCTGCCTGAGCCCTGCCTTCCGGTTCCCCTACGTCAAGGCCTCAGGCGCCTCACACCGTAGCCGCCTGGGCATCATCGTCGTGTTTATCTTGGGGTTTCTCCCAACGCCCCATGGGTCTGGTTTGTGCCCTCCTGGGTCCACCTGGTGTCTGACCACATGACCAAATGCACCAGCATCGTTCAAGGACAAGTTCAAAGCTGTGGGTTGGGGAGGGGGAGGCAGACAGGCCCCTCCAGAAAGGAGGCTTGGAGACAGGGAATGGTGTTCTGAAAGAAGGGGCCCACCCTCGGGTCCCCCAAATCCGGTGTGCCCGGACCCCAGGCCCTGGCAGCATGCCCGCTTCACTCAGAACGGGCTCAGCGGGCGTGTGGTGTTTCCTGGCCCGGACACGTGGGGAGGGAGGCTGAGCGAGACGCCTGGTGGGGAGATGGTACCAGGAGGGGGCCTCCCCTCCTCCCCGTGGCAGCATCACCCTCCCCCCAACCCCAACCCCAACCCCTACCCCAGGGAGCAGCCCTTCAGCCTCAGCAGCGCCCCCTCCCGCCCGGAGGCGTCACCTGCGATGAGCGGGGGCGGCAGGGTCTCCAGGAGGCTCTCGTCCCTGGGCAGGAGGTGGGCACGCAGGTGGGTCAGCAGCTCGGCCACCTCAGGGCTCCTCTGCCAGGCAGCCGCCCCGGGGGAGGCCTCGGGGCCCGTGGTTTCCCAGGAGAACGGGAGGAACTCGGGCGCTCCGGAGGGCACCCCCGGGCTTGGCCGGGGCCCGTCACAGATGCCTATGCAGGGCACAGAGACACACCATCGGGCTACTGTGGGCAGCAGGGGGCAGTCCTCACCCACTCAACCGGAAGCCACCAGCCACCGGACACCCCGACGCTGCCCTCTGCCCCCCTCCCTCCTGCCTCAGCAGCCCCCCATGGCTGCCTACTGCTGTGTACAAACTGCACCATGTCATGGGGCCCAGCTTGCACCTCTCTGTCCATCTCACAGCCTCTGCAGGTACACAGGCCTCCTCATCCTCCTGCCCATCCCCGAAGTAGAGCCACCTCCTCCTGGAAGCCCTCCTCACCCCATGCCTTGCAGCTCCCTCCTGTGTGACCCTGCAGCACCCCGCACCCTGTCACGCCCTCTGCATGTCATCCCTCCCCGCGTCTTCCCTCCATCACTGATCTGTGCTCCGGCCACAGACTGTGAGCTCGGGAGGCGCTCCCCCTGCACACAGCACATGTGTGGCACATGGAAGGTGCACAGTGGACACTTCCTGAGTGGATAACGCGCGGAGGTCCTGGGACCAGACCGTCGCCGTGGTCTCGGCCACAGGCCAATGGGCGGGGTCAGTACGGGAGCCGGCCTTCAGCACTGAGGAAAAGCAGCTCCAAACACACCTCACGGCGGTTCCCTGCTCGTGTTTCAGCACCGACTCCTCGCCGGAGGCTGTCACATACTCCGGGGCTCACCAAGGCTGCTCACAAACAGCGGAGGAAAAGGGCGCAGCTGGCCCGGCCAGTGTGGCTCAGTGGACGGGGGTCAACCCATGAACCAGGAGGGCACGGTTCTGTTCCTGGTCAGCGCACTGCCCGGATGGCGATTCCCCCTCCCTCTCCCTTCCTCTCTCTGAAACCAATAAAAGCATATATTTTTTATAGAAAAGGTATTTTTTATTTTTTATAGAAAAGGGCTCCTCTGCTCCCCAACCCTTGCATACCTTTTTCTTCCAGGAATCTGGCCGCATCCAAGTACCCTTGCAGGAATCTCTCTCCAAGCACCTGTAAGCAAAGCCAGTACCGGAACTACCGGGGCGAATGGCTAAGCCTGGTTATTTAACCCGAAGACTCCGAGCTGCCGTGGGCCGGGCCCGGCTGGACAAGGAACTGGGCAGGAAGGACACCCCCCACGGAGCCGCTGCTGTCACCCAGCATGACAGGGCCTATCTGGTCCGCGGAGGACAGTGGCAGCCACCTCCCCTGCTCTGTGCACAAACCACCGGCACCGACCAGCTGGTGACGGCCTTCCCTCCAGGGGGAGCCCCTGCTGGGTGCCCACTGTCCTGCCCACCTCCCTGCAGCCTCCTGGGTCCCCAACCCCTGTTAGGGCTCAAGCCCACACATCCCCTTACTGTTGGGGAGGGAAGGCATACGGCAGCCACCGCAGTGCATTGTGGTTCGTGACCATGGCCATGAATAAGCTCGCGTGGGTAACTCGACACATCCTACTGCGCAGGCTGCACCCACAGACAGTCCCCCCAGGATCCGTCCAGGGCCCCTCGCAGGTACCGACATTCATGGACGCTCTGGGACCTCACGTAAATGGTGTAGGGTTTGCACCTAGGCTACGGCAGGCGCCCTACACTCCACATCACTCCCGTGGATTCAGGGTAGGGCGTGGCGAGGGGCAAATTCAAGTTTTCATTTTGAGGCTTTCTGGAATTTTTATTTAGTATTCTATATAATAAAGTCAATATGCAAATTGACTGTCACTCCAACATACAAGATGGTCACCCCCATATGGTAAAAGATGGCCACCCACATGTGGTCACCAGATGGCTGCTACAAGATGGCCAACAGGGGCGACCAGGCCTGCAGGGGAGGGCAGTTAGGGGTAACTGGGCCAGCAGAGGAGGGCAATTGGGAGCCACCAGGCCTGTAGGGGAGGGCAGTTGTGGGGAACCAGGCCAGCAGAGGAGAGCAGTTAGGAGCAATTGGGCTGGCAGGGGAGTGGTTAGGGTATGATCAGGCTAGCAGGCAGAAGTGGTTAGGGACAATCAGGCAGGCAGGTGAACAGTTGGGAGCCAGCAGTGTTGGATTGTGAGAGGGGGTGTCCCAGATTGGAGAGGGTGCAGGCTGGGCTGAGGGACACAATGCCCTGTGCACGAATTTCATGCACTGGGCCTCTAGTATGTGTGTGTGCGCGTGTGTGTGTGTGCATGTGTGTGCCTGTGTGTGTGTACTATATCTATCTATCTATCTATCTATCTACGCTTAAGCAACGAAACAACTGGTCGCTGTGATGCGCACTGACCTCCAAGGGGCAGATGCTCGACAAAGGAGCTGCCCCCTGGTGGTCAGTGCACTCCCGCAGTGGGAGCACCCTCAGTCTCAGAGGCCACCACACTCCCGCAGCAGTCCTGCAGGTCCAGTCTCGGGGGAACAGGCCAGGCACCGGCAGATGGCACTGCTGGCCGATCCTGACGGCACCACCAGCGTCCTGGAAGTCGGCCTCAGGCACCAGGCCGCTGCCCCTCCCTGGACGCTCCACAAGGAAGACACGATATAAAAGCGGCCCCCAGGTGGCTCCCGGCAAATGGCATGAATGTCAGCGGCATGGATCTGGATGACCCACTGCCCGCCCAGAGGGCCGATCACAGGCTGCCCCTCCCCGCACCTCAGATGGGCGCCAGATGCAGGGCTCACAGTGGGTGAGCTTCGCTGTGGAGCCTCTCCTGTTCGGGACTGACTGGGTGCGAGTCCGTGGCAGGTGCCGTGGGGCTGGGATGAGTGGGCATGGCAGGCAGGAGTGGCAGACGCTGTTAGACTGCCGGTTTCAGCCCAATCCCCACAGGCCACCCTGAGGGACCCCAAATAATAAAACCCTAATATGCAAATCAACCGAATGGCAGAACAACCGGTCGCTATGATGCGCCATGACCACCAGGGGCAGACACTCAATGCAGGAGCTGCCCCCTGGTGGTCAGTGCACTCCCACAGGGGGAGTGCTGCTCAGCAGAAGCCGGCTCAGGGCTACCAGCACAGTGGTCATGGCGGTAGCCTCTCCCGCTTCCGCTGCTGCACTAAGGACCCCTCGGGGGATGACCAACTGCCGGCTTAGGCCGACTGAGCAGGCCCAAGCCAGTGGTTGGCCATCCCCCAGGAGTCCCAGAATGTGAGAGGGCGCAGACTTAACTGAGAGGACCCCCACCCCAGTGCACAAATATTGTGCACCGGGCCTCACCCAAGGATATTTTTCCATTGAATTTAGAGAAAGTGGGAGAGAGGGCATGACAGAGAGAAACACTGATGTGAGAGAAACACAGCTATTGGTTTCCGTCTGCACGAGCATGGACAGATCCAGGGCTCGGGAGGAGCCTGCAACTGAGGTACATGCCCTTGACCTGAACTGAACCCAGGCTCTTTGGTCTACAGGCCGACACTCTAGCCACTGAGCCAAACCAACTAGGGCTAGAATATTTGTGATGTGTGGTTGGTTGAATCCACAGCTGGGAAACCTGTGGAGCAGGAGGGTCGACTGCACTAGTACCTGGGTGATTCGGGGACACCTCCTCCTGGAAGCCCTCCTGGGGCACCACTGATCTTCGGGGACAAGTGACTCTTCTCCGATCCCTATTCACTGAGGGGTCCACTTTGGGTTGTTTGCATAAAGACACTGCTGGGCCCCAGGCAAACAAGGGAGCAGAGCGGCACCCCCAGAACAACAGCCCCCCTCACCTTGATATCCGGCGGGAACAGGATTTTGTTGAGCAGGTAGACGTTCTCCAAGCAGAAGCGGAGGCTGAGCTTGTACAGGTCCAGATGCAGGAAGTTCGTGGACTTGACCTTAGGACAGATGTCATGCTCCCCGAGGAAGGGCGACACGGTGATGGTCGCTTTGTCATCCAGGGAGGGTATAGAGTTGCTAAACCCTCCATCCACGTACCGCTGGGAAGGGAGAGAGAAAACACGTCCCGTCAGAGGCTCAGGGCAGGAGTCCGTGGTGCTCTGATTACGGGCAGAGGCCATGGGGGGGAGGGCCGGGCTTGGGGATGCCTCTGCCAACACCTGCGGCTAGGTAGGTGGGCTCGGGACCATGTGGAGAGTCTGCACCTGTCACACCGATGTGCCCTACTGTGCCAGCCTCCCTGTCTGCAGACGGGACAGATGTCCCGGGGCGGGGGGCGATCATTTCAGAAGGGAACGGCTGCCCAGGAAGGCGCTGCCCCTGCTGCTGCCCAGCCCAGCACGCTGCCCAGCCCTGCAGAGCACTCGCTCCACTCGGACTCTGCCCGCGCGGGGCTCACCAGCAGCCTGTGTGTGTCTACACAGAGGATCCGTGGATGGAACTGAACCACAGCTCCGTCCCAGCTCTGCCCCAAGCCCGGGCTCATGGGACAGTCAGTCCCAGAGAGGACTGGACCCTCCACCTGAGAAGGAAGCTCTCCTGAAGGGAGCTGCTGAGTCTTAAGCTCTGTAGGCCCAGGGCCCCTGTCCTCGGCGTCCGGGGAGGACTGAGTGAACCCGGCCTGGCCGGGGTATTCCGGGGTCAGAGGGTCAGCTCAAGCACCGAAGGTCTTAGTTTCCATTCCCGGTCAGTGGCACGGCCTGAGTTTCAGAATAGGTCACCGGCCCTGCTCTCAGGGCATGCTGGGTGTAACCAACTGATGTGCCTCTCTCACAGCGATGTTTCTCTCTCTCTCTCTCTGTGTGTGTGTGTCTCTCTCTCCCTTCCTCATCCCTTCCACTCTCTCTGAGAATCAATGGAAAAAATACCTTCTGCTGAGGATTAACAACAACAAAAATTAAGCGAGCCAGCCTACCTAGCAGAAAGCCAGATAATGGATACTGGGTGAAGGTGGGTGGGCTGGGGGTGGGTGGGAATGGAGGGGGGCAGCTATGGAACCCCTGTTTCAAGGCTGAGAGACACGGGCTCTGCTTTTGGGGACCTAGGATGCCCGAGCCCAGCACCCTGCAGTGTAAAGGTGACTCACCACGCCTCTGAAGGTTGGAGGGATGAAGCCGAAGAAGAAGGGGATGAAGGAGGAGCAGACCAAGGCCTGCGAAGACAAAAGGGAGTGAACCCACGGGCAAAGCAGTCACCCCCCCCCCCCCCCCCCCCCCCCCCGTCCCCTGGGCCCCGAGCCTCTCTCTGCGCGTGAGAAGGCGAGTCTGAAAGTGCACCCCCTCGACCCCGCTTACGTCCACCACTTCGTCTTTGGACCGGAAGTCGGACACCAGCACGTTCTCCCAGTCGGACACGCGGGTGAGCGAGATGTACATTCTGCCCGAGATGAGCGTGTGCACGTCGGGCGGGAGGTGCCTGTGCAGGGCCTCGCGGAGGAAGCGGACCATGCTGAAGGACGGGTGCAGGACGCCCAGGGCCCGGCTCCTGACCGAGTGGACGAGGCCTGCGAGGACCTGCAGAGTGTGGTCTGTGGGGGACAAGCGCACGAAGGGATGGGGGTGCCGCCTGGAGAGGGACCGTGTGTGGCAAGCCCAGGCACTGGGCGCAGAGAGCTGTGTCTCACGTGGCTGCAGAGCCCTTAACTGGGGGTCGTCCAGACTGAGAGGTGTTGAGAGGATCTCAGGCTTGATGAAAAATAGAATGCAAAATATCTCAAAGCACTGTGTCCTCACTAAACGGGAGAAGGAGACCGTTTGGTTATATTGGGAGGAATACAATGAACTTCATGTCTTTACTTTTTGCATCCTGTTTCTAGGAAATGTGAAATGGCAGCGCCCTCCCGGCCTGGCCTGGAGAACCAGCCTCGGGGCCCTCTCCTCCCCCCACTCCCCACAGGGCCAGAGCCAGAGCCAGGGGGGCCTCTGCACCAGGCGTCAGCAGGAAGGCCTGATGCTCCAGCGGGCAGAGAACACCAGGCCGGCACCAGGGCGGGAAGCCTGCCTACCCTCCCACCTGCCTCCCCCTCCCACCTGCCCTCACCTCCCACCTGCCTCCCCCTCCCACCTGCCCCCACCTCCCACCTGCCCCCACCTCCCACCTGCCCCCACCTCCCACCTGCCCCCACCTCCCACCTGCCTCCCGCACCACCTGCCCCCACCTCCCACCTGCCCCCACCTCCCACCTGCCTCCCGCACCACCTGCCCCCACCTCCCACCTGCCCCCACCTCCCACCTGCCTCCCCCTCCCACCTGCGTCCCCCACCACCTGCCTCCAGCTCTCACCCACCTCCCCCTCCCAACTGCCTCCAGCTCTCACCTGCCTCCCTCTCCCACCTGCCTCCACCTCCCATCAGCCTCCCCCTCCCACCTGCCTCCAGCTCTCATCTGCCTCCCCCTCCCACCTGCCTCCAGCTCTCACCTGCCTCCCCCTCCCACCTGCAAGGTGCTCAACTCAGAGGAGGCGCCTGATAACTATCTTAACCTTTCACCTCTGCCACCGGAAAACCTAGTGGGCACAGGGCACATTCATGGCCCGACTGACTTCACTCACTGGCCTGCCTCCCACCCTCCATCCCCGACTGGCCGGGCTGCCCTGGCCTGCAGCACTGCCTGTCCCAGCCCGCAACCTAGCCAGTCTTAATTCCTGGAACACAGCAGGCCAGACATGTGCCATCCTGTCCCTCAGCTCCCTCTACCTGCGTGGCCCCTGAGCAGAGGCCGCCCTGGGGCTGTGTCCCACCCAGCAGCCCTGGCTTCAGCCAGAGTGAGGCCCTAGGAGCCCAGGTGAACGGGGGCTGATACGGCGCATGATCTTCCTTCTGGGACCTTGGGTGCCAGCAGCTCCACACTACCCCTTGCTCCCAGCTCTACCCCTGACTGGGAGCCCCAAGCCGAGGAGGCTGCACCCCAGTCCTTTAGGCACAAGCCACACACCCCCTCCCCCGGCTTCCACCTGCACAGACCTTAATTCCGACAAAACTCAAAGGGCACTGTGTGGGGTGAGCATGGTGTGGGGAGGTCCAGGGGCCCCGCCAGCCCCCAGGAAGGGCCTGGATCCCTGGGAAGGAGAGGAGATAACTTTCAAATCCTCCTTCACCAACCCCACCCACCTCCTCAACGCCAAACCTGCTGGTCTCAGGAGCCCGGGCCCTCTCTGCCTGGGATGTCTCCACCCAGGAGGGCTGGGCTGCACCAGCGGTGCCAGGACCAGGGGGAGAAGTTGTGGGGCAGTCTCCAGCCTCTTAAGTCCCCAGAGGGAAGAAGGTGCCCACCCGGGGCACAGGCCACAGCCCCATCCCGTGCAGTTGGAATCAGCTCCATCCTCCACCCCCTTCTCCTACAAGCTCCCTCTGCCTGCAGCTCAGGGAATGCCAGCTCTCAGCGGTGGGGATGGGGGCTTCCTTCAAGCCCCGGCTAAGGTGGTGGGGGGGAACAGGGGGGTCCCGCGCCCCCTCCCAGGCTGGGCGACAGAGCCCAGGCGCACGAGGCGAGAGGACACCGCGGAGGGGCATCTGCCTGCAGTGTCCCCGGATGTACCTGCAGTGTCCGATCCAAACTCGGATCCACCGGGCACCCGCAACCTTAGGAGTCGCTCACAGCGAGGAGCGCGGCGGCGGCCCCGGACGTACCGAGAGGGAGGCCTGAGAGGAAGGTGACGCCGTGCAGCGCCCCGGCCGAGCTCCCGAAGAACATGCGCGCGTCGCGGAGGAGGTGCGGGGCGCGCTCGCCCAGGCAGCGGGTGGCCCCGAGGTGGTAGAAGATCAGGAAGCCGCAGCCCGCGAAGGACAGGCTCCAGCCGCGCTCGGAGCCGCCCATGGCGGCGGCGGGCCGGGGCCCGGGGCGCGGGGTCTGAGCTGCAGGGTCTGCGGCCCCTGGCATCTTAGCCCGGTGCCCGCCTGTGCGCTCCGCCGCCTGCCCCTGCCGCCCAGGTGCTCCCGCGGGAAGTCAGCCCCTCTGGGCCCGCCCCTCGGCCATGCAAATGACCTGCGGCGGGTGGGCCAATCAGGGGCTCGGCGCCCACCCCCGGCTCCTTCACCTGCGGGATGCAGGGGCTGAGGGGCGGGGCCTGGGAGGGGTGTGGGGCCTAGGGGGCAGACTGGCTTTGGGGCGGGGCCTAGGAGGGTTGAAAGGCGGGGCTAAGGAGGGGCTGGGGCTGTGGGGCGGGGCTTAGGAGGGGCAGACGGACTGAGGGGCGGAGCCTAGGAGGAACAGACGGGCGGAGGGGCGGGGCCTAGGAAGGACTGTGGGGCGGAGCCAATGAGGGGCAGGTGGGCTGAGGGGCGGGGCCTAGGAGGGACAGACGGGCTGTGGGGCGGGGCCTAGGAGGGGCTGGGGATGCGGGGCGGGGCCTAGGAAGGTCTGACCTGCACTGGAGGGAGGGTGAGGGCTGGATGGCCTGGAAAGTGAAAGCTGGAAAGTGCTTGCGAAACTTGTTTGGCTCAGTGGATAGAGCATCGGTTTGGCCTGCAGATCAAAGGTCCCGGGTTCGATTCCGTTCAAGGGCATGTATCTTGGTTGCGGGCACATCCCCAGTGGGGAGTGTGCAAGTGGCAGCTGATCGATGATCCTCCTCTCTCATTGATGTTTCTAACTCTCTATCCCTCAATAAAATATATTTAAAAAAAAAAGTGACAGCGCCCCGAGGTCTTTACTATCTTCCCCACACGTGATCTTCCCCCCTTTCCCGGCCTCTGTACTGGTTTCCTGCAGGTCTGTGTGACAGCTCAGCACCATGGCAAGTGGTGCAGATTCTCATTAAGGACAGCAAGCAAAGTTGCCATTTCACTTTCACTTTTAAGTTTATGCAGGGACTGGACTGTGCTTGGGTCCTGGATGGGACGGTGCATGCAGACAGGGCTGCTCAGACTGTGCTGGCTCAGAGGTCCCTCAAAATGGGGGCAGGCACCTTCCACCTAATAACCAAACCTGTGGGGGCCCCGGCTTCTCTGCCCCCTGCCAGGTGTTCTGTCACCGTCCCTCCTCAGTGCCCCAGGCTGGCTTCTGGCCCTTCCACACACCTTGCCCAACCTTCCCCACCCCCAGGGGCAGCCCTGTGCCAGCCTCACCTCATCTCACCCTGCAGCCCCCACCCCAGCCCAGCTCCCGCCCTGGCTTTAATTCACACAGTGTACAGGACAGCCTTATTTATTTATTTAAAAAATATATATTTTATTGATTTTTTACGGAGAGGAAGGGAGAGGGATAGAGAGCTAGAAACGTTGATGAGAGAGAAACATCGACCAGCTGCCTCTTGCACACCCCCTTCTGGGGATGTGCCCGCAACCCAGGTACATGCCCTTGACCGGAATCGAACCTGGGACCTTTCAGTCCGCAGACCGATGCTCTACCACTGAGCCAAACCGGTTTCGGCAGGACAGCCTTTTTTAAAGGCACAATCTAGGGGCCTTAATGCATTCACAAGGTCGTGCACACATGGCCATTGAGAATTTGCACATTGGTTTCATCTTGCAGGACAGAAACTCTATTCCGTGATCACTAAGTCCCCTCCCGCCTGCCCAGCCCCGGGCCAGCCCCGGGCCAGCACTGACTTTCTGTCTCTGAACGCCTCGCCTGCATGGGTCCTCATAGGACTGGCTGGCTGGGTCCAGAATCGGGTCAGCGCCCAGCTGTGTGAAGGGAGAACGAAGTGCACCTGATGGGGCAGGGGGAGCGGAGCCCGTGGGGGCGGGCGTGGGGTGGGGCCCAAGCTCTGAGTCATCACGCTCAGAAGTCCCCTCCACATCAGAGCTGTCACATCAGCTCTGCCTGGAGGCTCCCAGTCCCGGGCGCTGTTACACAGGCTGCTCGGTGCTAACAGGGTCACCACAGGGCTGTCTCGGTGACACAGGACGAGCTGGTCCTCCATCCTTGGGAGACTCATTCCCTCACATGTGCCTGAGCCAGACCAGGGTGGCAGAACTGCCGCTGACTTTCTCCTTGTTCTATTGGTCTGACTTCCCATTTTTAGAGAGGTTACAAGAATTATGCAAAAATGGAATTCTCATGTCCCCTTCACCTAGAATCTCCCATCGGTGACATTTGCCACATACAGGTTCCTTCTAGATAGACAGATAGATAGATAGAGGGATAGATGATTGGCAGACAGGTAGATATAGATAGGGACAGAGGCAGAGGAGGAGACCAGGTGGCAATACCACGCCTCTGCTCTCCTCCGGGGAAGCATCTTTCATAAGAACAAGGACTGTTGTGATGTAATCACAGTGCAGTTTCCAAAATGGGTCAATGCCTAATCCACACAGGGCTATTGCTTAATTCACACTCGCATTCAAATTTCGCCCATCGCCCCTGCAGGCCAGGCTCAAGTCCAGGGCCACCTACATTCTTAGTTGTCATCTCTCTTTAGTCTCCTTCACGCTGCCTTTGCCTTTCATGGTCTTTTTTTTTAAGAGTACAGGCAAATTGTTAATTAGGATGTCCCTTAGTCTAATTTAGTCCCTTAAATCACATTTTCCTCACCTCCCTGCCTCTTAAAGGTACCCACCTTCCTTGGCTTGTGGCCCCTTCCTCATCTTCAAAGTCAGCTCTGCAGTTTCTTTAAATCTTCTCTCTCTGCTTCTTCTGCCTCCCTCTCGCCTTGTACTGTAGAAGTACCATTACACGGAGCCCATCCAGATAAACCAGAACAACCTCCCTATTTTATGTATATATATATGTATATATATAATTGATTTTTTTTTTTTTTTACAAAGAGGAAGGGAGAGGGACACAGAAAGCTAGAAACATGGATGAGAGAGAAACATCGACCAGCTGTCCCCTGCACAACCCCCACTGGGGATGTGCCTGCGACCAATGTACATACCCTTGACTGGAATTGAACCTGGGCCCCTTCAGTCCACAGGCCGATGCTCTATCCACTGAGCCACACTGGTTTTGGCACAATCTCCCTATTTTAAGATCTTTAACACAAACAACCGTGTGATGATTTCCAGGGCAGGGGTGATTCGGAGGAGAGTATTGGGGAGATCCGTGGTGATGGATGGAGACTTGACTTGGGGGGGTGAACACAGCGCAGTGTACAGGTGATGCGTTACAGAATCGTGCCCCTGAACCTGTATAATTTTGTTGACCAGTGTCATCCCAATAAATTTATTTTTTTTAATCCTTAATTTAATCACACCTGCAAAGTTCTTTGACACGTAGGGTAACATGTTTCCAGATTCTGAGCGTTAGGATGGGACATCTTTGGAGGGTCCTTCAGTCTTTCACATGCTTGTCCCCCTCGGGGGATCCGGCTGGAGGCAGGTGACTGAGGAGCAATGTGACTGGGGATACTTGTGACTTGGATACTTGGTTATGGTTGTCTTTGCCAGGGTCGCTCACGGTGTGACCTCTTTTAAACTTTTGTGATTAACAGTCACTGTGAGGGCGGTACTCTGAAACTCTGAACTGTTCCTGGTCCCCACCAGATCTGGCCTCTGTTGACGATGATTGGCAGACTCCGTTTTCACAGAGAATCTCAGGAAGGAATTGTCCATTCTCTCCGGTGACCGCTCAGCATTTAACACCAGGGAGAGCTGTGACTTCTCCTCCACTGACTTATTTCTTTATCTCATGGATGTCCTCATCGACTCTTACCTCATCCCATGAGCATTCTTAAAATGGCTTATCTGTGTGTCCACATGTCCCAGACCCAGGCAGGCTGGCGCCCGTGCCCTTTGGACAAGTCCCGTCGTTTCTTCGCACCTGCTCTCTGCCGTCAGGTGGCCCCGGCTCGCCTTGTGCCTGTCCTGCGCGGCCTGGCCCTCAGTCACGTCCCCAGCGTTTCCTCCCGTTTGCGGGGGACGGAGCCCGGAAACCAAGGCCGTGGTGCTGGGTGTGCTCGCTCCTCTTGGGCTCCGAGGCCGGTCAGGGGCCAGAGCTCCCAAATAAAACCACCGGAGTGTAACCAGCGCACAGCTACCTCCGTCTCTCTCTCTCTATTTATCTACAACCTGAGAGTTGGGGCTGATCTCTTCCATTCCAATCCAGGGTTCGTTCTAGCCTCTGTCTTCCCACATTCACAACGCGTTGCTCTGATGGCGAGACTCTAATTTCAGTTACCGTCAGTGTGTTCCCTTTGGCTCCTTCCCACAAACCGCAGGAAAGATGGCTGGGCTGCTTTCCGAGGCCATGCAGGAAGCAGAAGTTGCTGTCTGCAGTCCTCTTGTTTACAGATGAGGATGGACAGACGGGCTGAGTAGGTTTTTAGGTGTGAGTACGCCGAACAGAGTTGATTCTTGCCTTGTTATGTATGGACTAGAGGCCAGGTGCATATTTGTTCACTGGTGAGGGGTGGTGGCGTCCCTCAGCCCGGCCTGTGCCCTCTCAGAGTCTAGGTTCCCTCTCACCATCCAGAATCCCTCTCCCCATCCGAGACCCCTCACTCCTTACCACCCACCTGCTCGCTGCTCTGTACTGCTCGGCTCGCTGCTCCTGCATTGAGCATCTGCCCCCTGGTGGTCAGCGCACATCATAGCGACCTGTCGTTTCGCAGGTTGTTCGGTTGATTTGCATATTGGTGTTATTATATAGGATTATTGTATTACTTTCCATCTGAACATCTCTAAACATATTTTGGCCCCACCCTGTATAGCCCAAGTCCTGTGTCCGAAAGCCCCTATTTGTGTGTTTCCATGACTCACTGGGAATACAGTTCATTTGTTTCTATGTGTTCTCCATCATCTAATATATGATGAATTTTTTTAGTGTACAAAAGACAAGAGTGGCTCCAAAATCAAATTTATATAAAAAGATAAACTCAGGGGGGAGAAACCAAGATGGTGGCATAGGGTAGACACCCGAATGCAGCCTACCACAACAAATTTGAATTTAGAACTGGAAAACAGGGGAGGCATTGCCCTGAAGCACCAGACGGCTAGCTGAGAGGAGGCTCTCCCATCTGGGAAGGAGAGAGAAGGCACACTGAACCTCAGGAACTGTGAAGGTATGGAGAACTGTGTGCGCGAAAAGGCGCTGGCTTACTCCCGGCACGGAGAGGAAGGGCCGGACAGAGATTGCTGCTGGCTTACTCCCAGCGCACAGAGAGGGTGGACAGCTAACGTGTGGCTGGCTTTCTTGTTCCAGAGGAAAACAGAATCAGCCTATTGCTCTGATAGACGGCCCCAGACAGGGAGGCCAAACTGTCAGGCAGTGGGCAGAGATCTCTCGGGGGGGTGTGAAGCCAGAGGCCATTACTGCGGGATTTGGGGAGAAGCCCAAGGGAAAACAAAGTTTGTCTGCACCAACCCGAGACTTGGCCCCATCCAAGCTGAGCACAGAAGCTCTCCCAGAGGCTGGCTTTCTCTAAGGAGGGACTGGCCGGAACCCAAAGCTTGTCTGCGCCTTTACCAAAGAGGTGCGCGCGCCTGCAACCAATCTTCTGAAACTCTCTGAGAATAGGTTTTTTCTAAGGCAAGACTGACAGGGAACCAAAGATTGTCTGCGCCACCCCGAGACCCCGCCCTATCCAAGCAGAGTACAGAAGCCCTCCTAGCTGAGACTCTGCTGATCCTCACAGCCAATTAGCTTGGAGATCAACGCTTCCCAGTGATACCAACAATAAGCAAGGCTTAACAACAAGACTGCACACACAGCCCACAAAGAGCTATACCAAGACTGTCCCCCGCAGGTAACTGGGAAGGCTGTGCTACTGGGACACCTAGAACACAAAGCTATTCCATCAAATTAGGGAAACAACTAAAATGCAGACAAGAGGAAGGAGACAAAGGAGATGGAGGAAAAGAAAAGATTGGACATTGAGTACAAAACTACAGTTATAAAGTTATTCAACAATATCCTAAAAAAAGGCCGATAAAATAAATGAGACCTATGAGGATATGAAAAGGGAGCAACTAGAAATAATAAGGGATCAACAAGAAATGAAGAAAACATTGTCTGAAATAAAAAATATTATACAAAGTCCTAAAAACAGACTGGAAGATCACAAGAATCAAGAAAAAGATTTAGAACATGAAGAGCCAGAGAACACTCCTCTGCAGAAGGGAGAAGATAAGAGAATCCAGAAAGTTGAAGATAGTGTAAGAAACCTCTGGGACAATTTCAAGCGAACCAACATCAGAATTATGGGGATTCCAGAAGAGAGAGAGCAAGATACCAAAAGAATACTGGAAGAAATAGTGACAGAAAACTTCCCCCACCTGGTGAAAGAATTAGACTTACAAGTCCAGGAAGCACACAGAACCCCAAACAAAAGGAATCCAAGGAGGACCACACCAAGACACATCATAATTAAAATTCCCAGAGCAAAAGACAAAGAGAGAATATTAAAAGCAGCAAGAGAAAAGCAGGTAGTTACCTATAAAGGAGCACCTATACGATTGTCAGCTGATTTCTCAACAGAAACCATGCAGGCCAGACGGGAATGGCAAGAAATATTCAAGGTGATGAATAGCAAGAACCTACAGCCAAAAATAATCTACCCACCAAAGCTATCACTCAGAATCAAAAGACAGTTAAAGAGCTTCACAAATAAAAAAAAGCTAAAAGAGTTCACTGCCAAACCAGAATTATATGAATTACTGAAGGAGGTTATTTAGAAAGAGGAAGAAGATAAAGATAAAAATTATGATTAGCAAATACGTAATTATCAACAAGTGAATCTAAAAACCAAGGGAATTAAAAAAATCTGATGAACAATATTAACTGTTGAATATAATAGAATCAGAGGTATGGAAGGGGAGTGAACTGACGATTCTTGGGGAAAAGGGGAGAGGGGGGATGTGGGAAGAGACTGAACATAAACTGTGCACCTATGGATGAGGACAATGGGGGGTGGGGAAAGGGCAGAGGGTGGGGTGGGAACCTGGTGGAGGGGAGCAATTGAGGGGGGGAAGAGGATTACATTTGTAATAATCTGAACAATAAAGATTTATTTTTTAAAAAAAGATAAACTCAAAGCAGTGTTGCTCTCCACTCTTCCCCACCCACCCCTTGTAAATACCAGTATCTAAGCCGTCCTTCTCTCCCTCTCCCTCTCTCTCTCTCTCTCTCTCTCTCTCTCTCTCAAAAAGAAAAGGGAATAAAAGGAGATGCATCAAATTTTTCTTTTTCCCTCTTATTTCTTCTGCACAAGGCAGCATTCTGCACCCACTGTTCGGCACTTGTCACTTGTCACTGACTGTGGATCTGGCAGACACACCAGAAGTTCATGGAGTTCCACCCTGTTCTATGATTTTTTTCTATCCTCACCTGATGCTACCCTTTCCACTGCTTTTCAGAAGGGGGGGGGGTAGGAAGAGAAACATCGATGTGAGAGAGAGAGAGACACATTGACTGGCTGCCTCCAGCACGCACCCTGACAGCACCCGACCAGGAGCAGGGAGCCAACCGCACCCCAGGCATGTGCCCCGGACCTGGAATTGGACCTGAAACCCTTCTGTGCGTCGGCCGGCGTCCTGACCACTGAGCCTACCTCCAGATCGAGGCCGTTTTGTTTTTAAAGCACACACTCCCCCGGGGCGTCCGTGACCCAGAATGCCCACTCCTCTGCCCAGCGTCATCTGCAGCTCCCTGTCCTCCCACAGCTTCCCTTCCTCCCCAGTGCACCCACTCCCCGCGTGCCCTCCTCCCTCCCCCTCACTGTGTCCAGGGCCACTACTGCATCTGCAGGGTCCCTGCCTCCAGCCCCCCACACTCAGGCCCCGGGAGAAGCCCTGTGCGTCCTGACTCCTGCAGAGAGGCCTCCTCCCTCCCTCAGTCAGGAGCCTGTGCCTTCAGCCGGGGACCTGAGGGCGCCTCTGGCCTGGCGCTGGGGCTCCCCACCTCCTCGGCCTGCCCCCGCCCCGCCCGCCCCGCCTTTTCCGGGCGGAGCTCTCTCTCGGTCCGGGTTTTGTCTCAGTTTCTTCACCTGCAAAGTGGGTTGGCGATAGGGTTTGTGCCACAGAGTGCTGCACAGAGAAAACAAAACGCCCTGGCACTTACCCGGTGCCAGGGAGCTGATCCCTGCAGAGACTGGCTGCTGACCTTCAGAGCTCCCCCGTCCCCCACCCCTGCCCCCAGCCGCCCTTGAGCCTCCAGCCCCGCCGCCGGGAGAGAGGCCCTGGGCTGTGCACCCTGCAGGGAACCGTGAGGGTCCCGGGGTCCGCCCTCAGCCTGGCTCCCCTCAGTCTGGGGCGGGTGCAGGCAGCCTGAGATGGTTGGAGTCCGGCTGGCCCAGGTTAGGGTGCAGCTCCACTCCCCGCTTTCCAGCCGCGTCCCCTCCCCTTCCCTTGAGGTCCTGGGAACATGTCCTCGGTTCTGCTTTCTCTTTCCCTCATTCTCCTTCCCTCCCCACCCCCCATACAGACTCCAACATATGGGCCGCGAGCCTTCCCAGCCCTCTCCCGGGGGTCAGTGTGTTGTGGAGAGAAACGCAGTCCTGCTCCCGCGGGTTCACGAAGAGGCATCACACACTTGGCCCCTGGCCTTTGGCCCTCAGCACCCAGGCTGCCGGCGTGGCCCGCCCACTGTGGGTGCTCCCTTACCCGCGGGGGCGGGCAGGCAGGGAGTCCTAGAACCCAGCACCGGCCCGCTCCCGGCCGGCCCCCGTCACCTGGGAACACGGGGGACATCTCTTTGGGTGCGCCATGCCCCCGCTGCCCCAGGCACAGGGTGCGGGCAATGCTCTTGAGGCCTTCCCTGCTGTGCCAGGCAGCTGGGCGTGGGCACCCAGGCCCGACACGCACGGCGTTGCGAAGGCGCCACCGGGGAGCGAGGAGCGCTGGGCCAGTGGAGCCGCGGGGCCGCCCCCGGCCGCCCGGGGCAGCGGCGCTTGCGGGGCGGAGGTCAGGCCGCAGCTGGTGCCCTTTCCCCGGGCGCAGCCGCCCGGGACCTGGGCCGCGATCCCGGGACCCCGGTGCGGGCAGGCTGCGGGGGCGGCGCTCGGGCCGCACCTGGGCGCCCGGAGGGGGTGTCCCAGCCCCGGCCTCATTGGCCCGGCGCCGGGACCAGCCCAGGCCCAGCCCAGGGGCGGCCCCGCGGAGCTCACATCTGGCGGCCCGGCCGCCGCTCAGACCGCGCTCCTCCGGCGCCGACACCCGCCCCGGCCCCTCGGACCGCGCCGCCGCCATGAGCTGCTTCGAGGAGGAGGGCGGCTGGAGCGTGTCCTTCAGCGGCGCCGCCTTCCTGGGCCTCTACCACGTGGGCGCCACGCACTGCCTGCGGGAGCGCGCCCCGCGCCTCCTCCGGGGCGCCCGCCGCATCTACGGCTCCTCCGTGGGCGCGCTCAACGCCGTCTGCGTCGTCATGGGCCAGTCCGTCGGTGCGTCTGGGGGGCCCGGGTCTCCCAGCCTCCCGAAGCTGCCCGGATGGAGGGGAGCAGGGCGGAGGGAGGGGTGTCCAGGGTCCGGGCCGTCCTGCCCAGCGGCCCCTCCGCCCAGCGGCCCCGCCGCCCGGCGCGCTCGCTCCGGGGTGATCCTTCTGAGAACCTGGGCGCGGGGACCAGGGCTCCCCTTTCCGCAGGGCAGGGGTGCCAGGCTCAGAGCCGGGAGGATGCTCTCAGGGTCCCTCTGCCCAAAAGGCGGGACTGAGCGTTGAACGCAGGGCGGGGCACAGACATTCTGAGCAGAAGGGGGCACGCCCTGGCGCCCAGGAGGGAAGCCAGCCTTCCAGCTGGCGTGGCGGGCGCCCAGTGGCTCAGGCCCTGTCACCCCCACCCCAACCCCCCCATGGCTCAGGCCCTGTCCCCCCCACCCCAACCCCCCATGGCTCAGGCCCTGTCCCCCCCACCCCAAACCCCCATGGCTCAGGCCCTGTCCCCCCCCCCCCATGGCTCAGGCCCTGTCCCCCCCACCCCCCTTCATGGCTCAGGCCCTGTCCCCCCCACCCCCACACCCCCATGGCTCAGGCCCTGTCCCCCCCACCCCCCCCCGCCATAGCTCAGGCCCTGTCCCCCCAACCCCCCCCCCCCCACCCCATGGCTCAGGCCCTGTCCCCCCCGCCCCCCCCCATGGCTCAGGCCCTGTCTCCCCCGCCCGCCCTCCCCCCCATGGCTCAGGCCCTGTCCCCCCCCCCCCCCCATGGCTCAGGCCCTGTCCTGCCCGGTGGCTCAGGCTCTGTCCCCGCCGCCAGAGTTCTGCTGCGTCCAGCTGCTGGGCCTGGCCAAGCAGGTGGAGCAGCTGAGCCTGGGCGTGCTCCACCCCGCCTTCTCGCCCATCGAGCACATCCAGCGGCAGCTGCAGTCCTTCCTGCCCCCCGACATCCACATCCTGGCCTCCCGGCAGCTGGGCATCTCCCTGACTCGCTGGCCCGACGGCCAGAACGTCATCGTCACCGACTTCGCCTCCCGGGACGAGGTCATCCAGGTGAGCGGGCGGGGCCCCGGGCGGGGGGACGCCCGCTCCTGCCGCAGTGGCTTCATTGGAACCGTTGTCCGAGGATCGCATGTGGGGTGACATCCCTGGCTTCTCAGCCGGAGCGGAGAGGGAGTGGTGCTCCGCCCGCCCGTCTGTCCTCCCACAGAGCTCCCAGCAGCAGCCCTGGGGGAAGGGCCCGCTCAGCAGCGAGAGGGCGGACTCTGAGCCGGGCCTGTCCTGCGTTCACGTCCCTTAACTTTGAGGATGGGGCTGGGACGCCCTGCCCCCCCCTTCCTGGGACCCCGGGCCAATGACACCACCCGGGGGGCTGTCCCGGGGTGGGACGGTGCCCGGAGCTGCTCTGAGGAGCATGAGCACCGTGTCCGCCGGTTCTTGTCTCCCCAGGCCTTGATCTGCTCCCTGTACATCCCTTTCTACTGTGGGGTGATCCCCCCCAAATTCAGAGGGGAGGTGAGTGGCCAAGGCACCTGCCGGGGAGAGCTGCGGTGGAGGAGGGTGCTTCTACTGCGTGCCAGCCTCGCCCCTGCTCCTGGGGTGCTCAGAGAGTCCTCCAGAGCGCCGAGCTATCAGACCTGGTGCCACGGGCAGCCACGGGGTCCCGGCCGCGGCGGGTGCTCCTGGCGATGTGTCCTGGTGGCGGTGCTCCTGGTGGCGGGTGGTCCTGGCAGTGGGTGCTCCTGGCAGTGTGTCCTGGTGGCGGTGCTCCTGGCGGCGGGTGCTCCTGGCAGTGGGTGCTCCTGGCAGTGTGTCCTGGCGGCGGGTGCTCCTGGCAGTGGGTGCTCCTGGCCGTGTGGCCGCAGGGGCACCCTGAGGGCAGCACTGCCGGCCCCCATTGCAGCGCTACATTGACGGGGCTCTGAGCAACAACCTGCCGTTCGCGGACTGCCCCCGCACCATCACCGTGTCGCCCTTCAATGGGACGGTGGACATCTGCCCCCCCAGCGCCTCCGCCAACATGCAGGAGCTGAACGCCTTCAACGCCAGCCTCCAGATCTCCACCCGGAACTTCCTCCTGGGCTTCCTTTGCCTTGCCTCGCCCAGCTCCGAGGTAGGCAGGCCCTGGCGCCAGCCTGGCGGCGGTGAGAGCCTCGGCCCTGATCGAGGGCCCTGTGCCGGGCTCCATGCCCCCGAACCCTCCCCAGAGCCTCAGTCAAGCTCTCGAACCCACAGCTGGCAGCGCCCCCTGAGCGGGTGTTAGACTGGCCCCGGCCGGGCCAGCGCCAACCCTGCTGGGCTCCCCCGGTCAGGCTCTGTGCGAAGGCACCACTATCATCTCTGCTTCTCAGGAAAGGACCCCGCAGCTCAGAGAGGTTAAGTGACTTGTTTGAAGTCACACAGCCCAGAAGCTGCAAAGCCAGGTTTCAAATCCTCAGCCAGCTGCCCCATGCTTCTTCCTGCTGCCCCAGACTGTGGCCAGGTTGACCAGCCGTGAGGAGGCGAGGCGCACGCTCAGGGACAGACAGACCACAGACCCACTTTTCTGCCTTTGCCCCTCAGTATTTCTGGAAAATGGGTGGCTTGACCTCCAACAGGTTTTCATCATAAGGTGTCCCCCACCCAACCAGCCGGCCCTCCGCCTCTCTCCACACGCTCCGGGTTGGGTAGGGTTCCATGGGGGGACACAGGGAGTCTTCTCTGACCCTCCAGAGGGGGGCAGACCTCAGCCCGGGTCACAGGCAAGGCCACAAGGTGCTCAGCGAGTGGAGGCGGGGCCTGAGGGGCCTCTTCCCCGCCCTGGGGCTCTGACCGAGCTGCTGGGCAAGGCCTCAGGGTTCCTGCACCATCTCAGGCCGGTCCTGGCGATGCAGACCAAAGATCCATCCTCCCCTGACGGATGGGCACCAGGCACCGGCCCAGGCATCCTGGGGCCAGAGAGGGGAGGGCCGGAGCAGGAGTCGCAGCCCTGCAGCCGCAGTCAGGGAGCCACAGGGGAGGGAGTGAGGTCCCAGCTTCCGCCCTGCCCAGCACTGAGCCCAGGGGGAGCGGCTGGGATCACTCCAGTCGAAGACAAGTCTCCAGCCGGAGGCCATCAGCTGGAGACGTCTGGGCCCCCCCACCCCGCCCTGACCTGTGTGTTGGCAGGTGTTGACCCACTACTGCAGACAAGGCTATCTGGACGCCCTGAGGTTCCTGGAGAGACGCGGTAGGTGCCAGCCTGTGCCAGCCCGTGCAGCGCCAGCTCAGCCAAGGGCGAGCCTGAGGGGGCGGCTGAAGGCGTAGGACAGACAGACAGGAGAAGAAAGCTGGGTTGCGGTGGGACTTTGCTTCTGGGAGACAGCGCCGCGCCCACAAGCCATGTCTTTATTTTATAGCCGATGCCACGAGGCAAAGGAAGGGCGTGGCCAGATGTTTATAACATTCTCTGGGGCTTCCATCCTCCTCAACTACATGCCCCTGAACTCTACCACTCAGGCAGGCGGCCCCGGGTTCGGACCACAGGGTCACGCTCACAACCACAGCTGCTGGCTGTCACGGTGCTGGGGCTCTGCCCTCCAGGCTGGGACTTGCCGTGGCCACGAGTGGACTGTGCCCTCTCATAGTCCGAGGCTGGACCTGTCCAAACGCTGCCGCCGCGCGCCACGCCGGCCACTGCAGTAGCTGGGACCGTGCCCCGTGAGCCCGGCTGGGTGCAGCCTCCGGGCCTGGGAGGTTTCCTGGGTCTTGGCTCACTGTCCTCCTCGGCATCTGCTCTGTGCGGCTGAGCCAGGTGCTGGGGGCCCGGAGAGGAATTCCACGTGTTCGCTCTTGAGCTGCCCACGGCCCGGTGCAGGGGACAGACCCAGAGGGGGACGTCTCCCCAGGGAGACAGGGTGCTCAGCGCTGAGGGAGCCGAGAGGAGGCACCTGACCCAGCCTGGGCTGGAGTGGGCACGGAGGGCTTCCTGGAGGCAGGGACACAAGCTGGGTTTTGTCTAGTTGGGAAGACAGAAAGGAAGAGGACATTCTACTCAGATTTTACTCAGGAGGAGGTGAGCAAGAGCAAAGGAATGGAGGCCAGCCCCTGGAGGGACCATCACTTAGTGTGGCTGCAGGAATGTGTGTGTCCGTGTGTGTGTTCATGGGGCAGTGTGTGTCCGTGTGTGTGTGTGTGTGTGTGTGTACATGGGGCAGTGTGTGTGTGTGTGTGTGTGTTCATGGGGCAGTGTGTGTCCGTGTGTGTGTGTGTGTGTGTGTGTACACGGGGCAGTGTGTGTGTGTGTGTTCATGGGGCAGTGTGTGTCCGTGTGTGTGTATGTGTGTGTGTGTTCATGGGGCAGCGTGTGTCTGTGTGTGTGTGTGTGTGTACATGGGGCAGTGTGTGTGTGTGTGTGTGTGTGTACATGGGGCAGTGTGTGTGTGTGTGTGTGTGTGTACATGGGGCAGTGTGTGTGTGTGTGTGTGTGTGTATGTACATGGGGCAGTGTGTGTGTGTGTGTGTACATGGGGCAGTGTGTGTGTGTGTGTGTGTATGTACATGGGGCAGTGTGTGTGTGTGTGTTCATGGGGCAGTGTGTGTGTGTGTGTGTGTGTGTATGTACATGGGGCAGTGTGTGTGTGTGTGTTCATGGGGCAGTGTGTGTGTGTACATGGGGCAGTGTGTGTCCATGTGTGTCCGTGTGTGTGTGTGTACATGGGGCAGTGTGTGTGTGTGTGTGTGTGTGTGTGTGTGTACATGGGGCAGTGTGTGTGTGTGTATGTGTACATGGGGCAGTGTGTGTGTGTGTGTGTGTGTGTGAGTGTACATGGGGCAGTGTGTGGGCCAGAGGGGGCTTGGATGTGGTCCCTCAGGGCCGGGCTCTTCAGAGTGCTAGAGCGGAGGTTCGAACCCAGGTTGTCTGGCCCCCAAACCCACGTCCCCGCTCCCCCACACTGCGGCCCCAAACACACGGCCGTGAGGAGGGTTTACTGGGACCTGGGCTCTCAGGAGCCTCACAGAGCAGCCTTCATCCCCCCGCCCGGAGAGGGGAGCCGAGGCCCCACTGTCAGGTCACAGAGCTGACGGAGGTAAGGCGGGATTTGAACCCTGGACCAGGTCTCCAGGGTCTGGGCTCCGATGAACCAGGAAAGTGAATGAGAAAAAGTCAAACAGGAAAAGAGGGAGAAGCAGGAAGCAGCGCAGAGCTGGGGGGGTGTCTCGGTGAGCCGGTCCCTCTGCCGTCCCTCGGGCGGCAGGCGTGTCCTCATCTCGGGGTTTGGCCTGAGAGGTGCCGGCAGGTGGCGGCGTGGCGAGCCGGGAGTCCCGGTCACGGGCAGGCTCTGTGTGACCACATCCCGCCTCTCCCCACCAGGACTCACCCAGGAGCCGGTGCTGTGGACGCTGGTATCAAAGGAGCCCCCGGCCCCCGCCCCCGGGACCCAGGACACTGGCCCAAGCCGAGGCCAGAGGGCGGGCCTGTCGCTCAACTGGGCAGTGCCCCACGTGCTGGTGAAGGACGTGCCCAACTTCGACCAGCTGTCGCCGGAGCTGGAGGCCGGTACTGCCCATTCCTCCCGCCCTGCCCGCCCCCAGGCGCCAGCACCCAGCCGCCCTGCATGGGGCCTGGCCCTGGGCGCTCTGGTCTGGAAGAGGGCGGGACTCTGAGCTCCTGCTAAGTGCCAGGGGTGCCCGGGCTCTTCCGTGTGGTGTCACTCGCTTCTCACTACCCCTGTGGGCTGCGTGGGGCTTCCGCTCCCAGTCTCAGGGATGAGGAAAAAGCTCAGGGGGGGGAAGGGACCCACAAGGCCACAGAGCTGGGAGCTGGGGGATTTGAACCCGAGTCTGTGCCTGAGAAAGCCAGGCCCTTGCCCACTGCCCAGGGGGGAGGCAGGGCAGGAGGTACTGAGGGGCATGGGGGTGGGCACATACAGAGGCTCTAGACTCATTCCATCATCTCAACAACCCTCTGAGGACGCCACTGAGTTGTCCCCATTGTACCAACGTGGAAACCACAACACAGAGTGGTTAAGTGACTTGCCCAGGGTCACACAGCCAGCAAATGGCAGAACCAGGAGTCCTGCTTGGTGACCTCGAAGTCAGAGTTGCAATCACAGGTGTCCTGCGGACAGCTGTAACGGTGCTGGTGGGGTGGGGGAGCTAGCCAGGCAAAGAGAGGGGAGAAAGGGTCCAGGGGGAGGGGACAGAATGTGCAAATGTCCTGGGGCACGTGGTGGGGGAGGAGTTGGGGGCTCCCGTGGCTGTGACCGTGGCTGAGGGGCCAGGAAGCAGAGATGAGCTGAGAGAGGCTGGGAAGGTTGGGTATGTGGCCTCGAGGGGAGAGATGGGGCCACTGAGGGGTGTGCTGAGGGGCAGCCCTCTCCCTCATCTCAGAGTTCATTCTACTCTGAACTCTAGTCATTACTGCCCAGGAGTCCATGACTGGCGGATGGATCGCTCTGCCTTGCTCCGTTATTGTTAGCTTGCGGGACAGGCTGAGAGGCAGGAGGCTGGGAGGAAAGATGAGGGTGGTGAGGCCAGAGCAGGTCCGTGAGGGGGCGAGGGGATGGGAGGGAGGAGGGACCACATAGGGCAAGCGGAAATGGGCTCTAATGTGTGCTGAGCCCTGGGTAGGAGCTTGGCGTTCTGCAACCCTGGCCCCATCCCTGGCCACTCGGGGGCACCAGAGAGCCGCCTCTTCGATGGGGCACGGCAGCCAGCACCTGGGGTTGGGGAGGGACGCCCCCTTCCCAGATTGGGAACGGAATAGTCAGCTGGCCTGGCCCTCACAGGCACCCCTTAATCCTCACCTACCTGTCCTGGCATCACAGGGAGGCAGCCTGGGCTCGGGGAGGGGAAGGCAGGAGTCCGGGCCACGGCAGGTCGTCTGGGGGCTGTTCAGGGCTTGGCAAATGTGACCTTGGGGGCAGGTGACGGTGCCATGGTCCGGTGCAGGGTTTGGGCTCCGGTTCTGCCCCAGCCGGTGCAGGCCCCTTCCACCCGGTCAGTTAAGGGGACAGAGGGCTGGGAAATGTCGTCCCGGCCAGCTGCAGTCACCGCTGTGGTTAGGGACCCCGCTGGTCCTGTTATGGAGGGAGGTAAGGTGTGAGCACCTGCTCCCTCCCAGCGGCCGCCGCAGACTTTGCAGAGAGACGCTGGGAGAGGACTCCATCCCGGCCCTGCCACTGCCCTCTCCACTCTGAGCCTGTCTCCTCTGCTAACAGGGGAGCACCTGCCCGTTTCTCGGACGGTGATGGGCACCCGCTGAGGGCCTGGCGCCTGCTGGCTCCCAGGGCTGATCTGTTCCTCGCTCTGCGGGTGGGGTGGGCACCCCCTGCGGGCTGCAGGGTGGAGAGGGGCCGGTGGGCACGCTCCCGCTTCTCTTGCAGCCCTGAGGAAGGCGAACAGGAGTGACCCCAGGCCCTGGGCCCGCTTCCGCCAGTCCGGGCCCGGGAAGGCGCTGGCCTACCTGCTGCTGCCCTGCACGCTGCCCTTCGAGTTCGTCTACTTCCGGGGCCGGAGGTGAGGCCAGGCGGGGCTGGGGTGGAGCCCAGCGCCCGGGCGGGAAGGGCGGCCGGCACATCAGTGGGCAGAGCCTGGCTGGGCTTTCCACGCCGCCAGGTGTTGGCTGAGTGACCCAGAGGGCGCTCAGGGCTGGTTCGGAGGCTGTAGCTGCTGTGGACCAGCCGGGGCCTCCTGGCCGGTGCCCTGGCCACTCCTGGCTGTAGGACCTGGGTCCCATCGGTCAGAGCCTCAGAGACCTTGTGCCATTTTTAAAAACAACTCCAGGGGCTGGACTGGCTCAGCTTTGCTGTGTGGCCTGGGCCAGGTCTCTTAACCTCTCTGGCCTCAGATTCCTTGCATGGCAGGCTGGCTGAGGCTAAGCCCCTCTCCTCACTCTAACTCTGCTGACTGACGGAGCGCTCTGTGCGGTTTGTTTATTCTAGCGAGAGTCAGCCCTGGCTTAGCAGGGGCCCCGCCCCGGCTGGGGGCTAGAGGGCAGCGCTGACCCAGGCCCTGGCCTGGGAGCCTGGGGGCACAAGTCACACACGCTCATGTGTCAGCACCGCTCTGCCTGGAGGTGCCTGGGGCTGCACTGGCTGTGAGCCGGGATGGCTTACACCAGGGGCTGCCTGGCCATGGAAGGGAGAGAGGGATGGAGACGTCGGTGAGGAGAGAGAAACATTGATCGGCTGCCCCTGCACACACCACACTGGGGTGGAGCCCGAAACCCAGGCATGTGTCCTGACCAGGAATCGAACTGTGACCTCCTGGCTCATAGGTCAATGCTCAGCCTCTGAGCCACGCTGGCCTTGCTAGAGGAGATAACCTTTGAGCTACAATCTGAAAGGCGAATAAGAATGCACTGAGCAAAGAGGGAAGAGAAAATCGTTTCAGACAGATGGAACAGCATGGGCAAAGGCCGGGGGCAGGAGCAGGGAAGGCTCATTGGAGGAGCAGGAAGGGAAGCCAGTGAGATGGGCCCACAGGTGAGGGCTGTCCCAGGCGGGTGGGGAGGCCGCGGGGCCAGGCACACGGGGCTCCGCAGCCGGGGGAGAGGGTGCTCTTTACCTGACTGTGGTCGAAGGTGGCGAGGGGACCCTGGCGTCCTGGGAGTGCTGCACCCTCCCAGGCTCCCTCTTCCCCGGAAGAAGGCCTTTGGCCGCGGGTGGCGGTCTCCGTCCTGTTCCACGTGGCGGTAATGATGGGCCAACCCCCGTCGTGCAGACAGCTGGTGACCAGAGCTGGGAGAGGGCCTTCCGCTGACCGCGCCGTCTTGAGCTGAGCCATGAGACTCAGACCCCAGGTTGAAATAAAACCGGATAAAGGCAAATTTTCACCTTTCCCGTTAAAAAGGAGAAGCCAGCCACAAGCACTGCTGGGGAGGCCTGCCAGACCACGGGGGCAGGCCTGCTGGTACTTCTGTCCCCTGCACCAGGTGTGATCACAGAGGCGGGAGGGCCGGAGCCAGGGAGATGACAGCCAGCTTCCCTGCTGCTTGTCCCACGGCCCCGGGCCCGTCTGCCGGTCTGAGGCCTGGTCCGGAGGCCCCTCTGAGGGCCAGGCCGGGGAGGGCAGCCCAGGGAAGGTGCCGGCCAAGCACTTTCTCCGTCACGGCCGTGCGGCTGGCCCTCTGCCTAGCTGCTGGGCCGAGAGCGCATGCAGGGGTGCGGAGGGGGGAGCTGGCCTGGGGAGAGGCGAGAGGAAGGGCCGAGATGGGGGGAGGCTAGGAACTGCAGGTGAGAAAGCTGAGGCCCAGAGAGGTTCCCCGCCCCGCCCAGGGCACACAGCTGAGAAGCAGTGGGGCTGGGTTATGCCCCAAGCCAGCCTGACCCCCAAACCCTGCTCCATCCCCCCTGCCCTTTCTACTCGTGCTGTGGAGTGCACTCTCAGGGCCTGGCCACTCACTGAGTGAGGAGGCCATTCCGTGTCAGTCCCGGCCTCTCACTCCTGCAGGTGCCCTGGGAGGCTGAGTCGTGCCCGGTGAAACCCATGCCCCTGGCTGCTCCTCACCCCAGCCCTTTCCTGCAGGCCTGGTGCCCCGGGTGCGGGGATCCTGACTCCCCTCCGCCCGTGGGGAGAGGGAGGGTGGGCTCAGCTGGGTCGATGCTCAGGTGAAGCTGTTGCTGCCCCCCTCCAGGCTGGCCCTGTGGCTGCCGGACATGCCCGCTGACCTGTGGTGGTTGCAGGGCGAGCTGAGGCGCGCGGTGCTCTGGGTGTGCTCCAGGATGAGGGACCAGCTCCTCGGACAGCTCAGGTGAGCGCAGCCCGGTGGGCAGAGCCACACAGCAGTCCTGGGGAGGGGGGAGGAGGCACCCGCGGCTCCCCTGACCCTGGGCAGGCAGTCCACACTGCCCTGGGCCCGGCCAGCCTGCTGGACCCTGGGGGTTCGCCATGCCCCCTGGAATCTTCCATCACTCTGAGCTCAGCCAGACAGGGGCTCGGTCCTTCCTTCCTCATCGCGGGACTTGGGGGAGGAGTGGCCAGGCTCACAGGGGCCAGGCTTCCCCTCATGGCATCCCCCAGCCCTTCCCCCACCCCTGGCTCTGACCACTGCCCTCACTGGCTTCTGCTTCCTCTGCAGCTCACCTGTCGCCAGCCCCCTCCCACCGGAGGCAGCTCCTGCCAAGGACCCGGCCCAGAAGCCCATGCCCCCTGCCCCTCAGGCCTGAGGGGCCCCAGGCTGGGCCAGCCCTGACTGGCCTCTCCCGGTCTATTGTGGCCCCTGTCCTGGGGGCCCATGTCCCATCCTGAGCGAGGCCAGGTTCTGACTCAACCTCTGGAGCCGAGCCTTACCCCTGGCCCCGGAGGTCCGCGTGGCACTGTCTATGTCCCTCTTCCTCTCAGGCTCCCGTTCCGGGTGGTGTGGGGGGGTGGCCCTCAGGAGCCAGAGGGGACCGCCAGCCCCCTGGGGCCCTTCCTCCCCGGAACTGGCTCCCTGGGGCTCCTCTTCCTGGGGAGGGGCCCAGCCTGTCGCTGTGTCCTAGCCACCGTGTGCCTGGGCCGCCTGCCCGTCTCATCGGAGGAGAAAGGAAGCAGGAGTGACGCACACCTGGGCTCTGGCCCGTCCCTCTGGGGCCCGCGGGTGGGGCTGCTGTGGAGAAGGGTGGGTCAGGCGCCCGGCCGGGCCCCTGGCAGTGAGCTGAGCGCTTTACGAGGCACGGAAGATGCCATCCCTGAGATGGGGAGCAGATGGCGTGATGGGGCTGTGCTGCCCTCAGATCCTTTCTCTGAGTTCTCTGTCCTGCCAGCCCCCAGGCATGACCCCCATGGCCGGCTCACTCCTCAGCCTCCATCTCACTTCCTCCTGGGCCCACCCAGCGAGAGTCCAGGGGGGGGGGGGGAGAGGAGAGAGGTTAAAGGGATTAAAACCTTTTCGGAATCCCAGCTGTGTGTTCCTCTTTGGGGTGCCCACCGGCGGCCCCTGTGACACCAGGCAAGTTCTTTCCTCATCCAGCTCCTTATATCCTGTCTTTAAAACCAGGGGTTGGACTGGCTGTTTTGCACGGGCCTCCAGCTCTCCCCCGAGCCCCTCACACAGACAGAACCCGCGGTCAGGTGCAGGAGAGGCGCTTCCAGGAGGAAAGGGGTTCTGACGGAGTCTCTGCGGAAGCCTAGATGTGGGCTGGCAGACAGTCATTCCGGGAGAGGGGCCTGCAGATGCCAAAGCAGGCTGGGTGACCCACGGTGAGTTACACTGACGAGGCATCCGAGGCTCAGAGGGGCCAAGTGCCTTGTCCCGGGCTGCACAGCCAGTCAGTGGTGGATGTCACGCTCAGGTCTGGGGACACAGTGGCTCCGCTCAGGACTCTTCTGCAGAGGCCCCGGTGTAACTGACCCTGCAGAGGCCCCGGTGTGACTGACCCTGCAGAGGCCCCGGTGTAACTGACCCTGCAGAGGCCCCGGTGTAACTGACCCTGCAGAGGACCCGGTGTGACTGACCCTGCAGAGGCCCCGGTGTGACTGACCCTGCAGAGGCCCCGGTGTAACTGACCCTGCAGAGGTCCCGGTGTGACTGACCCTGCAGAGGTCCCGGTGTGACTGACCCTGCAGAGGTCCCGGTGTGACTGACCCTGCAGAGGTCCCGGTGTGACTGACCCTGCAGAGGTCCCGGTGTGACTGACCCTGCAGAGGTCCCGGTGTAACTGACCCTGACCTGCACCTGGCTGGAGCCTGTCCTTCATGGGCACAGGTGTCCTCAGGGACCACCCTGTGGGTGTGAGCATCTGCCCGGGTCAGCACCCGGTGCCTCGGACTTGCTTGACGCTATCTGTGGCAAGCAGACTGGTATGTGCCAATCTGTGGCCCTGGTCACATGATGCTAGAGGGGCAACCTGTGTCCCAGCAGTAAGTACTGGTGACCTTAGGCATCCCCAGGCAGATACCCCAACACTGCTGAGCGTTGCATCTCACCCATACATCTGGTTGTGTACACTGACCACATGTGTGGTGATGTTAAGGGGTAGCCATTACTTTTTAGTTGTGTTAATGCATTTGGCATATGTTTTCACGTGGTTATTATCCTCTAGAGATCATCCTATATAATAAAGAGGTATTATGCAAATTGACCACTACTCACAACACACAAGATGCCCCCCCCCCATGTGAAAACAAGATGGCTGGCAGGGGAGGGCAGTTAGGGGCAACCAGGCAGGCAAGGGAGGGCAGTTAGGGTCAACCAGGCTGGCAGGGGAGGGCAGTTAGGGGTGACCAGGCCAGCAGGGGAGGGCAGTTAGGGGCAATCAGGCTGGCATCTATTAGGCTGGCAGGGGAGTGGTTAGGGGGTAATCAGACTGGCAGGCAGAAGTGATTAGGGGAAATCAGGCAGGCAGGCAGGCAGGTGAGCGGTTGGGAGCCAGCAGTCCTGGATTTTGAGAGGGATTCCAGATTGGAGAAGATGCAGGCTGGACTGAGGGACACTTTCCTCCCCTTGCACAAATTTTGTGCACTGAGCATCTAGTCCTGAAATTGTTATAAATTAAATGACACGATGCATGAGGTTTTCTTCAAAATAATCCTGTGCGGGGAGGTGAGTGAGAGTTGATGAAACATGAATTGCTAGCACTTGGCACGGGGTGACTAGTACATAGAGGTTCATTACACTATTCTCTCTGATTTTATGAGTTTGACCTGTCTATAATAAATAAGTACTTACCTTAAAACATGGAGAGTACATACAAACAGGAAACTATGCATCAGGATGGCACGTAAATAAAACTAAGCAAAAGCAGGGCGACCAGCCGTCGTGGCTTTTAGGAATCACAGACGAGGAAAGGCGGTGGGGCCTGGGGAGCTGTCCAGTTCAGCACCGCGGACAGCGACCCGCGGCCGCCTTCCAGCCCAGCCTTCCCGCAGCCGCCTCCGCTGCCTTAGGGATGTCAGAGGGAGAGGGCTTCCGGGCCACCTCATTAGGAAAAGGCGTTCAGGACCCAGGCTCTCCGGCCTCTTCCACACCCCAGAGACGGAGCGTGCACACCAGCGGGCAGACCAGGCCTTGGCATAAGAAGCTTTTGTTCCCTGCCCTTAAGGATATCAGTCAGAAAACAAGCCATCGTATAGGTGTGTGCCTATTTGGGGGGGTCTCTATTCTGTTCCATTTAAGTATATGTCTTTGCTTATGCCCAGCCCACACTGCCTTGATTTATAGCTTCCTATATAGCTTTTAGAAGCAGCTTGTTCATTTTTAAAAGTAACATTTTTATTGATTTCAGAGATGAAGAGAGAGAGAGAAACATCAAGGGTGGGAGAGAATCATTGGTCGGTGGCCTCCTGCACACCCCACACTGGGGATCCAGCCTGCAACCTGGGCACATGCCCTGACCAGGAATTGAGCATTGATCTCCTGGTTCATAAGTGGATGCTCGACCACTGAGCCACACTGGCCGGGCACAGCTTGTTAATTTGTACAAAAGAGCCCATTGGGGTGTTGCTTGGGATTGCAGAGACTCTACACAGAAATCTGAGGAGAATGAGACTCCTAACACTGGGTCCTGGTGCAAGATTAAAGTGTAGCCCTTCTTCTCTCATTGATGTTTCTAACTCTCTCTCTCTCCCTTCCTCTCTGTAAAAAATCAATAAAATATATGAAAAAATAAAAATAAATAAAGTGTAGCTTTTCTTGTTCAAAAAGCAGGGAACATGCTGTTCAAGGTACTAATATAATGTCCACAATCTCCCAACCCATCAACGTGTTTACTGTCTGCTCTAGGTAGTTCATGCCCCTCCCTCCAACACTGCATCCCTCGTAGGGCACCTGCAGACCCTCACAAGAGCCTGGGGGACAAGCCCCTGACTCTGAGAGCTGCCCATTGGCTGCCCCTCTCCTCCTGTCAGCGGTGGGACCCACATGTCACGCCGTGGCTGGGAGCGGGAACTCAGCCAGGGATCTCCCCTCCCCATAGGCCTGCCGCCCCGAGGGTACTGCAACCTCCATGCCAGACAAATGGGCACCTGAACTGGGGGTGGGAGAGAGGCTCACTCTGGCTGATTCACCCACCAAATGCCCTGGGCGCTGCCAGGCTAGGACAACCATGACAACGAGTCTGAGATGCCATGGGGAGTGAGCATTCTTCTCAGGCCCTTGGTCCGTGGGGAGGGGCGAGGAGAGAGGCTGGGCAGGGCTGGGGCGCTGGAGGACAGAGGAGCGGGCAAACAGGAACTTGTCCCGAGAAGGCGGGAGTGGGTGGACCCCTCCTGCTCCGAGGCTCCAGATCCTCAGCACGTGCTCCATCACCCGTCAGACTGCACGCATAGAGCACAGGTCAAATAAAACGATTGCGAATTTCAAGATGGGACCACAGAGCACTAAACCCCACGTGCAGGGCCCTCTGGGCACAGACCATGGGGCAGGCCCTGTCTGTGCATTTATGGACCGGTTTCTGCCTCTTTCCATCACCGCATGTATAGGGCACCTACTCTATGTGCACTCTAAGTCATCACGTAACCACCACGGAGCAAGCTAACGTCCCCACCACGCTGGAGGGCACTCCGTGTCTTTTCCCACTCAGCTCTCTCCCTTGGACTCGCATTAAGCCCTTTCCTGGCCTTTATCACTGTAGATTCGTGTTGCTTGTCTTTGAAAGGGATCATGGGACATGTTACCTTTTGTATTTGGCTTCTTTTACTCGTCATTTTAAAAAATACATATTTTTTATTGATTTCAGAGGGGAAGGGAGAGAAAAAGAAATATCAGTGACGAGAGAGAATCATTGATCAGCTGCCTCCTGCACGCCCCCCATTGGGGGATGGAGCCCGTAGCCAGTTATGTGCCCTGACCTCTGGGTTCACAGGTGGACGCTCACCACGGACCCCTGCTGACCGGGCTTCATCATTCTGATTGCAAAGCTCACCGGTGCTGCCTGTACCAGTGACTCTTCATACCGTTAAACACAGTGTGGTAAGCATCCCAGTGAATGAATACACCACTGGTTAGCCATTCTACTGCTGAGGGATGTATTAGTTGTTTCCAGTTTTTGTCTAACATGTGCAAATTGTTCCTAACTTGGCCTTGCGAGCTACCGCTGTGCCCTTTTGACAGACCCTTATCACTTAAAAACATTTTCTCTCTTTTTGGCCCAACAAGATGTTTTAGGCTCATCTCGTACTCTTTTCCCAGCCCTGGGACTGACCTTTTCTTCAGGAAACCCGCTTCCTTCTTGGGGGGGAGTATTGGAAACCAAGGAGATCTGGGCGCTGGGTATGCCTGGTGTGAGGAACCCCAGTGCCAAGGGCCTTGTGAGCAAAGAGAAGAAATAGTTTTAAAAATAATAAACTCATATCAATACCTCAGGTTCCAGTTCAATACCACACGGCTCTTCCTTGCCTTCTTCTGCAGTGAGAACCCCACCTGGAGCATCAGCATTCACTCATGCGAGAACATAGATATATATAGATGTAGATGATATAGATATAGATATAGATATAGATATAGATATAGATATAGATATAGATATAGATATAGATATAGATAGAGATAGAGATAGAGATAGAGATAGAGAAAGCGAGAGTCAGTGATTGGATGAGGGTTCGTCCTAAAACCTCTTTAGAATTGTTCTCAAGTTGCTCCCTGCTCACGAAGCGCCTTATTAAAAGCAGACTTGGGGTGCTACTGGAGAGTGTCCTCTGGGGCTGCCATTGGTCCTGGGAAGCTGCAGTCCCCCTCCCCCTCCCGCCCCGCCCCCGGCCCGGGATCTCTGCTCGCACACGTCTACCTGAGATTGTCCTGGTTATTCACAGTGTAAGCCGGAGGGCGCACAGGTCAGATGCCTCCTGAAGGGCATGGAAGGAATGAAGGAACCTTCAGGCCCCTTCTGGCCGCAGCATCTCCTGAGCGGGCCGGGCGCTGCGGGATGACGGCCTCAGGGGCCGTGAAGGAAGGCGCGATGGAGGGATGCGGACTGGGGTGGGCAGGGGTCCCCCGCGGCCCTCCTTGGCGGTGGGTGCCAGCCGCCAGGTGTGGGCGGGGCGGGCCCTGAGGCCTCAGACGTCACGTCTGCGGAGGGCGGGGCCATGACGTCATACAGGCGGAGCGCAGGCCCGGCGCGGTGGGCGCGGCGGCGCCGTGACGTCACGCCTGCGGCGGCGGGCGTGGGCGCGGTGCGGCGGCGGCGGCGGCGGGCACCGGGCGGCGGGCACCGGGCGGCGGGCACCGGGCGGCGGGCACCGGGCGGCGGCGGCATGGCGGAGAGCGAGGCCGAGACGCCCAGCACCCCGGGCGAGTTCGAGAGCAAGTACTTCGAGTTCCACGGCGTGCGGCTGCCGCCCTTCTGCCGCGGGAAGATGGAGGAGATCGCCGACTTCCCGGTGCGGCCGAGCGACGTGTGGATCGTCACCTACCCCAAGTCCGGTGAGCGCGCCCGCCGGCCCCGCGCCCCGCCCTCCGCCGGAGCCCTAGGGCGGGGGGACCCCTAGGGCGGGGGACCCTTAGGGCGGGGGGACCCTTAGGGCGGGGGGAGCCCTAGGGCGGGGGGACCCTTAGGGCGGGGGGAGCCCTAGGGCGGGGGGACCCTTAGGGCGGGGGGACCCTTAGGGCGGGGGGGAGCCCTAGGGCGGGGGGACCCTAGGGCGGGGGGACCCCTAGGGCGGGGGGACCCTTAGGGCGGGGGGACCCTTAGGGCGGGGGGACCTTAGGGCGGGGGGACCTTAGGGAGGGGGGACCTTAGGGCGGGGGGACCCTTAGGGCGGGGGGACCCCTAGGGCGGGGTGGGCGGGGGCCCGCCTCGGGGACCTGAGGCCGGGGGGAGCCTCCGGAGGGGAAGCCGGCGGCCGCGGGAGGCTGGACCGGGGGCGGGAGCCAGGCCGGGGCGCTCCTGCCCGCCCCCGCGGCTGTGTGACCTTGGGCAGCCCCCACCTCTCTGTGCCCGGACCGTCCGCCTGGGCGGGGCAGAGCCCGGTGGAGGCCGGGAGGGGTGGGCGGCGGGCCTGGGCCTGCCCCTCCTGCGTGGGCTCCGGTGGGGGGACCGCCGGTCCCGGCTGCAGGGCCTCCGTCACCCGGACGGCAGGCCGGGGCTCCCCCATCTCCCAGCGCCGCTGACGTCATCTCCCTGGCAGCCGCGTCGTCCGCCGGCGGAGCCTCTGCCCAAGGTCGCAGCCCCGAGCGGGCGCAGGGCCTGGGGAGGCTGTCCCCGCCAGGCTGTGAGGTTTGGGGAGAGGGAGGCGGCCTTCTGGTTCTCTACACCTCCCTCCGGCCCCTCACCTCCCTCCGGCCCCTCACCTCCCCCCGGCCCCTCACCTCCCCCCCCCCCCCTCACCTCCCTCCGGCCCCTCACCTCCCTCCGGCCCCTCACCTCCCTCCGGCCCCTCACCTCCCTCCGGCCCCTCACCTCCCTCCGGCCCCTCACCTCCCTCCGGCCCCTCACCTCCCTCACCTCCCTCCGGCCCCTCACCTCCCTCACCTCCCTCCGGCCCCTCACCTCCCTCCGGCCCCTCACCTCCCTCACCTCCCTCCGGCCCCTCACCTCCCTCAGGCCCCCTCACTTCCCTCTGGTCCCCCTGCCTGTGGGAGCAGGAGGGAGGGAGGGAGGCGCTGGTCCAGACGCTGTGGCTGGGCTGCAGCAGCGGGGAAGGAGAAGGAGGGCTGGAGGTCATGTGGGACCCACAGGGAGGGGGGCAGGGAGGGGGGCAGCGGCTGCGGGGCCGGGAGAGCTGTGGGTCCCCGCCACCCAGGAGCTGGGCCCAGTTCCCCTGAGGAAGGCTGAGAGGGCCCTCAGTGGAGGGTGGGAGCTGTGCCGGTGGGGGAGCTTGGGGAGAGGGGAAGGAAGGAGGTGTGCACCCCCAATGCTGTGGCCCCAGCCGCCCCAGCCCCGTGGGGGAGGGGGCTGGAACGGTCCAGGTTTCAGAGCCATGGGGGACAGACGTGGGGGAGAACCCGCATTCAGTGGGTCCAGAGACTGGAGATCGCCTGGAGCCGGTTTGGGGCCGGATTTGCCTGCCCGAGACCGGAGGGAACTTGGTGCGGGGAGTTCTCAGGGCTGGGAGCTGCCCAGGAGGGACCGGGGTCTGTGCTGCTGCCTCCATTTGCACAGGAGATGGGGGGAGAGGAGCTGGAGCGCGTGGAGCAGCAGCCCGGAGGTCACTGAGGTCGCTGGGAAAGCGCTGGGGGTGGGGGGTTGTGGGAGATGCTTTGAGAGGCCCTACTGGGGATGGGGGTGGGGTGGGGTGGGCTGGGGGAGCCTGGCAGCAGGGACCTTTCTGGGCACCGGGGTGGGGAAGGAGGCGTTAGTTTATGGAAGCTTTGAGAGGAAACTCTCGGTGACGGGCAGTGCAGCCGAGGCCTCGGACCCTGTGCGAGGTCCCTTCCCCCGCACCGGGGCTCCCTCCGAGGTGCAGAGCTTCCCCAGCCCCGTGGCCTCGCAGCCTCTCCCTGCTCCCCGTCCGCCCGTCTGCCTGTGTCTCACCTTCCGTGTCGGAGGCCGGGCCCCGGGGACTGCCTGCGAGAGCCGGTGTGAGCCGGCAGGTGCAGCATCAGGCGGCTGCCGTGCTGGGAGCTCTGTGGTCACGAAGCCCCCTGTGCCCGTGGTCCCAGCACCTTCTCCTCAAGCTCTGCGAGGCAGGACGGAGCTGGCCCCTGCCTCCCAGAGTGGAAACGGAGGGCCCAGGAGGCGGGCGCCTTGCCCAAGCTCATGTGGCTGGACCAAGGCTGTGTGGAGGGGACTGAGGTCCCGGGAGTGAAGGAGGAGCAGTCATGGGCGCTGTGGAGGCCGGGGTGGGTGGTGCGGGGAGGAGGAAAGCATTGATCAGCCACCTCCTGAACACCCCCTACTAGGATTGAGCCAGCATCCTTGGCACGTGCCCTGACCGGGAATGGAACTGGCAACCTTTTGGTACATGGACGATGCTCAACCCACTGAGCTGCACCACCCAGGGCTTCTGTTTCTTTTTTGCTTTCTTTACCTTCTCACCCACCCCAGGGGATGGTGGCAGGTAAGAGGGAGCATTTCTTGGGGATGATGATGGCGACACTGGCTCTGATGTGGTGGTACTGAGGGCTTCCCCCTCCCCGCCAGCCCCTGTTCACTACATGAAGCATCGAGGGGACCGAAGAGTTGGTCCCCCCCAGAATCGCCCTGAAGGTTTCCTCTCAGAGGGAGAGGGGCCTGAGGTGCTCTCCGGTGGCAGCTGGTGTGGCAGGAAGAGCTGGTCTGGGGTCAGGACCCAGGTTCTCGCCCGCGCTTGCCCGTGGGTGGGTGTGAGCTCCCTGCTGAGAACCCACAGCCTGAACTGCAGCCGCTGAGGCCACTCCCACACCCTGATTCTTTAAAAATGTATTCTGATTGATTTCAGAGAGGGAGGGAGGGAGAGAGAGAGATCAATGAGGAGGGGAAATCAATTGGTTCCCCCCTCCCCCCTCCCGGGATGGAGCCTGCACCCCAGGCATGCTGGGAACGGACAGCAACCTCCCGGCTCATAGGTCGAAGCTCAAGCACTGAGCCACGAGACCGGCGGGCAGTCTGAGCGCAGGCCGCCACAGCTCGGAATGGTGATCTGTGTGCCAGGCCCCTGCCATGTTCATTCACGAGGAGCTCCTGCCTTTTGTAGAGGCTCAGAGGCCCCCCACCGCCCCCCACTGCCCCCCATCTCCCTCCATCTCTCAGGGGCAGTGCCATCTCTGGAAAGGCATAAGGGGGCCAGGCTCAGGCCCCGGGCAGGAGGGAGGAGAGTGCCTTCTCTCCGTGGCTTTGTAACTGGGTCTAAGGCCATGGGGGATCTCAAGGCTTTGCCGCTGGGCTGAGGCCTCAGGGGTGGGGGGGATCTGGGGGGGGGTCGCCCAGCTCCCTTCTTTCCCTTGCTTCCCTCCTCCCGCCACGGATGGGCCTGTAGGAGGCGCCAGTGCGGAGAGAGGAAGAGCCTGGCTTTGGAGCTGGAAGGCCTGGGTTTGCATGTGGCTTTGCCACTTGCCACCTGGGTGACCTGGGCAGATGGCATCTGTGAGCTGTGGTGTCTGCAGGGGGGGAAGGGGAGACCGCCTCCTGCCTGATGGCCCAGGCTCCGGCAGTGAGGGCCCCTCCTCTGGTCAGCGGGGTGGACCGCGTGGTGTCATGGAAAGTTCTGTCATTCTGTGGCCCTCTGTAGGATGGGTCTTCTCTCCCTCCGGCTGCGATCAAGATTTTCTCTTTCTCTTTGATTTTTGGCGCTTAATAGAAGTCTAGCGTGTGTTTTTCAGGGCGGGGATACTTACCTTGATTCGGGGGTGGGGGGTCTTCAGCTTCCTAGACCTGTGGTTTGATATCTTTCACTCTTTTGGAAAAGCTCTCAGCCATTCTCTCTCCAAATATTTCTTCCGTCCTGTTCTTTCTCTTCTTTTGAGATTCCAATGATCCGTGGTCGGCAAACTGCGGCTCTCGAGCCACATGCGGCTCTTTGGCCCCTGGAGTGTGGCTCTTGCACAAAATACCACGGCCTGGGCGAGTCTATGTTGAAGAAGTGGCGTTAGAAGAAGTTTAAGTTAAAAAAACTTGGCTCTCCAAAGAAATTTCAGTTGTTGTCCTGTTGGTATTTGGCTCTGCGGACGGATGAGTCTGCCAACCACTGCCAATGATCATCCAGTTTCTGCTGAGCCGTCTTCAGGAGAACTGAATCTTCCTTCCACTGGGTCAGGCGGAGGCCAGGCTGTGAGCCCGTCAGACGCACCCTGCGTTCTGTTGGTGTGCTTTTGTTTTCCTCTGGCATTGTGACTCTGGTGTCCGCCTCTCTGCTGAAATGCCCATTTGCTCATGCATTCTGTTCACCTTTCCCATGAAATCCTCGACGTTGCTGGGATTTTAGATTGAGCTGGTTCTGTGGATTGTTCTGTCCTCTGTTTCCTGCCCATTAAGCTGAGCGTGCTCTTTGCTTGTTTGCTGGACACGGTGTGCGGGCACTGGAGCCGGGGTCCGTGGCATGTGCCCTCCCTGGCCAGGCCTTCGTGAGGGAGGGGGGCTGTGTGTGGGTTGCTCTGACCACTTGCTTGACCCCCGTTTTAATCCCGTGGCTTCACTGGGAGCCTCGCTCAGAGCTGCCTCCAGGGGGTTTGGTTCCTCGGTGTCCTGCCCACCCCAGCTTTTGGACTGGGCCTCAGGAGGGTGTCTCCCCACACTGCGCTCCGTCCCCAGCCTGGGGGGCTGAGGGTTAGCGCGTTAGCGCTTCTGGCCTTGGTTTTGAGGTGTGTGTGTGTGTGTGTGTGTGTGTGTGTGTGTGTTATGTGTGGTGTGTGTGTGTCGTGGGGGTGTATGGTGGTGGTGTGTGGTATGTGTGTAAGTGTGTGTGTATATGCGTGTGCTGTGTGTATGTGTATAAGTGTGTGGTGTGGTGTGTGTGTGTATGGTGATATATGTGTGTGGTGTGTATATATGTAGCGTGTATTATGTGTGTAGTATGTGTATATGCATGTAATGTGTGTGTGTGTGCTGTGTGTGTGTATGGTGGTGTGTGTGTGTATGGTGGTATATTTGTGTATGTGTGTGTGCTGTGTGTATGTGTATAAGTGTGTGTGTGTGTGTGAGTGTGTGTGTGTGTGTATGGTGGTATATGTGTGTGTGCTGTGTGTATGTGTATAAGTGTGTGTGTATGGTGGTATATGTGTGTATGTGTGTGTGTGCTGTGTGTGTGTGTATGGTGGTGTGTGTGTGTGGCGTGTATATGCATGTAATGCGTGTATGTGTGTGTGCTGTGTATATGTGTGTGTGTGTGTGTGGTGGTATATGTGTGTATGTATGCGTGCTGTGTGTATGTGTATAAGTGTGTGTGCGTATGTGAAAACACCCTGTGTGTGGTGGTGTGTGTGTGTGTGTGTGTGTATGGTGATATATGTGTGTGGTGTGTATATATGTAGCGTGTATTATGTGTGTAGTATGTGTATATGCATGTAATGTGTGTGTGTCATGGTGGAGTCATGGTGGTGGGTGCCGGGTCCCCGGCCAGCAGACTGTGGCCGTGGGCAGCACACCGCTGAGCTGCTGGGCCTGCCTCTCTGTGTGTGAGACCAGAGGAGGCAGCGCCGGGCGGGAGAACTGTGAGGACGTGGCTGCGAGTCCCTGGGACGGAGCCTGGGACCCGGTGCTGCCCTTGGCTGTCAGTGGTGACAGCTGGGCACTCGTGAGCGCTGTTCAGGGCTTCTGGGCTTGGCTCGCCACCCGTTCTCAGCCCTGTGCCTGCGCTCTGCCTGTCCCCTGAGGCCCCTGTCCCCGAGGCCCCTGTCCCTGAGGCCCCTGTCCCCTGAGGCCCCTGTCCCCGAGGCCCCTGTCCCCGAGGCCCCTGTCCCCTGCGTGCCAGGAGGGGCGGGGATTATTCTCAGAGACGATCAGAGACGATCCTGAGAGCTGTTGGTAGCACACTGGGCCCTCCCCGGACAGGACGGCTGCCGAACTGGAGGGAGGACGCCTGCTGCTCTGGCCCGCAGCTGCCCAGCGTCCAGGGAGCAGGTCCCACCCGGTGGGGCTGCAGGGGCCTGGGCTGGGCCCGCTCCGGGTGCAGCTCCTAACGCCCGCTGCTGCGGCCCCGAGGGCGCGGGCCAGGCCGCGGGGACGGGGTCCTGCCCTCTGGGCGGCCATGGGCTCACGGTTGGGCGGGGCAGGGTGAGTGCATGTGCATCTCTGCTGCCTCTAGAAACCTCTCCACACGCCAGTCACCGAGTGGAGCGCCTAGAACCCCGTGGAGAGGAGAGGGTGGCCGTCAGCTGTGCCAGCAGGAATGGCACGTGCTGGACGGATCAGCGGCGAGAGGCTTCGCAGAGACTGGTTTCCCTGGGGAGTTTATGCGGAGGCCGTGGAGCTGGGCACGGCGAGCGCAGCGACAGGCGGGGACACGGTGCCACATCGCACGTGGGATCTGGGGAAGCGACACCCTTGAGAGCGAGGTCCCCCATCCCTCCCCTATGGGGCTCCGGGAGGCTTGTGGTCCCATCGGATGTAGGAGCAGGTGGGCAGAGGGGGCGAGGCCGAGCAGCCCCCAGAGCCCCTGGGGCCGGCGCAGGGGAGGGGGTGGCTATGGCAGCCAGGAGAGTGGGTGGGGGGCTGAGTGGGCTCCCGCTAACCTCCAGGTGCCTGGTGCTGGGACTTGGGGGGCAATGGCAGCGAGAGGAGCGGTGAGCCGGAGGAGGGGCCTGGTGCCTGGGGGAGCTGGCAGAGCCATCGGTGCAGGAACCTCACAGTGACGGTCGGTGCTGTTGTCCTGGTCCCCTCTGGCCGGGCTTTTTCTGCGGCCATTTCGCCCCATCTTGCCCGCAGCCTGGGGCGGCCTGGGCTGCTCCCTGCACTGTCCCGTGTGCCCCTGTCTGCCCTCCGTGGTGCCGGGCATGGGCAGTGCCCGCCTGCCGAGTCCCTGAAGGCTGGAGGGGGAGCTCAGTCAGGAAGTGGGCCCGGGGGGCCCGCTGGGGACAGGCTGCCCTCTGGCCCCCAGGAGGCTGGCCTTCCGGCACGGAGAGCTAATGGGCCTGGAGCTGACGAGCAGAGATTGACGGAAATCGATGCTAATGTGCAGAGAGCATCGGTTTGGGTCCCTGCCGGGGGGGCTGCGGGGGTGGGGGTGGGTGTGGGAGCACTAAAAATAGGCCCTGAGGACGGCCCTGGGAGAGCTGTTTCGGGAACTCTGCCCACAGTGGTTGTGGAGGGCACAGACGCCCAGTGCAGCCGCCCCGAGCCCATGTCGGCCTCAGGAGCCTCGTCGGTGAGGGAGGGACGGCCCCCCTCAGGTGGGAGGGAAGCTCCCAGGGTTAGAAGTTTTTCTGTCTGACCTGCAGAGCTGCTGCACCACTTTCCCCCTCAGCGCCTTTGCTCCAAAGCCACCTCCTCCAGGAAGTCTTCCGTGATCAACATACCTCTTTCTGATTGCTCAGCACCCAGGGTGTGCTTGTGCCTTCAGAGTAAAGGATGTGCAGGTCATGCCTGGGCCGTTGGTGCAACAGGGGGTAGAGGTCAGGCAACAGGGGAAAGGGTGGGTGTGTCAGTGACGTGGCTGGTCAGGGAGCCCTCCCCTCGGAAGGGTCTGAGGGAGGAAAGGGCTTCAGGCAGGGGACCAGCCCCTGCACGCAGCACGCTCCGGGCCAGCAGGGAGGCTGTAGGAGCTCAGTGGATGAACCGTGGGGGCCGTGGGCCAGGCTGCCAGGTGTGGGGGCCGTGGACTGGGCATGGGGGCTGTGGGATGGGCTGCTGGGCGTGGGGGCCGTGGGTCGGGCTGCTGGGCGTGGGGGCTGTGGGCTGGGCTGCTGGGTGTGGGGGCCGTGGGTCGGGCTGCTGGGCGTGGGGGCCGTGGGTCGGGCTGCTGGGCGTGGGGACCGTGGGCCGGGCTGCCGGGCGTGGGGGCCGTGGGCCGGGCTGCCGGGCGTGGGGGCCGTGGGCCGGGCATGGGGGCCGTGGGCCGGGCTGCCGGGCGTGGGGACCGTGGGCCGGGCTGCCGGGCGTGGGGGCCGTGGGCCGGGCATGGGGGCCGTGGGCCGGGCTGCCGGGCGTGGGGACCGTGGGCCGGGCTGCCGGGCGTGGGGGCTATGGGCCGGGCTGCCGGGCGTGGGGGCTGTGGGCCGGGCTGCCGGGCGTGGGGGCTGTGGGCCGGGCTGCCGGGCGTGGGGGCCGTGGGCCGGGCTGCCGGGCGTGGGGGCCGTGAGAGGCCTTGCTTTGCCAGGAGAAGCAGGTCCTGGGCAGTCTCTGGGGCGAGTGCCATGCGGTGTCCATGTCAGCACCGTGGCTGTGTCACCCGTTGTGAGCTGCTGAGGGTGGGGGCACAAAGAGCCGGACAGGAGGTGGCTGGGGGTCGGCGCCCCCCGCCCAGCACTGTGTGTGGCCGCAGCCTCCCCGGAGCCGCGCCGCTCAGGGCCAGGCCTCTCTTGCCGTCGGCGGAGGACCAGTCACACTTCCTCTCGCTCTGGCCTCGCACACCTGTGTCCCGTGGTGTCCCAGCTTCGGCTGTCCTGGGCAGCATCGCCCTGTGCGTGTGTGCAGGGAGAGTCTGGACCACAGGGCCCTGTGTCGGCTGTCGGGTGCTGGGCACACAGGCCTCAGTGTAAGGCACTGGCTGGCGGGCCCTCCCTGCTGGGCCCGCGGCCTGAGGGTGATGGAAAGTTGAGCCGGAGCCGGGACTGAGCACCCTCCGTGTCACAGCGCTGGGCCCGGGCGGTGGGTCCCTTCCGTTCCTCCGACACCCCGAGAAACGCCCGTGGGGTCAGCGCCCGGAGAAGGGAGCCAGAGGCAGCTCCCGTCCCTGCAGGGGCCGCAGGCCGGGGGCTGGCCGGGCTGTGATCTCCACTGGACTCAGGCGCTCCGGGCGTGGTGGCTGTGGGCCGGGTTGCCGGGCGTGGGGGCCGTGGGCCAAGCTGCAGGGAGTAGGGTCAGCGCGAGGTGCCAGCAAGAGGGCCCGCCCGGCCTCTGAGCGCCCCCCCCCCCCGCAGGCACCAGCTTGCTGCAGGAGGTGGTCTACCTGGTGAGCCAGGGCGCGGACCCCGACGAGATCGGCCTGATGAACATCGACGAGCAGCTCCCGGTGCTGGAGTACCCGCAGCCCGGCCTGGACATCATCAAGGTGACCGCCTCCAGGCCGGGTGGGGCCTGGGGGAGGGAGAGCAGAGTGCTGCCGGCACCCTAGGTGGCTGGGGAGACGGGCCTGACCCCATGATGGTGACCCTGGAACCGAGGGGTGGGTGGCGTGGGTGACCGCAAGGTAGAAAGGAGGCAGGTGCCGGGAGTGGGGGGCAGGAGGAAGGGGGATGGGGACCTGGCGGCACCTCCCTTGCCCTGTGGGTTACCCCTCTGTGCAGGGCGGTGGGTAGGATGCATTTGCATCAGGTTTTTGGTGTCAGGAATCATCCCGATTTCCTGTCCACCTGTCCCTCTGCTGCCTCTGGAATGCTCTATCCAACCTCCCTCTGCCCCCTGAGTCCAGGCCGCATTCCCAGCTCGAACCGCTGTCCCTTGTCCTGCTGGTTGAGTGCTCTGTGTTGACTCATCCGCGGAGCCATTCTGTAGGACTGACCCCTCCCCCGACCCTTTTCCCTGAACCCCCTTCCCCTAACCCCCCCACCCCTTCCCCTTTCCCTGAACCCCCTTCCCCTAACCCCCCCACCCCTGACCCCTGCAGGAGCTGACGTCACCCCGCCTCATCAAAAGCCACCTCCCCTACCGCTTCCTGCCCTCCGACCTCCACAACGGCGACTCCAAGGTAATGCCCGCCCCTCCTGCTGGCCTGTGCCCTCACGGCTCCCGGGACCCAGCGTCCACCCTGGCAAAGCCAGTGCCTCTGGCGTTTTATTCCCAGTTTCCCCCTGGGCTGCTCCTCGGAGCGGACTGGTCCCGCCTCTGCTCGCAGGAGGCCGAACGCTTCCCGCTGATGTTTCTTGTTTTCTCAACTGATGTTGACGAGCCCCTAGTTCCCATCCCCGTGTCAGACCATGGTTTCCCATCTCCCTCCGCGGTCCTCCGTGGAGCTGGCACAGAGACGTAACCCTCGCTCCGCTCAGGGCGTCCCGGCGGGCGGTGCTGTGGGGTGGCCGCGCCCCGGCTGACGGGCTGTGAGAAGCGCTCGCCGTGGGCTCGCAGGGGTGTGTATGGGGGGGCGGCCTCGATGCTGGAGGGGTCGGTGCGCAGGAGCGGGAGTGGCTGTGCACCCGCTGGCGGGAGCAGCGGCATCTGACCCCCCCGCCCCCCAGGTCATATACATGGCTCGGAACCCCAAGGACCTGGTGGTGTCCTACTACCAGTTCCACCGCTCGCTGCGCACCATGAGCTACCGGGGCACCTTCCAGGAGTTCTGCCGGCGCTTCATGAACGACAAGCGTAAGTGGCCGCCCTGGGCCCCGCCCGCATCCCCCTGGCCCGGCCGTCGCCGCCGTGCCGGCCTGCTTTCCTGCTGAGGGGTGGGCAGGCCAGGCTGCAGGGCAGCGGGACGCCTGTCCAAGGCCTTTGCTCACGGGCAGCAGGGCGGGCGTCCCCTCAGAGGCCCTTCTCTCCTCAGTGTGGGTTCTGAGGTGCTCCTGCCGGCTGGATTGGGAAGTGGAAACTGAGGCCCAGCCGCCTCCGTCACCGGTGACAGGCCCAGGGCATACGTGACTTCCTGTGCCAACACGGGGACGCAGCGGGATAGGGGGCAGGCAGGCCAGTGTGGCCGGGGAGGGGCGGGGAGCAGTGCTCCCTGCAGGCGTGGGCGGTCAGCCGCCCCTGGACAGAGGGGCAGCAGGTCCTCCCTGCAGTCTGTCCTTCACCCGAGGGGCACCCATTGCCAGCCAGGGCTTCTCCACGCTGAGATGTGAAGTGGGCCAGGTCTGAACCTCAGACCCGCAGGAGGCTGTTTCCCTCCCAGGGCTGGAAATGCACGTCCTGCGTTATTTCCCGCTCCGGTAGCTGCTGCGGGGAGAGTGAGTGCTGAGGTTAGGGTCCAGTGCGTCCTGGACACTCGGCAAGTTCCGGTCGCCGGTGTGGAAGGCAGAGCATTTGAAAGTTATCTCAAGGCAGGCCTGCGCGCGCCTGAAGGCCACAGAACTGTCAGGCACTGAAGTCCAGGGCCATGGGCACTCCCTGGCCCTGCAGGCCATTCCTTCCCTTTACTCTCTTCCCAGATGGCGCTGCCTCTGGGCTAGCAGGGCCTCTGCCTGGCTCTCCTCTGTCCAAGGTCCTGAAATTAAGAAATGAGAGCAAGGCCTAGGACCCGCTGACAGCACTGGCTTTGGGGCTGTAACCCATGCATTCTGGGGGTGTGCTTGGGGCCACGTGCCCAGGTGAGCCGCTCTGAGGGCAGCTCCCTGCTGGAGGGGCCAGTGAGCTGTTAATCCCATAATTTGCTGGGATAATCCCATAATTCTCTAGGATAATCCCATAATTCTCAGGGCAGCGGGACCTGGAGAGAAGCAGGAGCTGTCGGGACCCCCTCCCAGGATGGTCCCCCCATGAGGGCACGCCCCTCTGCAGCTGCTGCCAGGGCCCCGGTGCAGTGGCCCCGCCCTCTGTGCTCAGGGGCCCGGGGCCCTTCCTGTCCAGCTGGGCACCCCAGTGGTGGTCTGTTCTGTGAGTTTTCTCCTGGGCAAGAGGGACTGGCTCAGGCTCCCTGTGACCCAGGCCCAGCCTTGGGCTCTCCGCGGGCCGCGGTCATCAGCCTGCGGTGAGGGGACCAGCAGAGGGGCCAGTGTTCACCGGGCCGAGGGCCTCAAACAAGACCTTTGGCCGAACCCCTGTTCCTTCCTGTCCATCCGCTCTGCCCTCCTGGTGGAGAGCCCCCCTCATTCCTCATCCCCGCGGACTGGGGAGGGCCTTTCTGTCTGATCTGCTCCCTAAAGCCGCCCCTCCGCTCAGTGACCCCTGACCCCATCCCTGCTGCTGTGCTGCCACCTGCTGGTGAGATGGCAGCGGGCGCAGGCTGACCAGAGAGGAGCAGTTGTCACTCCTGGCAGGGCCCTGTCTTCTGCAGCCTCCCCTCTCCCTCCCACCCCCCCAGCAAACCGATGGCCCGTGCCCTTTTCCTGGGCATCCCTCTCTTCCCGATGGCCATTTGTTAAACACGAACCCCTGTGCCAGGGACCATCATGCCCAGGAGAGCAGAGGCTTCCCCCAATGCCGGTCTTTAGGGCACCCAGAGGTGGGGGTGGGGGGGCTGTTTCCTGGAGAGACCTGTGCAGAGAGCAGGGACATGGGGCTTCAGAAGACCTTGTCTGTGGGGCTCCCCCCCCCCCAATACCCCCCAATCCCTGGGGCCCGCTCCCCTCCAGCCCAGAGCCTGCTTTCCCACGGCCCCCGGGAGGGCAGGGCAGAGCCGCGGACGCGCCCTGTCTCCGCAGTGGGCTACGGCTCCTGGTTCGAGCACGTGCAGGAGTTCTGGGAGCACCGCACCGACGCCAACGTGCTCTTCCTCAAGTACGAGGACATGCACCGGGTGAGCGGGCGCCGGGGGCCGGCGGGGGGTGGGCGGAGGGGGCCCTGCCCACCGAGGGGGCGACCCGGAGTGCCCGAGAGCCCCCGGCCTCAGTGTGCCCAGACGTGGCCCCCTGGGCCCCCCGGGAAGCCCCGTTCACAGGAAGTCCCTGCTTACCGCTGTGGATAGGCTCCGTGGCTGTAATGAACCATTACAACCAGCACAGGCTGGTGGACAGTGATCAGAGCTGAGTCCCTGCATCTCATCAGCGGAACAAGATAGAGTGCAGGGATATTGTTGTTCAAGGAGCGCATGGTGGCATGGGAGCCTCGGGAGTCACGGTGGGGTGGGCTGCGTGGGGAGCAGGTGTGCCCGCAGCTCCGGGACCCATAGCTGGGTCAGTCACCCCCACAGTCAGGGGCAGGCGCTGGGCCAGCTGGGAGTGGGTCTGGCTTCAGACCCAGCCAGCTCCTTCCTGCTGAGGGCGGGAGCCGGGGCCTGCCGGGGCCCAAGGCCTCCTTGCCTCCGAGGTACTGGCCTCGACTCCAGCGGGCGGGGGAAGGACAGGGAAGGAGGAATGGGCCGGTGGGTTTTTACTTCTCGCTGCTGATTTACAAGGGCCACAGCACATCCAGCCCCTGCCTGCTTCAAACTCCCGGGGACCTGGGTTTGAAGCCCAGAGCGGCCCTCGGGCCACTCCCTAACCGGGGTCTTATTTCCAGTTGAGGCCCGTCTCAGACTGGGCGCAGGACCGAGCCCAGCCCCTCGCGGGGGCCGCCAGAGGCCAGTAACGGCGCCATCTCTGCTCTTCTCCCCCAGGACCTGGTGACGATGGTGGAGCAGCTGGCCAGGTTCCTGGGGGTGTCCTGTGACAAGGCCCAGCTGGAGTCGCTGATTGAGCACTGCCACCAGCTGGTGGACCAGTGCTGCAACGCTGAGGCCCTGCCCGTGGGCCGGGGTACGCGCCCCTGCCTCTGCCCGGGCCCACTGCCCGCCCCTGCCCCACCTCAGGGCCCCCTGCCCAGGTCTTCTTCTCCAGAGCCCTCTGCCGTGCGTGGGGCGAGGCCCCCTGGAGGCTGTTGTGACCCAGGAGCCCCGCAGGCGTGTGCCGGGCTCTGTGGGCAAGATGTTCTCAAGCAGGTGTCTCCCCAGATGGCCCCTCAGAGCAGAGCCGGGGGTGCCGGGCAGTGAGATCTCAGAGCCCGCAGCGTGCAGATGGATGCTCGGCCTCTGTGGGCGGTGGGAGGGTGTGAGGTCCCCTGTGAGGAAGTGCTGGTGGCACAGTCAGGGGCAGGCCCTGCCGGGCAGGGTGAGAGCAGAGAGTGCAGCCTCGGGCTGGCCGCTCCTGGGAGCTGCTCAGGGCAGGAAGCAGTTTGGGATGGAGGAGCTGCTCCAGGCCCGGCTGCTCCCCGTGCCCTCAGAGGCTGCCGTGGTTTGACAGGAGAGCTGGGGCAGGGAGCCCTGTGGGCCCCAAGGGGTCACCCTGGCCGTGGGAGCGCAGGGGGAGGGGCCCCGTCTGGCGGTGTGGACCTGACGCCGGTTCTGGGTTGTGAATCTGGAGCTTCCTCAGGAGACGAGTGTGCTTGAGGGAAGGGGAGGAGGGGCCAGCGGATCCTCAGGAGACATTTGGGTGGTGGCGGGAGGGCGGGCTCCGTCACAGCTGCCGTGCGTGCCCTGGGGAGGGGCCCGGGGTCAGGCTCCGCTGGGAGGCAGTGGGGGCAGCTGGGCTGCAGGGCGGCTCTGAGGGTCAGGGGCAGTGCCTTCCGGTAGAGCAGTGGCTCTCAACCTTCCTGATGCTGCAGCCTCTGGTCCAGCTCCTCGCGGTGTGGAGACCCAGCCATGACATTATTTCGTTGCTGCTTCATGGCTGTGATGCTGTGTGTTCCGACGGGCAGCGGCTCTCAACCCGTGGGTCGCCTAAGACCATCGGAAAACACGGACGTCTACATTACGATTCAGAACAGTATCAAAGTCACAGCTATGACGCAGCAAGGAAGATAATGTTATGGCTGGGCCTCCGCACACGGGGAGCTGAGTTAGAGGTCTCGGCCTTAGGAAGGCGGAGAACCGCACCTGCGGAGGCAGAGCTGCCTGCTTTTCCAGGAAGATCCGAACCTCAGGGCCTCGCGTTTGTTTCCTGGCTGCATCCTCACAGTGTTTATGATTTATTTACTTATTTATTTATCATTATTATTTTTTGCTTCTTTTCAGTTTTGCGTTGGCCGTGTTGTGACCTGTGGGTGCGTCCCGGGGGCTCCTTCCGCGGACCGGCCTCGTCTGTGCCGCGGTTCTGCTTTATTTCAGTTCTTGGTTTTGTTTTGTTTTAGCGCATGGCCTCTGTGCTCGAAGACTCCTTGCGCTGGCGAGCGTGCAGGCCTTGCGTAGCCAGCGGCATGCTTAGCTTTGGTTCATAACCTCCCTGTCTTGGTCCCAAATCCTAAACCAGGTGGGTGTCTCCTCCATGCGCTCTCAGCGGCCTCGGCTGAGAAAAACAACCCGGGGGGAAGCTATTTATAGTCGCCCGGTGCGCAGGCTCCTGACCTCCCCCCTGGGGTGCCGTGAACGGGCAGAACTGCCTCTCCTTTCCTCCCCACAAGGACGTAATTTTCATGACCAAGAGAAACCAGCGTTGCAGGGGTAGTTTGGTACCCGAGGCCCTGCCGTGGGGCTGGGGAGGGGGTTTGCTTTGACTCTCTGAGCTCTGAGATGCTGGGAGGGTCCTGAGCAAACATTTCACTCCCCGAGGCCGTTCCTGAACGAGCGGCAGCTGGCGGGTCACACTCCCCAGCTGGGAGGTCTGCACCCCACTCCTGGCATCTTCCCGTCACCGTTAACGTTTGATTTTTATTTGTTTATCCTCAACCAAGGGTATTTGTCCATTGATTTTTTTCTCTTTTTTTTTTTTTTTTTTTTTTAGAGAGAATGGAAGGGAGGGAGTGACGGGGAGAGAGATAGAAGCATCGATGTGAGAGAGACATATCGATTGGTTGCCACCCGCTGGTGCCCAGACTGGGACTGGGTGTCAAACCTATAATCCAAGTATGTGCCTTTGACCAGGAATCCAACCTGAGACCCTTCAGTGCCTATGGCACACTCTAACCACTGAGCAATACCAGCCAGGGCACCATTAATATTTGTCCAACCAATGGCAGCTTTTGTAGTTAACAGGAAGGTGGGTGGGTTCTGTCTTCCAAGCCTGCTCGTCAGTCTGGGGCTCCGAACTCCTGCCTGGCGGGTGGGCGGCCAGGGTCACGGTTTTTGCCTGCCTGCCTGGTCTGCACCCACCTCGGCCCGGGGTGGCCCTGACTGGCTTGGTGTTGAGCCGGGAGTCTCGCTGCCGCACACGCTCTGATCCAGGCCGGAGAGCTGGCGGGCACCACGACGGCCATCCCTCCCGGCACACGCAGGCCTCTCACAATCTCCCTCCTCGACCGGGAGCTGCCTGCTCACCTCAGGGACTGCCTGCGGGTGGCGTAGAAGCGGGCAGGGGGGGAGAGGGGGGGACCCTTGGTGGGGCTGTTGAGCCGTGAGTGGGGACATCCGGAGACCCCACTTCCCCACGGCCCACAGACCTGGCCACCCTCCCTGCACCGAGAATCGCACTCGGAGCCTGGGTGCGGGGTCCTCCCCCCAGCACCTCCCCCTGCCCCGCAGTGGCCCGGGCGACCTGCAGCCTCAGCTCCGTGCATTTGTGGCACTGGGCCACCCCACGGGGAAAGGACACCAGGATGTCACTCGGGGAAGCAGGTCCAGCCTGCCTGGCTCAGATGCCCGGCCCCCGGCAGGCTCGGCGGGTCTGTGGCTCCTGCCTGGCTCAGATGCCCGGCCCCCGGCAGGTTTGGGGTTCAGGCGTCCTCTGGCGGGTGGCTGCCGGCAGCGCACACGTGCAGCGCGCTCTCTGTCTGCTTTCAGGGCGCGTGGGGCTGTGGAAGGACATCTTCACCGTGTCCATGAACGAGAAGTTCGACCTGGTGTACAAGCAGAAGATGGGGAAGTGCGACCTCACGTTTGACTTTTATTTATAAGCGCGGCCCCGGCCACAACCCTGCATGCTCGCCGACCCCAGACGCCACTAGCTACGGTCCCGTATGCGCATCCGTTCCTCGCTGGACAAGCCACGCTGGGAGAGGGGCCCGCAGGAGGGGAGGGGCCGCCGCCCCGAGCAGCTGCCCCGCCTCCGGACCTGAAGTCTGCCCGTGTCCGATGCACACACTGTCAGGATGGCCGACCCGTTCCGACGGCCGCGCCGGGAACACACAGCCTGTAACACACGCAGCCCGACGCCTGCCTTTCACAGCCGGCGCTCCTGTGTTCTAGCGCTTTCCGCCGGAAACCGGGACACACCGGTACCAACCAAACAGAAGGTCATTGCCGAGGGCCCGGGAGCCAGCCGCACCGGGCGGCAGGCAGAGCTCAGTTTATTTTTGTAGTTTCCTTCTGCGGGCGGCCGCTCCGTTCTTACCCGGGTCTGAGGAAGGAGAGGGCTCCGTGAGGGGGGCCGAGGGGTCCCCGATGGCGTGTGGTTCTGTCACCAGGAAACCAGGCAGGGACTGCCCATAGGGCGTTCTCGGAGGGAGGCCCCTGGGCGGGACGGGAGGAAACCTGCCCCGAGGCCAGGCCGAGGGACAGTCCACCGGAGACACCGGGCGGCTTTCTTTCGTCCCTGAAGCAGGAGCCCGCTGGGGGCAGCAGTGCTCACGGGGGTTCCGGGGCTCCGTGTCCAGCGGGCGCTCAGCCCTGGGGTGCCACATTGCAGGGTTACCGCCTGCTCTCAGCCCTGTCCCCGCGCCTCAGTGTCTCTGGGGGGAGAGGTGGTGTCTTTATCCCTGTTCCTCCCCCTCCATCATCTGCCCCCCTCTGGCTGGAGGAGCGGAGACGGGGTGCCGGGGCCGGGGCCGGAGGAGTGTCTGCGCTGCGCTCTGAGAGGTGTCACTGCTGGGCCCGCAGGCGGCACGGGGCGGTGCAGGGGACCCGAGGCCCCGTCTGCGTGCGCATCGTGAGGGCGGCTGCTGTCTGTGGAGTTTCTTTTCTATTTTTCTATTTCAGTACTGATGGACATGAGACCTCTGTGCTTGCTTGCATCTTTAATAAACACGTTCCAGGCCCCGTGTCCAGTGTGTGCTGCCGGGGGGGCCCCCCACGCGATCCCCTCAGCACTCAGGGCAGCAGGAGCGTGAGCCCCACAGACACCCGTCCCGGGGGCTGGCCGCACAGGGCCCCGGGCTGGGCCGGATCTGCTGTTCCTCTCAGACTGCCTCACTCTTTGATCGCTTCTGAGAGCGGAGGTGAGAGGCAGGTGGGGAGAAGGGAGCCTGAGAGAGAGCTGGGGCCACAGGTGTCACCCTCGGCCTCGGGGTCCCGTTGTCAGGGTGGCGTTCCCAGGGGCGGCGAGGGCGCACTGCACTGCGGAGCCCCAGCCCGCCCTCCTCACCCTGCGGAAGGGAGTCAGAGCCGTGGTTCACCCGGTAAAGCTGGGCTTTCGGGAGCCGTAAGCCTGTGAGTCTCACGTGAGACCCCAGACTGACTGCTGTTAGACTTGCCTGGGCCCCGAGGTAGCTGTGGGACACGCAGTCTCTGTGTCCCGGTCCACCTGCAACACCGACAGCCAAAGTCGAGGTGCACTGGGGAGTGGGGAGGCAGGGAGGCGGTGCTGGTCTGTGGATCACCTCCTGGCCCTGATTGGCGGGTACCTCACCTGGGGCGCCCAGCACCTTCTGCCTTGATTGCTCCGTCTCGGCTTCCGGGGCGTTAGGCCGGACACACCGGGCAGCCCACAGGCACGGCCACACCCGCTCGGCACCCGGCTCTCCTGTCAGAGGGAGCTTGTGGGCTCAGCAAACACCCGAGCGCCTGCAGGGGGTGCTGCAGTCCAGTCATCACAAGCCCATGGGAGGGGGTGCAGGCCCAAGAGGGGACCCAGCAGACAACATGCTGGCGAGAGAGGTGGGAGAGAGGAGGAAGCGAGGGCCCCAGCTCGGAGCTGGGGGGGAGAGGCCGGGGCTGGCGGGCAGGGCGTGGCGGCTGGCAGGCTGGCACCAGCCCTGCAAGGGGGCTTACAGGTCAGGAGAGTTGGGGTTTCTGGCAATAAAAAGAAAGCCTCGGAGGGTTTCATCGAGGGAAGGCGACCTGTGTGCGTGCTGCTGCGTCCTGCCTGGCACGAGTCGCTGACAAAGCAAAGCAATCAGAGAAGGTGCTGGGCGCCCCCAGGTGAAGCCAGTGTGAGCCTGGAGTGAGGGGGTGAGGTGGAGGTGGGGGGTGAGTCGGGCCAGGAGGGCGAGAGGCCCCGGCAGATTGAAAGCCACGGCAGGGGCCTGCGTGCCGGGTCTGACTTCCCAGACCAGCGAGATGCCCAGAGGACCCTGGGGCCAGCCCGGGGCTTACACCCCTCCTTCTCCCCCTGCCAGGCGGGGTCTCGGGCTCTCCGGGTGCCGTTTGGAACCTGTCATTTGTTTTCTTCCAAGCGCCCAGTCCTTCCCCAGGAGGGGGCCTCCCACACGCTCGGTGAGTCGCAGACGTGGGGCCCTGGTTACACAGCGGAGCTGACTATCCTGCTCACTTCATTGCGGGGTCACAACAGAACCAAGGGGCTTTGAAAGCAAATGAAATCCACAGGCTGTAGCTCTACCCAGCCCTGCTGGCGAGTGCCCCCTGGTGGCCGCGCCAGGGCTGACAGCGGCTTCATGGTTCCCAGTGGAGAGGTCCTGGTCAGGCGATGCCAGGTGATGACATGGTTCCCAGTCGTTTCTGTCCTGGGGTGGGGGTACCCTTCTGGGTGGGGTGACCGCTGTTTGTAGTGGTGGGTGGTGGGGGCAGACCTCAGTGCCCACCACTCCACCACGGGCCTGTTCTGTAGGAATGTCCCAGTCCTCTTGGTGTGACATCTTTCATTCATACAAGCAGCCTTTCAGACTGGATGGCATGTTGGGCAGCTGGTCCCGCCTTGCCCAGCGAGGACTGCCCCCTGACATCCTGGCAGCTGGACCTCCAGCCCTGACAGGCTTGCCCGCTCCGGGACACCATCCGGTGCTGGCAGTCCTCTGGCCACTCCTGCAGGGCACTCTGCTCCCCAGCCCACGGCTGCCCTCGTCTCTGGTCTCCCGGCCTGGGCCCACCCTCACCCGGTGAACCTCCCCCTCTGCTCCCCAAGTTCCTCTCTGGTCTCACCCACCTCCCTGCCCCGCCTCCCGCCCTGGACAGGGACATCCCGGGAGCAGAGCTTGGCTGTGTCCATCTTTTCCCAGGCGGCAGGTGGGCACATAATCAATGCCTGACTGTTGAGTGGCATCTTTGTTGTTGTTAATCCTCACCGAGGATATTTTTCCATCGATTTTAGAGGAAGTGAGGGAGGGAGGAGAAAAGGAGGGAGGAGGACTGAGAGAGAGAGACAGAGACAGAGACAGAGACAGAGAGATTGGTGCAAATCCCCCATCCACCCCGACTGGGGCATGGGTTGAACCTGCAACCCTGATACATGCCCTTTACCAGGAGTCTGTCCCGCCCAATGCCAGGAGTAGGGCACAGCTGGGGTGCAGACGGGCAGGGCCAGGGTCAGGGGGCCGCGCCAAGTGGGAAGAAGATGACATACTGGAGTGGGCCAGGGGCCTGGTCCTCAGCCTGCCCCTTGGTGGGATCACAGGGGACACCCCTCCTCTTCATCTCCTAATGATCAGGTTCCTACAATCCCGCCCAGCTCCCGTGGCTCTTCAGTGGTCAAGCTGCCCATTGGCTGAACCCAAGAGGCGTTGATGAGTGGGGGAGGGGAGCGCCTGTGCAGTATTAGCCAGTGACGGCCTTTAGCACCAAGAGCAAAGAGCCGCAGAAGCACCTGCCCACGGCGTGGGCCCGACAGCCACGCCCAAGGCGTGCTGAGCCTTCGCCAAGTCCGCACGTCGCATGACAGTTTCATCCTCACGCTTGGATCCCTGTAAGCTCGTTGGCGCCAGATGCCTGAGCTGCTTTCCCAAACCTGTCTCATCACCATGGACGGGCGGAAGTCTGTGCTCTATTAACAGCAATCTTTAAAACGGGAATGCGACATGTGTCTGAAACATGAAAACCAACCACAAGATGCATGCCCGGCCGCACTGCTCATCACAGCCCGAGCTAACGCCTAACTCTCGTCCTCAACTCGGGGACCATTTTCCCCTTCCCTGCTATTTAAAAACATGTTTCTGGTCAGTTAAAATTGACCTTCGATATTATTTTACATTAGTTTCAGGAGTACAGTCCAGTGGTTACACATTTATATCATTTACAGAGTGGTCCCCTCAGTGAATCTAGGACCCCCCTTGCATCGTACATACTTATGACAATAGTAGAGGCCTGGTGCATGAAAATTCACGCACTGGAGGGGGTGTCCCTCAGCCCAGCCTGCCCCTCTCACAGTCTGGGAGCCCTCAGGGGAAGGAGGCGAACCGGTGATCAGGGGAAGGCGACGCCCCATCACACCTCTGGCAACCATCAGTCTTCCCTGTACCTATGCGTCTATTTCTATTTTGTTGTTTATTTAGATTCCACATATAAGTGAAATCATATGGTATTTGCCTTTCTCTGACTAGCTTACTTCACTCATCATGTTATCCTCTCGGTCAATGGGCGGCAAACTGCGGCTCACAAGCTGCTGAGGTTTGCCGCTCCATTGACTAATGAGTTTGCTGATCATTGACCTAGACTCTCGATTCCGATAATTACAGGCTGTTGTTGTTGTTCCTTGTGATTAAGCCCCTTTCCCAGTGGTGGGCAAACTCAGTCAACAGAGCGGCAAACCTCGGCTAGTGAGCTGCGGGCGGTTCGTGAGTGGCAGTTTGCCGACCGCTGCTCTAGGTTCATCCGTGCTGTTGGCAAATGGTAAGACTTCCTCTTCTTGTTTGTGGCCGAGTGGTATTCCAGTGTGTAAATGTGCCACAACTTTTTTATCCAGTCATGTGCGGATGGACACTCAGGCTGCTTCCAAATCTTGGCTAATTGTAAATAATGCTGCAATGAACGTAGAGGTGCATATGTCTTTCCAAATTAGTGTTCCAGATTTCTTCAGATAAATACCCAGAAGTGGAACCCTGGGTCGTAAGTAGTTCTATTTTTTAATTTTTTGGGATAACTTCATACTGTTTTCCACAGCGGCCGTGCCAATTTCTATTCCCATTAACAATGCGAGAGGGTTCCTTTCCTCCATATCCTTCCCAGCCCTTAGCCCTTGTTGAGGGCAGCCGTTCTGACAGGTGTGAGGTGAGAGCTCATTGTGGCTTTGATTTGCACCTCCCTGAAGATTACTGCTGCTGAGCATTTTTTCACACCTGCTGGCCATTTGTATGTCCTCTTTGGAGAAGCATTTACTCAGGTCTTCTGCCCATTGTTAATTGCCTTTTTTGGTGTCAGATGGTATAAGTTCTTTGCAGATTTTGGATTTGAACCCTTTTCAGATGTATCTTGGTAAAGACCTCAATCAGCAAGCTGTCTTTTTGTTTTGCTGATCCTTTCCTTTCCTGTGCAAAAGCTTTACGGTTTGATGTCGTCCCACCTGTTCCTCTTTTGTTTCCCTTGCCTGAGGAGATTATCTCAGAAAAAAAACATGGCCATAAGAGACGTCAGTTTATTACCCATGTTTTCTTCTAGGAGTTTTATGGTTTAGTGTGTTACATTTAAGTCTTTCATCCATTTAGAGTTTATTCTTGTATGTGGTGTAAGAAGGTCGTTTCCGTTTTTTTTTGCATGTAGCTGTCCATTTTTCCCAACGTCATTTATTTAATACACGCCATAGATTGACCATAGAGATGAGGGCTTACTTCTGGGCTCTCTATCCTGTTCCATGGATCTATGTGTCCGTTTTTATGCCAGTACCATGCTGTTTTGATTACTGTAGGCTTGTAGTATAGTTTGCCACCTGGTAGCATGATACCTCCAAGTTTGTTCTTCTTTCTCAAGATTGCTATGGATCCCTGTTATTTCTAAGTGCTGCCAATTCATGTCCCTCCCTGCCTCAAGATGGCTTTTAAACTCAGCCTCCAGGAGGCCACCGTGAATGAATCTTAGCTCACTGACGCTGCCAGCCTGTAGGTGCCTAGAACTCCATTTTTACCCAAAACATTAGGGGGTGGAGAGTTGCCATTTGTGGCCAACAGACTGACTTCCAGTGGCTGGTTGCTACCTCTGCCCTGGGTCCTTACCACCCTGGGCTCTCCTTAGGAGAAGGCGGGAACCTTCCTCGGCCAGAGGATGAGTGACTGGTGTGTCCCCACTCCTAGCAGGAGACAGACGCAGCGAGTACTTTTCCCCTTAGAACAAACGCTGTGTGCCAAGAGAGCCCGAATCCCGGAAGAGAAATAATTTCCAGCGGCAGTGCAGCTAAGGAGACATCTTGTAGCTGTTTTGCCAGCTCCTTTTCCAAAGTACACATTTCCAGCCCCGAGGAGACTGTAAGCGGGGGCTGTGCCTCATCCATCACGGTCCCCACCCCACGCTCAGCACAGCGCTGCAGTCCTATCCAGTAATCAATACACGCTTGTTACCTAACTAAAGGCAAATTAAATGCTAAGCAGCACTAATTGCAAGCTGCTGCAGATCCTGGCACCTGGCGCGGAGGATTCCGGGTGATTGTCGGGGGTTTGCTCGCTGCCCAGGTGTACGAAGCTGAGGTGGCTGTTTCCTCGCTGCTCGCTCCTTTGTTCCGGGGAGGGGGCCCTCCCCTAAGATTGCTGCAGCATGATGCTTGGAGGGAAGGACTCATTAAGATTCTAAATTCCAGCATTCTGCACGGTGCAGTCTTGTTCAGGAGCCAGATGAGTGGGTTTTGATTCCCGTTTCCATGGAAGGAGACAACCGGTAACTATTAAGGGAAATTAAGAGCTTAATAGCATCTTAGCACATAAACAGGAGTGGAAGCCTGGGGCTGCTCTGCTGAGCCGGTAGGTGGTCTCTCTTCAGGCACGATCCTAAAATAGCGGAACGGCCCCGTTTACAAATGACGATCCATGGTTTGCAGCGAGTGTTAAAATGTGCGATTCGGGCCTGGCTGAACAGAAGCGAGCAGCTGGGCCACGGGTCAGGGTCACTGCCAAGGAGAGGAAGCACCTATTCCAGTAAATGAAAAACCACCACAGTGGCTCTTCCAAGAGAGTGGCTTACACCTCACTCATGAAAACACGTCCCGCTATGTACGGCTCAGAGCCTGATCTCCGTGTCTGAGGCTCCCGACAGGACAGCTCAGAGACCTGTCTCCTGGCCCAGGTCCCGGGGGTCTGAGTCACACGTGCTCTTCCTTATTAACAGAACTTCTCTCTCCAGGGCTTAAGCTCTTGCTGCTGCTTCCCACGAAGGCTGATAACAATCGCTATGAATTCCTCTGGACCAGTTACACGCTGGCTGTGGAGCCCAGTCTCCTAAGTGTGCAGACGGGGAGGGATTGGAGCTCTGAGGACTCTGAACCTGCAGGGGACACAGCTCCCCGTCCCCGAGATGCCCCCTGACCACCAAGGGGATGAGCTGCCGCTGGATGTTGTTAGGGGAGCACTGTTCCTCCAGCTCTCCCTGGTTGGCGCCTCCAGAGGTTTGAGCAGCGGATGCCTGCACTGGGTGTGAGCAGCACCGGTTTCTCGGGGGGAGGGAGGGTGTGAGTTTTCCTGGTTGCAGAGGGGCCGTGGTGCCGAGTGGTACCTCAGACACGGTAGCAGGTTCGGCTCTGTTGAAAGCAGACTCAGGACAGAGCACCCAAGGGTGCGATCAGTGCTCTTTGGAAGTTATGGCCAAGGAAGACAGTGCCCTCTTCCTCCAAACTCCTCTCCGGAGGCCGTCACGCTGCAGCAAGCACGTCAGACTTGCTTGCACCACAGAGCTCCGGTCTGTTTGAACAGAGAGCAAACCTAACCCAGTGGTCGGCAAACTGCGGCTCTCAAGCCACATGCAGCTCTCAAGCTGCGATTTGCCATTCTGTTGACTAATGAGTTTGCCGACCACTGGGATAGGGGCTTAATCACAAGGAACAACAGCCTGTAATTATTGGAATCAAGAGTCTAGGTCAGTGGTCGGCAAACTCATTAGTCAACAGAGTGGCAAACCTTGGCTTGTGAGCCGCAGTTTGCCGACCACTGAGCTAACCTAATAGACTTTATGGATTGAGCAGAACAATACATGGCAAGGCGAATTCAGGTTCTTGTAAAAAAAAAAAAATCTAAGTTAACTCTTCACATGGAAGTGAGAAATTCCAGGGTCAGGGAAAGCACTGTAGAGTGAAGATGCTCTTAGGGAAAAAGAATTACATTTCAAACTCTCATGACAGACTGACCTAGTCAGTCACCTAAGTACATGGAAAAACCCTTGTATGCAAGGAAGTAAGCACAGAGTTTTAGCTCTCCAGTTCTGGACTCTGGACCGGAGCACACATCACACAGGTTTCACCATCGAGCTCAGGTTGGCTCAAAAGACTTTATGAAGTCCCATATTTGCTCACACAGCCAACTATTAGGGTTTTTCACCTACAATGTTCCCTCAGAGAGAAGTGTTGCTAAAAACAAGAATCCTTGCAAAGATTCTCACGTAGCAGCTTGTTATCTCACTGTGAACAACAATTACCCCAAATATTGATGATTCTGAACAAGAGGACGTCAGCTGGAACTGGAGGCAGAGAAATTTAAACACAGATTTAGAAATCCCTACTGCCATGTCATTACATGTTTTGGTGTTCGATGTGTCAGGTGTTATTTGAAATAGGTCTTCCAAAATTCCAACCCAATGAGATAATCCTGGAGATCACAAATAGCCTCAGAATGTGTTTTTTAAAACAGCTGCCTCAGTGTTCTGTGAACAAGTCCCTCTGGCTCACAGTCACAGAAGGAGAAAATGGGCATCGCAATATCTGAGGAGATCCTGGCTGAGAATTTTCCAAAACTGATGGAAGACATTAAGCCACAGATTCAAGATAGCCTACAAACCCAAGCAGGATAAAGACAAAACCACAGTCCAGCCTGTGTGGCTTAGTGGTTGAGTGTTGACCCATCAATTAGGAAGTCGTGATTCTATTCCCTGACAGGGCACATGCCTGGGTTGTGGGCTTAATCCCCAGTAGCGGGGTGCAGGAGACAGCTCATCAATGATTCTCTCTCACACTGAAGTTTCGATCTCTCCCTCTCCCTTCCTTTTGAAATCAATAAAAATATATTACATAAAAAAAGACAAGACCACTGCTAGGCACATCTTAAAATTTTCCAGAGAAAAGAAAGACACATTACTTACAAAAGAATAACAATTACACAGCAGATTTTGCAACAGAAATGATGGAAGCCAGCACATAGCATTGTTAGGAGGCTGAACAAAAATAACTGCAGCCTGGGAGCTCTATACTCAGGAAAATATCCTAAAGGCGAAGGTTTTCAGATAAATAAAGACGGAATCAATTTATTGCCAGCAGACGCACACTAAATACAATTTTTAGTGTCACCTGTCTTGGAAACTGGAAGAACAAACAGCAAGAACAAAAATTAGCAGAGAAATGGAAAATTCCGACAATGAATGAATGTGACGTAGTTAAAAGCCTCTTTAATGCCAGCTCAGCAGAAGACTGCTGAATTCTATCTGAATTCTGTTGCAACATCACATATCACGTAGCTTCTGGGAAACCCTATTGCACACTTCTTAAGCAGAAGTGACACGTCTTAATATTACTGTGACAACAGCTTTGATGATTATGGACTCTCGGGAAAGAGCTGGACACCAGGGGTTCCCAGATCACACATTGGGAACTGCCGACCTAAGTGAGGAAGCCAGGGAGAGGCAAATGGGGATGGGGTTCAGGACCCCAGTCGGGAACCGGCCCCTGTGAAAAGTGCAAGTGCGTCTTTTGGAACAAGAGCAAAAGCAGAAATGTGGCCAAAGCCATTGCCTGTTCCCTTCTTATGAATTCCCCGTTTTCAGTGAGACCCGAGAGGAGGCCATCCACAGAAGCGTGCCGACCCCAGGAGAAAAAGCATCTGGAATGATTCTGCATGGCTGGGAAGCTAGTCACCAGCCATGCAGTCACAGAGCCGAGCGGGGCCCCTAAACCATCGCCCCCAAAGCACTCCGCAGGGCACCCTGTCATCTACCTGCTGACAGACCCGTGGGGAGGGAGTTCCTCCACCAGCTGAACCGGAGCCTCGGCCTCGCTCCACAGGGCGTGGTGTGGCAGGGGGCTTCGGGCCATGCCCGGGGCCCTAAGCTGCCTGGGTTCTAATTCTGCATCCACCATGGAGTAGCTGCGAGCTCATGGGCAGCAGACCCTCTCGGGGCCTCCGTTTCTTAAACGTGAAATGGGGATAATCATAGCATCCACCTTGTAGGGCTGCTGTGCGGATCAATGCAGATCAAATGACAAGCAACGTACTTGGATGGGAATCCAACAAAGGGCTCCCTCAGGGCCAGTAACAACCAGGTCACTGCTGTTAGGATTGCCAACATGACCTGCTGAGCTTCCACTCTGCCCGGCCGTGCGGGTAAGTCCCCGTTCACCTGGCAACTAGCACTGAGCAGCCCTGGCGCAGGCTGGGGCTGAGGGTAGCTGTGGGCGGAGCAAGCTGGGCCCCTCGCGGGCTCTCACTCCTGCGGGAGGCCGGCGGGACACGGTGGACATGCCCGTCGTGCACAGTCGCAGCCGTTGCAAGTGCTAACGTTGGGGAAGGTGTATCATGGGGCCCAGCTCCGAAAGCACCCCTCCCTTCGCTGAGGCCGCAGCAGACCCCAGCCGGCCCTTTTGGTGTTTACAGGGCGGAGGACTCCCCGGAGGGGGCGGCCTCCTCCAGACCGCGCGGCTCACGGCGGCGCCGCGCGACACGCCCAACCGCCAGCTCCCCGCGCCAAGCCCCCGTAACAGAAACCCTCTTCCCAGCTGCAGGTCCGCAAGCACGTGCCCGCGTCCCGGGGACACAACTTCCGGCGGAAGTTCTTTCCGTCGGGGGCGGAGCCTGTACAGGGCCCGGCCTTGTCCTTGCACGCGCCGTAGTAGATCTGGCCAATCGGAGCACGGCTTATTCCCGAGCGCGGAGAAACGTCCTCCAATCAGCGAGCGCCGTCGTCGCCCCGGCAACAGCGTCCTAGAGTGGGCTGGGCCTGCGCGGCCGGGCGGCTCGCTGCGCGCTCTAGTGGCCCCGCGAGGAGGAGACCCGACGCGGCGCGGGTAAGGCGGCGGCCTCGGCCCCGGAGCCCGCGCGCGAGCCGCGGGGCGGCGGGGGCCCGAGCAGGGGGCCGGCGGGCGGACCTGAAGGCCCCGCAGCCCGAGAGGGCGGTGCCCCCGCGGGGATGCGGAGTCCCCGCCCGGGCCGCGGCGAAGGGTGGTGCCCGTGTCCCACGTGGGCACGGCGCGCCCGCAGGTGCGGAGCGCGGGACAGGCGGCCCCGAACGGGATGGCCGGGCCCGCGGAGCGGACGTGACACTCGGGGAGCACCGGTTAACAACGACGCGGAAGGGGGACCCTTCCTCCGGGGTCCGTGGGGGCCGCGCGCAAGGCAGACGTGTGGTGGCGCCTCCCGTCGCGCCCGCTCACAGAATGTTCCACGCCCCTTATTCCTTCGGTTCCCACGACGATCTAGAATGCATGTTGCTGTTAACGCCGCCTCCCGGAGGAGGACCGGAGCCCTGTGGGTGAAGGCGGTTGTCCAAACACCATACAGTCTTTCTAGAACATTCTTTCTCCCCAACCCCCCCCCCCCACCCCCCCCTCCCCCCCCAGTTATTCCTCAGAAATTTGGTTCAGAGGCACTTCGTGAAATATTTGGTTTCACAAAACTAAGACCATAGAGAAAAAACTTTGAAGAGGAGTATTTTAATGTTCCTTTTTAAAATATATTTATATATATATATATATATATATATATATATATAATTTCTTTTTTTTATTGATTTTTTTACAGAGAGGAAGGGAGAGGGAGAGAGTTAGAAACATCGATAAGAATCATCGACCAGCTGCCTCCTGTACATCCCCCCACTGGGGATGTGCCCGCAACCAAGGTACATGCCCCTGACGGGAATCAAACCTGGGACCTTTCAGTCCAAGGCTGACTCTCTATCCACTGAGCCAAACAGGTTTCGGCATAATGTTTAATTTACAGAAATGCTGTAAAAAAAAAAAAAATTCGACTTTCACACTGCAGTTTCTTCATTTCTTTCATTCACTGTTTTTCATCCAACATACATGTCGTCGGTCACGTCCCGGGAACTGGGACGGGAATCAGGCCCCATCCGCGGTTCATCTGGGAACAGATTCGCCCCCCACGCCATCGGGCCACAGCTTTCGGAGGACCAGGGTTTTATTTGCTTGATTTGCACTTCCCTAGGCTTCCACCTGCCCTTCAGTGTTGGCTCACAGTAGGCGCTCGTAGATATTTGTCAAATAATGCTCATCCCAGTGGGTGGAGCTGAGTGGAGGGGCAGAGCATGGGGGATGGAAGGGAAACAGGAACATCTGTCATAGTGTCAACAATAAAAAGAAAAAGAAATGCTTGCCTGAGACTTTAACCTGCCTCTCCGATGCGTCTGCCCCTCGCCAGCCGCCAGCCGTCCACTGTTTGCCCATGCTGACTCCCTCCGCACACGGAGCCAGAACCAGCGCCGGGAGGATGGTCCGCAGTCCAGTGCCCGCCCCCAGCAGGAGTCTCCGGGGAGGCCGCTGGCTGTTAACAAGCCAATGGCGTTACTAAAGCTGCTTTGCAGGTGTGTATCATTAGGAGGGACTGTTTCCGCCCGGCCACCGCTGCTCAGAGGGGGGCGTGGACTAGGCCAGTGGTCGGCACTCATCAGTCCGCAGAGCCAAATACCAACAGGGCAACCATTGAAATTTCCTTTGAGAGCCACATTTTTTAAACGTAAACTTCTAACGCCACTTCTTCAACACAGACTCGCCCAGGCCGTGGTATTTTGTGGAAGAGCCACACTCAAGGAGCCAAAGAGCCGCCTGTGGCTCGCGAGCCGCAGTTTGCTGACCACGGCCACTAGGAGATCACAATTTGATTCCCAGTCAGTGTACCTGCCCAGATTTCGGGCTAGATCCCCAGTGTGGGGTGTGCAGGAGGCAGCTGATCCATGATTCTCTCTCATCATTAATGCTTCTGTCTCTCTCTCTCCCTCCCCATCTCTGAAATCAATACAAATCTATTAAAAAAAAAAAAAAAAGTGAGTGTTTCGGGTTAGGGGGTGGTGAGAGTCCCTGGAGGTTTTCTCGGTTGCCGCCTGCCTCTGCCAGGATGGGGACATACGCTGGGGATACACATGAGAAACTTCGGGCCAGACAGGAAGGTAACTGTTGCTTCCCTTTTGTCAAGTGTCTTTATCTAAAAGTTCCCCAAGTTTAGGCGTGCAGAACAATGTAGATTGGATTCTTATGCTACTTACAGATTAATTCACGTTTAGTGCAGTGCTGTCCGGGATGGCCACACCAGTGAGAAGAGCAGATGGGGGCGGGGGGCATGTCTAAGAAGCCACGAGCAGACGTCATATAGGCTTAAGGTGCCCTTCCAATGCGGAAGAGGGCTAGTTCCCAGCTTCCTGCTGTTGACCTTGAACTGCTGTTTGGTTTGTTTACTGGCCCAGGTAGCACCGTTACTTCTTCGCTCCATGTCCTTGCAGTTTCACTGCTGCTAGTCACGCAGCCATGACTGCTGTTCCTGGCTCATGCTCAGTGAGCACGTGTTCTGCTCCGGGCTCAAATACATGCAACACATTCAGTCCTCACGTTCACTTTTTTTTTTTTTTTTTTTTTTTTTTTAATGGATCTGGATTAATTTCAGCTGCTTGTGAAAAGGTAGGCGCTTTCCATCCCGCAGGGCAGGTGAGGGGCTACACAGCAGACAAATGGTAGAGGGCAGCAGGTCCATCCTGTCTCCCCACAGAAACGGTTCTTTTAAGACAGTTTTACTGATTTGAGAGAGAGAGAGAGAGAGAGAGAGAGAGGAAGGCATTGATTTGTTGTCCCGCTTGTTTATTCATTCACTGGTTGATTCTTGTATGTGTCCCGACCGGGGATCAAACCTCAAAATGCTGGTGTATGAGCAGGAGCTCCAAACCACTGGGCTGCTCGGCCAGGGCCCAGAACCGGTGTCCGTGACTAGTGTTCCGGCATCGGTATTAATGTTCAGTATTCCTATAGTGTTCAGTATTCTACAGTATTCCAAAGTACTAGTGCTCAGTATTCCTGTAGTACTCTGCACACGTCCCACTGCAGTTCTGAGATGACTGAGAATACACACAGCACCGTCAAGTGGCAACACGGAAGTCAGGGTCATGCACAGCACAGGTTGGATGGAAAGCAGCGTCAGGAGAAATGAAAATACTTAGACCACCCATAATGGATCATACATTCAGCTCTCAACTTCTTGAACTCAAGGAGAAAGAAGTTAAAAAAAATAATAATAAAATAAGATAAAAATAAAAAGGGAAGAAATTGAATTCATTTTGTTAGGCAGATGAGGCATTTGAATTCCTCTGGGAAGGAAAAATGCTTTTCTAACCGCTGGTCAGGAAGGCAGAATTCTTGGGTTTCATCCCAACACCCCAGAGGGCCTGGGGACCCCTGAGTGACGGAGGCGCAGGCCCGGCCCTCCCTCTGGGGAGGTGGGACCGTCACATTTGCGTGGGTACTTAATGCGGTTTGGAGCATCAGCGCTTTTCAGTAACTCCTCCGGAATGTTGTTTCTCCCCAAGGGCTGGGGACACGTGCTAGCCTGTCCCTCGGGCTGGTCTCCCTCACTCGTCTGCTAATTTCCTTCACAGTTACTCGCTGGGCACCGGCCCTGTGCCAAGCCCTGTCTAGGCATTGAGGACCTCTCAGTGGTGGCTGGCACTGCCCTGGCTCAGCCAGCCTCCACCCTGTCCTCTCCTGCCGGTTCTCTGCCTGCCTTGGTTTGCCCTCCTGTGTTGGCCTTAAAGTCCCTGAGCCGACATTCAACACCTTATCCTGTAACTGTCTTCCCCGCCTTCTGCCCGGTGATGTGTCTGACTTACCTTTCTGTCCCTCCCAGGACCTAATATTATAATGGCTACCACATACCCAGCACAGCCTCCTGCGTGGCAGGCGCTTTAGAGAGTGTCTGGTCCTCCCCTTCCCCCCCCAGCCTTTAGAGTGTGTGTGTGGGGGGGCATCACTCACCCCTGGAGAAGCAGGTGGAAATAATCCTCTTTTTAGAACAATCATGTCACACACGCTTGCTATTCGGTCTCTGAGGCTTGCAAGTTCCAAGGAAACACACGGACCCGCCCCGGGCCCAGGTGGCACATGGCTCTACAGAGAAAGGTGACTCCGTGCTGTACGTGAGGAAGCTGGGGCAGGCGGGGCTAAGCCACTGGCAAGTGTGCACAGAAGGTAGTGGAGCCAGTTAGACTCCTTGTCTTTTTCACTCCAAATTCTCCACCCACCCCCACCCCCCGCCCCCCGTGGATGCGCAGCAAATGACAGAGAGAGGGCAGGAAGGCCAAGGTGGAAACCTGACAGACCGTCCATCTGATGGCAGAGTGGACACAGGGGAGGTTTTTCTCGGGGATCTGGATTTAGCTGCCAGAATCTTGTGTTGCTTGCAACTTTTCCCAATTTAGTCAAGTGACGATTCCCCCGCGATGCCAGTTCCAACAGTTCCTGCTGCTGCCGCCGCTTCTGCTGGGCTGCGCACGTTTCTCGCTCTGGTGTGAATTATGCTTTCCGGTGCCAAGGCAGATGGATGGCTCTGTGGCTCTGGTTCTGGTATAAATAGCGTCTGTTGGGAACTGGACATCGGTATGTATGTGGCAAGTGCGTGTACAGGTGACATGGTCCCCCGCCCCCCCTCTGCCGCGGTTAGGGAGTGTCTGCGATGCCCTGTGATGTGGTGCTTCTGGGGGGCATTGGCCTTTAGTCCTGGCTGACATCCACTTTCCCACGCTGTGCGGGCCCCTGCGTGCGTGGGTGCCTGAGGATTCTCTCTGTTGAGGAGCCTCAGCTGAGGGTGCGAGTCAGGCTGACCCGCAGCACACGTCACTGCCTTGCTCACGCTCAGGACAGGTTCAGCTTCCAAAATAAGGGTCACATTAGCCCACGCCTCTCCCCCTCCCAATCAGAGGCGTGGAGACCGGTGGTCCACCGAGAATAGAGATCAGTGGGGTGCTGACTGCGCCCCAGGCCGTGCCGCAGGTGCGGGCACAGGAGGCGGGTGCCGCCGTTCTCCGCTGGAGGGGCTGTGGCTCAGCCAGGGAGAGCACGGAGCGGGGAACCCACGTGAACATAGCAGCAGGACTGGGGGCGGGCTGGGAGGTGCTGATACTGTACACATGTCCCCGCCCCCACAGCGAAGTAAGGGAGTGACAGGTGCAGAACAGAACTGCAAGGCCAAGTTCCATGGACAGGCCTGGCGGTCGCTCCAGGAGGCCGGGGAGGAGCAGCTCAGCAGGGGGGCTGGTTCTCCATCTCGGAAGGTGATGGGCGTGTGCTGGGGAGTGTGCTAGCAGAGAGGGAGAGGGAGTCCCAGCAACAGAGGGACCCGCAGTGCAGAGGCGGGGACCCCCGGCATGCTGGGAGGTGGCAGAGCACAGGCGCCGCCTGGTGCGGGAGGCTCTCCGGGGCCAGGCTGTTGATGACGTGATGACCTTCCGCCCTGGAGAGTGGTGAGTATTTTTTTTTAACTTAAAAAAATGTGGACTCACAGAAATGTTGCCGAATTAGTGTGGAGAGGCCCGGCATGTCCTGGCTTCCCCTCTGGTGCCGTCTCACAGATCAGCCCGAGTGCAGCCCGAAAAGCCGGGTCTAAGCGGCAGGCTTCGGCAGCTTCCCCCGTGGACGGCCCTCACTTCCCTCTGTGCAAGTTCTCTGAAAATCAACACATGTATGTTTTGCATTTCACGTCTTCAAGCCAAGGAGGAGCATAACTATATCTGTGCTATAGAGAGATGAAGCCTGGCAACAGGAGGAGGGAGGGAGGGGGTGGAGATCTGGAAGGAATTGAAGGGTTATTTTCTTTTTCTTTTTTAAATATATATATTTAAATATATTAAATTTAATATATATTAAACACATCCTTAAGTGAGGAATTTTATTTTTTTATTTTTATTTTTTAAAATATATTTTATTGATTTTACACAGAGAGGAATTGAGAGGGACAGAGTTAGAAACGTCGATGAGAGAGAAACATAGATCAGCCGCCTCTTGCACGCCCCCTACTGGGGATGTGCCCGCAACCAAGGTACATGCCCTTGATCAGAATCGAACCCGGGACCTTTCAGTCCGCAGGCCGACGCTCTATCCATTGAGCCAAACCAGTCCCAGCTAAATATATTTATTGATTTCAGAAAGGAAAGGAGAGGGAGAGAGAGAAACATCAATGATGACAATCATTGATCGGTTCTTCTAGCGCTCCCCTCACTGGGGATGGAGCCAGCAGCCCAGGCATGTGCCCTTGGCCAGAATTGAACCTGAGACCCTTTGGTCCGCAGGCCAACGCTCTATCCACTGAACCAAACCAGCCAGGGCAAAGGGCTATTTCTTAATCCAGACCAGTGAGGATCAGAGCACTGACGGGTGGAGGGGCAGGGAGTCCGTTTACAAGGTGTTTTCCTAGTAAAATTGACGGTGTGTGCTGATTGCTTAAAGGGCGGAGGCCAGAGGCAGGGGCTTCCGCTCTGACCGGCCCAGGTGCAGGGGGGAAGCCAATGGTCCCTTCCCTCGGGTGTGAGCACTCTGAACGCCAGTCCCGGCCCGGGATCCACGCGCCCGCCGGAGACCAGCATTAGTTGACTGCTCACACAGGTGGAGGCGGCATTGCAGCTGGCTGAGGGCTCCAGGGACAGCGGCGGTCCTGGTGGGGGTGTGTCGTGGGGCCCACCTAGCGTGGGGTGCCCGGGCTCCTGAGGAAGTGACTGCACTGACATGTGGCCGGGCTCTCAGCACAGCATCACCTGGAACCGTCAGCAGGCGATTCTCGGGCCCCACCCCACCCAGGCAGCGTGGTGTCTCAGGAGCCCTCCGGGAGGTCTGGAGGAGGCGTTCAGGACAGAGTGGGAAGAGGAGGAGCGTCTGGGCAGGGGCTGCTGCAGAGGGAAGAAAGCTTTCCCATGAGGAGGCCCCGTCGGAGGGACTGCCGGGCCGTGCGGTGCCATGGAGAGCCGGGAGGGGACAGCTGGAGAAGCGCCCAGCCCACCCATGTGGCCTGTGCCTGTCTTTATTCTGAGGCCACAGGAAGCAGTTGGGATTCGGAAAGCAGGGAAATAACAAGGTCAGCATTTCCCCTCCAAATTTGGTACCTTCACATGGTGCACCGCTCACTCAACCAAGCTGTGTGTGTGTGTGTGTGTGTGTGTGTGTGTGTGTGTTAAATATATGTTCCCATTGATTTCAGAGAAAGAAAGGGAGAGGGAAAGAGACATAGAAACATCAATGATGAGAGAGAATCATGGATCGCTGCCTCCTGCACGCCCCCCATTGGGTATCGAGCCCACAACCCAGGCCTGTGCCCTGACCAGGAATTGAACTGTGACCTCCTGGTTCATAGGTCAAGGCTCAACCACCGAGCCATGCCAGCTGGGCACAAGATCAGCATTTTAAAATGATTATTCTGGCTGATGTGAGGAAAATAGAGGGGACCTCAGTATTGTGTATGTGTGGGTGTGTGGTGTGTGTGGTTGTGCTGTGTGTGTATGCAGGGTTTGTGTATGTGGTGTGTGTGTGTATGTATAGCATGTGGCATGTGTGTGTGTGTGTGTGAGATGGAGATATGGGAAGGGAGCACTGACATCAACCCCCCGCCTGGAAAGCTGACATCTGGAGTGAGGTCCACGGGAGGACCTGCCGGGGGGCTGGGCCCCGTTTAGCAGGCGGCGGGGTCACTGGTGTCACTGCAGACCGTGGCCTGAGAAGCTGAAGATGGACACCTGTGTGCAGCCTTGCTAACCCAGTCCTCTCTCTTTTTCAGAATACACAAATTCAGAAATAGTTTATCCTGAAGGAAATGAAACGAAATGGCATGAAAACGAAGGTCAACAGCACCAAGTCAGGCAGTACCAAGACCAAGGCCAGGTGAGAGCCTTCCTCCCGCACCGTGTCCGCTGGCTCGGGGCCGGGCCGCCCCGCCGGTGAGTGCCGGCGGCGTCAGGCCCGGCTGATGGGGATGCCGCTGCCACTCCCGCTCGAGTCCCTACGTGCAGCCGCGCGCGCTGCGTGCTGGCTTAGGAGCCAGGCTTGTCTCGGGACTGACGTGCCAGTATTTATCGTATCAGGAAGCAACGGCTGATAGGTTTGAAGATCGAATTCCTTAATTTGGTGCCCAACAGGACAGCAGACATTAGCCCCGGGGCGTTCGGGAAGCAATGCGGTGGCCTGCTGGGGTCCGGGCTGCTCTAGGGGGCAGCAGCCTCCCGCAGGGCGGGCTGCCCCCCTCCCCAGCCTGCCGCCTGCCGCCTGGCAGCTATAAATAGGACGTGCTCCTGGCTCCTGTCGCTCCGTCGGCTCCGGAGCTGGCAGGACGGAATGGTTTCCAGCCCTGCCACGGCAGAAGGCTGCCAGTCAAACCGCTCTGCGCCAGGCGCCGGATTGACAGCCGCCACGCGCGGTCAGTTTGCTGACATGACTCGTTTCCCGTGGCCCGTTGCCGAGTCTGTCAGCACGCACGGGAGTGACTTTCTGACGAGAGGGAGCACATTACAGACAAAGCAGCGGGAGCTCCGAGTTAGGATCCGCATCCTGGGCCGCAAGGCATTCAGGCTGAGAAAATGAGCACCACGCTCAGCCCGCCGAAGTCCCGTCCATTACCCCTGGCCCGCCCTCCTCAGTCCCTGCTGTCCAGCGCCATGGGCTCACAGGGAAGGCTGCCTGTGAACAGCCCTGAGCTCGTGTGCTAAGAAGCCCTTTCTGTCGCCGGCCACGTGTGCTCAGTGTAGGGACAAGAGAGAATCATGGGTGATGCCGAAACTTCGCCTTGGATGGCGAGAGCCACGAACAACATCTCGGGTGTGTGTGTGTGTGTGTGTGTGTGTGTGTGCGCGCTCCCACGCAGGTGCACACGCGTGCCGGGAGAGGAGCGCTGTGTGAATGAAGGCTGTGAAAATCCCTCTCAGTAGCTTGATGAGTGCGTTTGGAGTGCCCGTTATGAGCCGGGTACTCCGGCGGGGGCACCGGGTGTAAAAGCACCATTCTGTCTCACGGAGCCTATGACCCAGGCTCTCACTTCCCAGCTGAGAGTATAGTTCCCAGTTATGTTCTGAGTTTGATTTCTGAGTCTGGGTGTGTATCTTGCAGTGTGTGTGTGTCTTGCAGTGTGTGTGTCTTATAGTGTGTGTGTGTCTTGAAGTGTGCGTATCTTGCAGTGTGTGTGTGTCTTGCAGTGTGTGTGTGTCTTGCAGTGTGTGTGTCTTATAGTGTGTGTGTGTGTCTTGAAGTGTGTGTATCTTGCAGTGTGAGTGTATCTTGCAGTGTGTGTGTGTCTTGCAGTGTGTGTGTGTATCTTGCAGTGTGTGTGTATCTTGCAGTGTGTGTGTATCTTCCAGTGTGTGTGTGTGTGTCTTGCAGTGTGTGTGTATCTTGCAGTGTGTGTGTGTCTTGCAGTGTGTGTGTATCTTGCAGTGTGTGTGTCTTGCAGTGTGTGTGTGTATCTTGCAGTGTGTGTGTATCTTCCAGTGTGTGTGTATGTCTTGCAGTGTGTGTGTATGTCTTGCAGTGTGTGTGTATCTTCCAGTGTGTGTGTATGTCTTGCAGTGTGTGTGTATGTCTTGCAGTGTGTGTGTGTATGTCTTGCAGTGTGTGTGTGTGTCTTGCAGTGTGTGTGTATGTCTTGCAGTGTGTGTGTATCTTCCAGTGTGTGTGTATGTCTTGCAGTGTGTGTGTATGTCTTGCAGTGTGTGTGTATGTCTTGCAGTGTGTGTGTATGTCTTGCAGTGTGTATGCATAGACTTGAAATTTACACTGCGAGAGAAGGTGTTTGCTAAGATGACCTTTGGAAGCAAGGTGCCGGCTGGGTGGGGCGTTGAGGAGCCCTGATGCTTGTTGCGGGGAGACCCTCGGTGAGGATGGCTGGGGTGCAGACTCATTTTTCACTGGGCTTTTTTTTTTTTTTTTTTTTAATGCTTTTTATTTTATTTTTTAGAAAGAGAGAGGAAGGGAGAGGGAAAGAGATAGAATCATCGATGAGAGAGAAACAGTGGTCGGCTGCCTCCTGCACAGCCCCCACCAGGCATGTGCCCTGACCGGGAATGGAACCTGCGACCTCTTGGTGCATGAGTTGGCGCTCAGCCACTGAGCCGCACCAGCTGGACTTGCTGGGATTTCTGTGTCACTTTGATAGTGAGCGGGATGTTTACACAGGCCTCCTTAAAAGACTGTGGGCTGGTCCTTACAAATCCGCTTCCGGCTCTTCGCAGTGGGGCTCAGCTGTTAAACACGGAGGCTGGGCCCCACCCAGGGGCTCCGGCTGGTCTGGATAGGGCCTGAGAATTTGCATTTCTGATGCTACTGGTTCCGGGGCCACATTTGAGCGCCACTGTTTTAAAGCTCCTTTTCTGCCTCAACAGCCTTTTAAAACCAATATTTACAAATGGAAAATAATGCATTTGAAAATAACGGTAGTAAGAGCAATAAAAACACATTATTTCCGCGTGAGGAACCTACACATGGACAGCCCTGCCCCCGGAAGAGGCGCTGGTGATGGCACCCCCTGCAAAGTCCTCAATCTGACCCCCAGGCGGGATTCAGTTCACGCTCCTCAGCTGGGGAGGCGGGGTCCCTGAGCTGCTCACCTGCATCTGTGGAACGGCGATGCGGATCCCTGCTCCCTGGTTCTGAAAACACCTGCCATTTCTTCAGACCCTGAGTCAGGTGATGAGCTGTGGAGGGCCGGAGGGCGGCCAGGCCTCTCTTCCTCGCCGGAGGGCGGGGCGGGGGGGCCCTGCAGCGTTTGCTGGAGGGTGAACCCCAAGAGCGTGGTTGCTTGGGAAAAGCTCGCACCCAGGATGCTGGGGTCGGACAGACAGGCTCCATTCGGAGCTGCGCAGACGTGGCTCTGGGGCGCTCGCATTGTGATGGGGCCGCACCAGCTTTCCTGGTCCTGCCGCTGCTGGGGATTCTCATGGAGCGGACCCCACAGGCCACCGGGCCGTCCTCCCGCAGGAAGGGGACTCCTCCTGCAGTGTGCTCAGCAGCCAGGGGGAACGCCTTCTCACACAATTATTATTTTTTCCACGCTGACTTCCGCTAAGTGTTCCTTGGATTGAATCACTTTGCATTCAAGTAATAAAGTGCACACCAGGCAGTATATTTCTGGGTGATTATCTCGCTCCTCAGGTGGTGTAATAAGGCAGGAGGCCAAAGCCCTGGCACGCCGGGCTGTTATTAGGCAGAGAATTGATGGGTAAATAAAGAGGTTATTTGCATGAGCAGGAAGTGCAGGAAGGAACGCAGTGACAGCAGTCCTCCCCGTGAGCCTGGCCAGCGGGCGAGGCGGGAGGTGAGCACTCCTGGCGGCCGTGTCCGTGGGCAGCCAGACTGCTCGCCGCCTCGGGGCTGCTCATCAATGTCGCAGAAGCCACAGGCGAGAGAGCTGTGGCCATCGCTGACCTCGCACTGGGAGCCTGGAGCTCTCCTCCGGCCGGCCGTACAGGCCTGTGGTCGGCAAACTGCGGCTCACAAGCTACATGAGGCTCTTTGGCCCCTTGAGGGTGGCTCTTCCACAAAATCCCACGGCCTGGGCGAGTCTATGTTGAAGAAGTGGCGTTAGAAGCAGTTTAAGCTATAAAATGTGGCTCTCCAAAGAAATTTCAGTTGTTGTCCTGTTGGTATTTGGCTCTGTGGACTAATGAGTTTGCCGACCACTATCCTGGGCGAATGGCGTGCTGGGCCGAGCATCAGCCTCACCTGTGGAGTGGGAGGAGGAAAAGGTGATGGACAGGGGGAGCGGTAACGGTTTTCACAAACCGTAAGCACCTTTCCTGGCTCAAAGTCAGTCCCCAGGAAATGCTAATGGGATTCCAATAACTTGTTTTCCTCCTTAAAGTCCTTCATAAGGTTGAGTTTCTTGTCTCTTAACCCTTCAGTCTCGGCCAGTGTCACAGTTACGCCCATTACTCCCACCATTCCCGGTGCTCCTTCCTGAGCAGCCCCTGCCCGCCGTCACTTCCCTGGCACACACACACCCTTGCTGTACCACTCTGGCCTTTCAAAACCCTGTCCCAAACTAAACCCGACTTTGCCACTGCCCAGCTGTACGGTTCATGTCCCAGGACCACAGGCGGGCATCTTCTCTCCCGCTCTCGCCTGCTCCTCCCGACAGCCATTCATCCTCTCTCCTCTCTCCCTAATCCGCCCTTCTCGGGAGCATTACCCGATCTCTGAGATCCTGCTTCCTGCCAGTTGTCGACAGTTTGGCTCAAATCAACTCACAAGAATTCTTTCAGGTTTGAATGCTTTTTTTTATGTGAGCAAAGTGGTGCACACCCGTCAGGATGCAGGTGGGGGTTCGTGTCCAAACAGCTTCACCTTCCCAGTTTTGAAGATGATCGGATCTGCTGAAAACAGGGAGCGTACCCTGCAGTTTTGTGTTCACTTTAAGAACAGTCTCTGCGACACGGGCGAGAAGGTCGTAGCCAGGCGTGTTACAGCTCCGCTGGGAGCCGGCACCTCTGCAGTGTGTGCTGGGAGGTAACGCCTCTGCTTTCTCTCTGCCGCAGGGATCTAATGTGCAAAATGGCTACCATACCAGTTTGGCACACTCCGTGTCCTCATATGCACAAATGCACAAACCTACGGCCCTATTCCTCACCGTTCAGAGTCTGTTCGAGAAACGGTTTCCACACGTCCAGATGCTCCTCCAGTGAGTATTCGCGAGCCAACCTGCTGACAGCAGAGTCTCTGTGTGCGGTGGGTGCCGGGCTCTGGCCGAGGCCTCCCGTCGGGTCCCCCCACAGAGGGAGGGGCGGGTTATGTCATTGTCCGTTTCCTTTACGGGGACCCGGGACACTGCCCCCCCATTACACAGGTTCTAAGCGGCAGGTTGGTGATATGAGCCCTCCCATCCGACCTCCTCAAACACTTTTTTAAAAATAATATATTTTATTGATTTTTTTTACAGAGAGGAAGGGAGAGGAATAGATAGCTAGAAACATTGATCAGCTACCTCTTGCACACTCCCCACTGGGGATGTGCCCGCAACCAAGGTACATGCCCTTGACCGGAATCGAACCCGGGGCCCTTTAGTCCCCAAGCCGATGCTCTATCCATGAGCCAAACCGGTCACGGCATGAAACTGATTTTTATTCCTTATTAGATAGTACTTCCTTAGAGAAAGAATGAGAGAGAAAAAAAGCGGTGAGCGCGTGGCTGCTCAGGAGCTGCAACCGCCACCTGGTGTCACCCCGTTGCCCACCTGCAGTGACCTACACCGTCTGCCTGGTGCTTCTCTGTCCCTGCTACTGTCATTCCACCGAGACCAGGCCTCACAGGCGGCTTGGCCCAGGCCACAAGGCGAGGTTTTGGTCGCTGAGCTCTAAGCACGTTACTAAATAGCCATTTTTCTCTTAACAGCCACAACCACTGCAAATCCGATACTGTCCTTCTCAGACGTTAAACGGATTTTACTTCAAAAAATTACCAACAAAGGAGACGAGCTGCTGAAAGCCTTCCAGCTGCTCGATCCCGGCCGCAGCATGATGGTGTCCAAGAGCGAGCTGCGCCGGGTGGTCAGCACCTTCCTGCTGTCGCTCACCCGGGAGCAGTTCCAGGACGTGCTGGCCCAGGTAGGACGCCACCCGGTGGTAGCGCTGGTGGCAGCGAGCGGGCAGCGGCGGCCCGGGAGCGGGGCACGCTCTCTTCATGCCACCTCCTCACGTGGGCATAGCTGGGGTGAACGTTGGTCCTAATTTGCACATGGCACCGTTACAGTCAATTTCTTTTCTTTGTTTGTTTTGTTTTGTCTTGTTTTATAAAGCTCCCAATAGATAAAGCATTTGGTCAACTTGCATTTTTTAAAATATATTTTCATTGATTTCAGAGAGGGAGAGAGAGAGAGAGAAACATCAATAGTGAGAGAGAATCATTGATCGGCTGCCTCCTGCATGCCCCACACTGGGGATTGAGCCGCACCGTGGGTATGTGCCCTGACTGGGAATGAACCACCATCTCCTGGTTCATAGGTCGATGCTCAGCCACTGAGCCACACTGGCCGGGCTCAACTTGCATTTTGGAACTTGGTACAGATGCTCCTTGACTACCAGGGGTGTGCCTCCTGATAAACCCTGGCAGCGGAAACTGTCCTGAGAAATGCATTTGGACACTGAGCCCAGGAACATCCTGGCTTGGCCAGCCCACGCCACCGTGCTCCGGGCACTCAGCGACGGGGAGCAGACCCTCCAACACCGTGGTCGGCAAACTGAGGCTCATGAGCCACATGCGCTCTGGCCCCTGGAGTGTGGCTCTTCCACAAAATGCCACGGCCTGGGCGAGTCTATTTAGAAGAAGTGGCGTTAGAAGAAGTTTAAGTTTAAAAAATGTGGCTCTCCAAAGAAATTCCAGTTGTTGTGCTGTTGATATTTGGCTCTGTTGATTAATGAGTTTGCCGACCCCTGCTCCAACACAATGAGTACACTGGACGGTACTGATTGTTGACCCTGGTGAGCACGTGGCTGCTTGGGAGCTGCGGCCACTGCCCAGTGTCCTGGCCCCCGAAGAGAACAAAACCCAAAGTACAGTTTCTCCTGAAAACGTGTGGCTTCCGCACCACCACCCAGCTGTAAAGTGTAAGTCACTCCATCGTCAGTCTGGGCTGTTGGGTTTTGGCATTTAAAAAAAAAAAAAAAAAAAAAAAAAAAAAATATATATATATATATATATATATATATATATATATATATATATTATTGATTTTTTTATAGAGAGGAAAGGAGAGGGATAGAGAGTTAGAAACATCGATGAGCGAGAATCATTGATCAGCTGACGAGGGTAGGAATACGGCCTTGGTCTCTGCGCGCCATGTCACAGTGTTGGCAGAAGTTGGCTTGAGAAATGGATTCCAAACAGAAGCGGCTCGCCTGGCCTATGGCTGCGCCAGGTGGGAGTGGCGTCTCTGCAGGCCTTGGCAGCAGGGACGTTGGTTTTCCTGCCGACGACCAGCCCGTCAGATTCTGCCCTCAGCCCTCGCCAGAGGACGGTTTCCTTGCATGAACGTTTTTGCCGGAATCACATGTGTTGGAGGCGAGTTCCCAGTGGAGCCTCTCCTGTGGACAGGGCCGTGGGGTCTGAGGACTCTGCGCGGGACTGGCCATCACAGACGTCTCTGCCTTAGGCCGCCAGGACTGCGTGGAATGTGCCAGAAGCCTCAGGAGGCTGATGTCCTGGCTACTTCCCCGGTGGATGGCTCATGGGGCGATGAGCCTGGCTCTGTAGCACGGGGCTGGCCGGCCCTGATGGCAGTGCCACGAGGGGAGGCCACACAGTGCCACCCCGCAGGGGTCGCCCGGGCTGCCTGGGGAACTCCTGTGGGCACCCGGCCTGGCCCCCGAGCCCCGGAGCAGTGTGAGCTTCGCCGAGTTTTCCCGCTTCATCCTCTCCCTCACCACCAGCCGCCAGGCGCCCGAGGAGCAGCGCGGGGCCCTGTCCTCACCCTCTGTGCCATGGGGACTGCGGGGTCCACCCCAAGTCAGGTCAGCTCACAGGCCCGCCAGGTCAGAAGCCATGGGTCCTCCCGGGAAGAGCTGCTCAAAGGACCCTCCCTGGGGTGCCCTCTAGAGGGGGGGCGTGCTGAATGGAGGGGAGGTGTCCGCTGGGGCGCCGAGCAGGCTGCACTGGGCTCCAGGGAGCCTGAGGGTGAGGGAATGAGGAGCTGGCGGGGCAGACCTGGAGCCATCGCCACTGGGCACTTGTGAACGTGAATAAACACATGTATAATGATCATATGTTCCCCTTCATTTTAGTTGCATAGTTCTTTTGGAGGCCGGGAGAAAAGTTATTTTCACTTTTTAAAAAATTTGCCTTTTTACTTAGAAGTAATTTGTCAGGAGAGGAAGAGTGTGGGTGGGGCCCCTGTGGCACTGTCAGCGCCCTTGCTGAGCATGCGCGTCACTCAGCCCCTGGTCTGAGCAGCGGTGTCCCGCCCACATCACCTCCGCCGGCACTGCCCCGGCTTGGGTCTGAGCCCCTAACAGGCTGTCCTTCTTCCTATTTGAATGCAGCACTCCCCCATGTGCCAGCGTGAACACGTGACCTCACCTGCTTCTGTGACCTTTCCGTGTATTGTGTGTGTGTGTGTGTGTGTGTTTGTGTAAACAGTGCTGTATATGATGCACACGGCAATAGACATGATGTTGTCTGAGCCGTTTGAGAAGTCGCTTGTGTTTCTGGTTCTTTCCTTTAAGCACTTCAGTGTGTAGACTAAGGACTGCCCTCTTACACAGTCACAGTGCCGCTGTCACCAGCAGTCCATCAAACATCGGGGGGTAAGCTAACATACAGTGATGTCTGCTAGAATTTTGAATGTAAGAATGACATTTTCTCCCTTAAGAGAGTCTGAGGTACAGTCTCCCTGGCGCTCAGAGGGTAGCCGTGCTGTTCCTCTCCTCTCGGGAACCAAACCCATCACATTTACATTAACATACAGATACTGTGTATTAGCACGTGTGTCTATAAACACATCAGGATAGATTTTTGCTTTATTTTTTAGGTAGATCTAGATTTAGATGACTTTGTAGACAACGTGTTGACATTGAATGAAGTGCAGCCTGGCACAAGTGTTGTTGGCACCTGGCTTGCTGAGCATGCACGTCACTCAGCCCCTGGTCTGAGCAGCGATGTCCCGCCCACATCACCTCCGCCGGCACTGCCCCGGCTTGGGTCCGAGCCCTCTAACAGGCTGTCCTTCTTCCTGTTCGGATGCAGCTCTCCCTCACCAGCTCCGGTGACGTTCCGTACCTCCAGTTCCTGTCCAAGTTTGGCGGGGTGGACCTACATCTTCTAAGGTGGTAAGTGGTGGTTGTTTTGTTTATTGTTCATATGAAAACATGGAATTTTCATGATAAGAGATAAGACATAAGACATAAGGTTATTAGAACTGATCATGGCAACAGATATATATATGGAAGACGTGTTGGTAAAACTTGTCCCTGTAGAATTTAATGCCCGACCGGTGTGACTCAGTGGTTACGCAGGGACCTATGAACCAGGACGTCACAGTTCGATTCCAGTCGGGGCACAGGCCCGGGCTGTGGGCTTGATCCCCATGGGGGCCATGCAGGAGGCAGCTGATGGATGATGCTCTCCCATCATTGTTCCTTCTCTCTCTCTCTACCTCTCACTTCCTCTCTGAAATCAATTAAAAAACACACCTGTAGTTAGCAAGTTGAATGAATCTCATGGACATAAGAATGAGCGAAGGAGTAAGAAACAAAGGAATCTCCTATTCATGTAACATACAAGAAAGTTGGACTGTGTGTGTGAGGGAGACATACCTGGGGGGTGCAGTTACAACCAAGTAGAAGGAAACGGCATGTTAAGTACTAGGATGGCGGTTACGATCAGGAAGAGAGGAGACGTTCAGATTGGAGCAGGCACAGGGGCCTTTGTGTTTGGCTTTAGTTCTTAATTTGGGTAGTTGTCCAACAGGCTTTGCCTTAATTATAACGAAACTGTGCATTGTTGTATACATTTTCTGCAAATGGGTTCTATTTCAGTGAGTTTGACAAGCAGATTAGACACAGCCCGAGAGGTAAGCGGCCTGGAGGGCTGGATGGGAGAGCTGAGCCGGAACGCACCTCTGCACCAGAGGCCCCTCGGGTCCCGAGAGGGGCTGGGAGTGACGCCCCAATGTGGCCCAGGACTTCCCGGAACTGGTGAAAGGTGCTGATCTGAGAAGCCAGATCTCAAGCTGGATGAGCAAACAGTAGAGACAGAGCCCAAAGACAAAGCCAGGTGTCAACACCGAGACAGGAGTGACTTCTGAAGGGTCACAGGAAACCAGAAGGGAATGGGTTAATCAGCACCGCCCTGAGAGAAGCCGGGGCCCCCGGAGCTGTGTGTCTGAGGAAATAGCTTCAGAGCTTTCCGGACAGAAGTGAGGACGCTCTCCAGCAAAAGGGGGTTTGGTCCCAGCAGACCCAGCAAAGCCGTTCTGAGGTCCCACTCTGGCTGACCGTGGTGCATGAGCACTATCCCGTGTTTACAAGTACACAGGGCAGCCCTGGACGGTGTAGCTGAGTGGACAGAGTGTGGGCCTGTGGACTGAAAGGTCCCAGGGCACAGGGGCACAGGCCTGGGCTAAGGGCACAGGCCTGGGCTGCAGGCTCGATCCTCAGTGTGGGGCATGCAGGAGACAGCCGATCAGTGATTCTCTCTCACTTCCTCTCCCTTCCTCTCTGAAATCAATACTATATACTAAAGAGCTAATATGCAAATGGTTGTCACAACATCACGCTGTCATGCGGGGCCAGGGGACTTGAGGCTGCACTGGGGGACCTAAGGCCGAGGCCCCGCCCAGCAGGGATTGACAGAAGACCTGAGGCTGCACCCACGCCCTGATAGGGGTGGGGCTGGCTGGGGCTGGGTCTCATGTGATTTTGAGGTGTGCATAGGTGGGTGGGGACTTGACGCTGGTTCCTGTGGCGTCCACCAGACTCTGACAGGAGGGAGATTTTCATATACATTTTACCAATTTTCTTTCATCTCTGACACTTCTATTATAGAGAAAGGACAAATAGCAATATTAAAATATTTCCTCTAATTAATTCCCTTTTAATGTGCACAAATTTTGTGTACCGGGCCACTAGTAAAAATATAAAAGTTAAAATGCACAGTTTAGTAACCCTTCTCATTTTGATCTCTGCGTGCCCTATGTCAGTGGTCGGCAAACCGTGGCTCTCAAGCCACATGCAGCTCGGAGCTGCGGTTTGCCAACCACTGCCCTATGTCAACATTGCCTTGCTACATTTTAACGAGTTTTTCTTTTTTGTCCCTAAGGAGCAATGGAGGCGGAGTGAATGGCGGCCGGACACTGAAAGAACTGGAAATCCTCATAGGAGAGAAGGTAATGGAGAGCTTGTCAGATGCTGCCCGCCCTCAAGAGCAGTCACTGTGGGCAGCGGGAGATGTGCAGCCTCAGCCACGGCTTGAGGTTTGCGTTCCTAGGTCAAAGCTTTCGGCTGAACAGAACTTACACGGCCGGCCCGCGAGAAGCCCTGGGCATGGCGGGGCCTGCGGAGCACCCCGAGAGGTGCGGGGATGTCAATCACCTTCCCGTTAACTAGTGGATGATGGTGGGGCTGCCCTTTCTGTTGTCTCAGACCGAAGCAGCGTTTTCTTTAGCAGTGAGGGCCAGTCATGTGCAGCACGGTGCAGGCAGCCAGGGCCTCAGGGAGACCACGGGAGGTCACAGAAGGGCCTCGCACTGAGAGAAGGAGCCTGTAGCTTCCCCCCGTTTGCTGATTGCGGTGGGCATCACAGCACCCAGCTTGTGGGAGGGGGCGGAGATGGGGGGAGGGGCACGTTCATGGCATTTGGGGCTTGGAATCAGACCCCTTTTTAAAATGCGTTTGAACCTGTCAGTTGCACGAGCAGTTTGAGAATCATGGCTTAATTTATTGGATTCAATATGTTGGTTTGAAATGTGACAAATTTTCTTTCTTTTTTGAAGTCTTGTGAGATTTTCATACATTTGAATATCAAAAATAGCCAGAAATCCACAAAGTGTGTGTCTGAGTGTTCCTGGCGGAGGCCGTGAGCGCCAGGCCACACGTCTGCGTGTGATCATATGGGACACAGTTCGCTCCGCACCCAGCTCCCGGGGCCCCAGGAGGTGGGCACCGGCTACACGTGCTGGCTGCCTCCGTGGCGATCCATTTGTCCTTCTGTAAGAAACATCACACGATCGATATTATTGGTGGGTACATCTTTAACTTGTGTCTTCATAAACAGTTAATCATGAAATTCTCCCAGGAAAGTCAACTGTGTATGACATCCTATCGACATAAACACGCCGTGGATCAGGATCGCCCCTGCGTTAGCGGGGAGGGTGTGGATTGTCCTAAAAACAAGACACTGAAAAATTACGGCTTGAGGAGTAAAGAAACAACCAGTCTCAGCCACTCTAAAGGAGCCTCGCCAGGATCACAGCGCGTCCGAGCGGACACACCGCCTGCCGCGTGCCGAGCCTCAGGCCCGGAGCGAGGCCCTGGGCCAGGCGCAGGCGCCCCGTGATTCCTGCATCTCCTGTGCGCATCCCCCCCGCCCCTCCCACCAGGTGGATTGCTCTGGGCAGATATTTGAACTCATGCCTCGCTTATCTGGAGGGAATTAGCGTACACAGAGCTGTTGGCACAGATTGCTGGGAGGCGCTGTCAATCACAAGTGTCACAGCTCCGCCTGCGCCCGCGCCCACGTGTGATCTGGAGGATGTCACTGACGGGCACAGCCACTTTGTGGAAGTGAAGCTGCAAGCACTCCTCCTGCAGGACCCTGTGGCTGCTCTGGTCCTGCCTCACCCAAGGCTTCCCGGGAGGCGACAGCAGGGATTCTGGACAGCAGACGTATTTCAGACTAGGTTTATCTTCTTGTTTGTTTTAAAAGAATGTTTCCTGTGTGTGGCGAACCACGCGCAGTAACTCATAGAGTGAGTGTTTAAAGCGGTGCGGGGCCGGGGAACAGGTGGGAGCCCTCGGACCTTCCTCGCTGGGCGTGCGGCTGAGCGCTCTCGCCTGACTGGCTCTCGGCTGAGCGGCCACGCACTGAGCCTGCAGCCTCCGGCTGGCTTTCCTGGCTGTCGGGGTGCAGAGGCGGGTAGGGTTCTCCTAGAAGCCCTTACGCTGCACGCGGCAGGGACGCGTTTTAACGAATTAAACATCCGGGAGGTTGGCCTGTGCTCATAGAACAGCAAGGAACCCCACGCCAGAGTTTGGGTGTTTGCTCCGGGATAGCAGCTCTGATGTTTAGGTTGCCTTGACCTTGTAGTCAGCCCCTTGTAGTCGGGTCTCGTGTGAGGCTCTGTGAGCGTGTGCGGGCCTCGGTGGAGACGGGGATGCTCGTGTGCAGGGGCCCAGGGTGCCAGAGCAGTGTCATGGAGGTGGAGGTGGCGCCGCCGGCGCTCTGCCCGCCGGGCCCGAACGGAGAGTTTGTTTATGAGGTTCTGAACGCCTCTAATTTTTCCCTATCTGGTTTGGCGCACCGCTACCAGCTGGTAAATAGGAAGTGTTCACGGTAGGAAGCCAGTACGCTGCAGAGCAAACAGATGGAGCTGATATAAAGTGACAAGTTAGCCGGCGCTGGAGGATGCGGAGCCAGACTCCGAGCGGAGCAGGCAGGCCGCCGCCCCGTTCCAGTCCATTTAGTCCCGAATGGGCTTCCTGTCTGCACAGCTGTGCTTCCTCCGTCCCCGTCCTTTCTTCTGGTTGGTAACGACGATTTCAAAGAAAAAGTTTAATTAAAGATTTTATACGAAACAGCCAAAAGTGGAATAATGAGGGAAATGAGCACTGATGTGTTTTTTGTAAGAATTCCTTTTTCGTGGTTCCATTTAAAAATGTCCTTCTTATGTGTAAAATGGATGTAACTGTGGTGACAGGTGCGCGGTGAGCAGGAGACACTGAGACGGTGCCTGGCTGGGAGGCCCTGGGCGTGAGTGGGATGGGGTGCAGGTGAACGGGGGCGCCAGACCAAGGTGGGGCACTGGTCGCTGTCATTGGGGCGAGCCTTGGGTGGTTACTGAAAATTCTTTGCTCATGTGTGCCGCAGTCCTGCCCAATACTTGCACCCACAGCTGGCATCAGCCCCACTTGCACCTGCTGTTGGTGCCCGGTGCCAGTCCCAATCACTTGGTACCATCAGTGGGTGCGAGCGGTGGCTGCCAGCCCTATTGCCCCTGAGGGCTTCTCCACCTCCCCCTGCTCCTGAGGGGTGATCGGGGCAGTAGTCGCTGCTTGCACTCGTTGATGGCACCAGCCCCACTCTCACCCACTCGGCTCCGGCCCTAATCGCTCTGCGCCATCAGTGGTGAGAGTGGGGCTGGTGCCGTCAGCACATGGGCTGCCAGGGAACCAGGGACCGTGGCGGGAGGGGCCGGGCAGGAGCGCAGAGGATGGGCTGAGACCCGCCCCCGTGCCTCCCGCAGCCTCATGGCCCACAGTTCCCTTCGAGGTCACAAATTTGTGCCCTGGGCCCCTAGTAGGTAAATAAAGGGGCATGGTGGCGCCAATAACGTTTACTTAGGAGTCTGGGAAGCTCTCTGTAATCCACATATGGTTCACATGTCACGAAATACCACTCTTGTTTCCCCCAGCCATTTAGACGTGGAAAACCATTCTTTGCTTGGAGGCACACAACAAGTGGCCAACAGCTTCCGCACCTGAACACAGGAGAGGGACCGGCCACGGGGCTCTCTCTCCTGGCCTGTCTGCGCAGTCACAGGGCACGGCCACAGTCTCCTCTAGAAGCGGGCTGGATGGGGTGGGGGGAAGCAGGAGACAGTGCCCTCTCCTTCCGTTGACCGTGCCCCAGTTCCCCCCAGAAAACGGGGGGTTTAAAGGGTGAGAATGAAGCCCCCGGGGAGCAGAGGCCAGAGGGAGTGGGGAGGGAGGCCAGATGTCAGGATGGAAGTCACAGAGCAGAGACTGAGACCCCCAGTCAGAGCCAGGGTGGGCACACATGCAGGAGGCTCCGAGACAGTTGGCTCTCCACACAGACTTGTCCCAGTTACACCGAACACCCATGTCCAGCCGGCCTGGACGGGAGTGCTGCCCGAGCCACCCTCACTGTCTCCTTCTGTCCGCCGCTGCCCTCCTCCCTGCCAGGGCATGGGGACGTGGGGCAGGCCCGGGGCATGGCCACTGTGACCCACACGCTGGTCCCTCCACTCTGCTTCCCTCTAGCCTGCGCGGGCCGATCCTGACAGCGAGGCCCTCTCCGAGCCTTTGCTGAGCCCGCCATCTGCAGCTCAGCGCAGAACTGCCAAACTCCGCCTGACAAACGATGAGAGACTTGGAGCCGTGGCTGGGTTGGGGGCTCCGTGCCAGCCTGGCTGCTCCCCGCTGCAGAGCCATATGGGCGCTTTGGGTTTTAAAAAGCACATCGCTGTGCCCTCCGCTCCGCCGGGGAGGTGAGCGCGGTCTGCCGCAGACCAGGTGTGGGAAGTTACTTGACCGTGGGAGCACGTGGTCTCTGTGGCCGGGCCTGCGCTTTCTGGCCAGGTGCTGGAGCCGAGGGGACCCCTCAGCCATGGGCCCCCTCCTCCTCGCTCAGCGGCCCCAGTGTCGGTGTTTGATCATCTCTACCAGTCTCTGGCGGTCAGAAGTGGGACATGTGTGGAACCTAGCACGGGACTTGCCACGTAACTGCCACGCAGGTGACTGTGTGCAGTGACCCTGTTGCATTTGGCCCTGCAGAGCTTTGCAGGCAGGCGACCAGGCCCCAGGGAGGCCTTTGCCAAGCAGGTGAGGGAGCCGTGAGGGGGGCCGTGAGCGGAGCAGACACTCTGGGAGACAGGGGAACAACAAGCATTGTGTTCGTTGGCGAGAAGTTCTTGGAGGAAGCGGGGTGGGTCCTTCCCATTTTCTGCACGTGCCCAGGAGAGGCCATTGTGATAAGATGTTTGGGCCGAGACCCAAGTGCAGCGGAGAGCAACCAGAGGCTCCCCGGGCAGAAGGTGCCAGGCCCGGGAACAGAACATACAAACGCCGGAGGCAGGTTCTTGTTCCCATGGTAGCTTCTGTGCCTTCTCTCCTCTGCAGGGCGGGTGGTTAAGGATTGACTTTGGGTGGCTCCCATGGCCTCCCTGAACCTCAGTGTTATCTGACAGTGGGGACCCGGTCCCCCTTCCTCCCCCGAGTCAGCCACGTGGCTCTGCGCTGGGCACACGGAGCCCAAGGGTGTCTCCTTCCTCCAAATATGCGTGGCTGAAGGCAGGTGCTCAGCTCCGCTCTGCGTCTCCACGGGCCTGCGGTGCCCTTCACTGTGACATCAGCACGCACTTGCTGTGGTGAATTTTAAAAGTCCGATGGTGAAGTTCAGTCATGGTTCCATAAGCTCCCAGTAGGAGCGTCTGCACGTGGCTGTGAGGAATAGGAGCTGGCATTTTCGGGCGCGGAGCTGGGTACCAGCGCCGGGCACAAAGCGGCTGCTGCCTGTGGCTTACAGGGGGGGCTGTGCTTGAGATTGACGGCTTTCCAGCGGAAAGGGTTTAAAAACGTACCGAGACCGGTTACAGGGAGCACTGCCTTGACAGCATTCCATAAACGCACAGCGTCTTCCACCTTCACACGCCACTGCAGCAGCCACGGCTGCGGGCTCTGAACCGTGTTTTGCCAGCGGCGTCCACAGCGCTCACGCTGCTCGTGGCCATTGGTTTTCAGCCCAGGTCTTCTGACCTCTCCCCAACGGCTTTCCGTGCAGATCTCCAGAAACATCAAGGCCGTGGTCCGCGCCCTCAGCCTCATCGACGTGAACAGGACGGGCCTGATGCTGCCCAGCGAGCTGCGGCGGGTGCTGGAGACCTTCTGCCTGAGGATGACGGAGGAGGAGTACCGGAAGTGAGTGAGGGCGCCCGGCCTCGCGGGGGATGGAGACCATTCCCAAGGGGGCCTGTCGGTCCCTCCATCCCACATTGTCCTCCCTCTGTCTCCATTCTTTCTAGAGGGGGCCCGTTCTCCATCCTTCCCACGTTCACAGGGCTCTCCGTGGCATCTCCATGGGGAGCGCTGTCGGCTGAGTCCGGCACCCAGGGTGGGAGTCACTGGCCTGGACCCTGCATCTCCAGGAAGTGACCCCGCCCAGCCGTCCCGCTCCTCCCACTCACAGCCCGGGCTAGGAGAAGGAAGCTCCACACTTATTCCCGGGCTGACATGCTCCCAACTGGCTCTCCAGTAATTGTCTCGGAGGACTGCTCCTGCTGGGCTTGGGCGTCCCGAAGGGGACAGCGAGGGACCGTCAGCTGGTCCTGGCGTTCGGAAGCCCTGCCGTGTGCATGGAGCGGAGCCTCCGGTAACTCAGGTCCTGTAGAAGCAGCCCGGTGCTGGCTTCAGCGCCTCTTGAGTTTTGAATGGAAGCCGCGAGGAGGATCCATGTTTAACTTCACTTATAGAGGGCTCAGCCCCGGGTTCTCCGGCCCCTCCCCTAGGCCACAGATGGGACCGCCAAGCCTCAGTGGTTCACCCCAACACTGATGTGGCTACGGAAATGGCTCCCTGTGGTTCTTTGCACAGTATTTTTAATTTTTAAAAATCAATTTGAGAGAGATATTGATTTGTTGTTCTACTTATTTATGCATTCATTGCTTGATTCTTCTACGTGCCCTGACTGGGGATCGAACCCCAAACCTTGGTGTATGGGGACGATGCTCTAACCAGCTGAGCTGCCCGGCCAGGGCGTCCTTGCAGCAATGACGAGACGCTATTGCCTCTGTTGGGGGCAGAGCTGCGCTCCTGTGGCCGGAAGTCAAGCGGGCGCCTGGCTGTCGCAGGCACTGCGGGGTCTGAAAAGCAAGGAGACATTTAAAAAATGGATATCTCGCAGTCTTTTGAATAATTCCTTTTTCCCTCTTTATCACCCACCTCAGCATACAAAAGCCATAATAGATGTTTTAATTTTTACATCTTCCCGGCTGGGAAAGTGTCCAGAATAAGATCCAAACAAAACAAATTAAATAATTTCGTGCACGCAATTATAGAGCACAGCAACGCTTTAAAGCCGGCAATCAAAAAGCAGAACTGTTTTATTTGACAATAAACCCTGCGTTTGGCACTGCCGTCTCCAACCTAGTAAATCTATAAAAAAATGCCGCTGTCTGCTTCTTCATCGCACGGCACTGAATAATAAAGGCTCCACACGTTTTTATTTGAGGTTTCTTAAGCCTCAGAAACAATGCCGTGTTCGTGATAAGGTGAGAGGCGAGCGGATTGCCTTCCGTGAGGATGGAGGCGCAGACCATCAAAGCAGCCATTTCCCCAATTGCTCTAAAGCTGTCTGCGGAAGCTCACGCACACGCTTTCCCCGAGAAGCTGCTTCAGGGTTAATGCTGCCTTTCCCGTTTTTGAGCAGGAAACAGTACGTTCTGAATCCTCCTTGTCGGTTTAGTCTAACGGCGCTCTGTTTAATTCCAGCCTCGGCGCTTGGTGTGGTGGGCGTGGCCTGGGCTTGGGGTCTGGTTTGTGCTCTGCCCTCCCTCAGTCTCTCTGAGACTCAGTTTCCTCTTAAAGGAAGGGAGGTGGGGAGCCTGCCTGGCAGGGATGGTGTGAGGATTCCACGGACGTACATGGATTCTGTGCAAAGCGTGCCCTCGGTGCCATGCCCCATTGGGCCGTTAGCGCCCCTCTGGGCACAGAGCTCTCTGCAGTCTGCCGGATGCCAGGCAGCGATGTGAACCAGCGGCGGGGGAAACACTCACTGGGTTTTATACCTCATCGACGACCTGAGACCCAGGGCCTTCCCTTTTCCCGTTCCCATCTTCAGCCCTGCCCTCCCCTGCCTTACAGGCGGCAGTGTGGTGGTGCAGGTGAAACGGGTGAGCAGCCTGGAGACACACAAACGCCGTGGCTCCTTCTCCTCACCAGCGGCCCGTCGGCTGCCCGGGCCAGGAGCCCCGGGCTCAGGTCCAGCGGGGGCCCTGGAGCGGCTGCGGGGCCAGCTGGTGTCTTTCCCTTGGTCCTTGCAGTGCGCCGCCACCTGTCTGAGGTCGGCGTGGGCGTGTGAGTGCAGGTCCCTGGGAATGTGGCCCGAGTTGTGGCATCTTAGGAGCGATTCTGACTCCCTGGCCTTCGTTCTTAAAATAAAATAAAATAAAATAAAATAAAATAAAATAAAATAAAACGAAACAAAGTAAAAATAAAATATCTCCCACAAAAAACCTCTGAGCTGCTGTGCGCTCGGGCGGGCGGGCTTTGCTGGGGAATATTACCTGGAGGAGCCTCGGGTCTGTCTGTCTGCGCGCAGTGTCTGTGCAGCGGGCACTGGGAGCAGATACCAGTGTGAAGGGCCGCCGGTTTTCACAGCAGATGGGAGGCTGGTGAGGAGATTCCCACCAGAGCCCGTTCCCTGTGGCAGCCGAGCAGCCCACACCGTCTAGAGTTCGGCGACTGAAAAAAGGAGCGTTTGGCGCTTCCTGGGTTCCCGAGCTGCAGCCTCTTCGCAGGAGACACCCTGTGGGTGAGGGGAGCCTTGGGCTTCGTCACTGAGTCTGGCAGCTGTCAGATCCCGGGGTAATTTCCGAGGAGAACAATAGAGGATGCATCACTAGGAACAAAGGTGTGTGCTGTGAGGAGCACAGGGCATTTTTGTTAAATTTAGAAAACAGAAAGATAAACCTTTAAGTGGTAATTACTAAATGTGTAGGAAGCAGCGTGAGATTAAATAATTATAGAAACCATCACATATGGAGATAATGTAACCAAACCTTCAAAAACTGTCATCCTACCTAACAAAGAGGGAATGTGCTAACCGACTGTCACTCCTCACAAAGATGGCTGACCCACAGCGGAGGCCAAGTTCCCATAGGAGCCCTAAGGAGCAATCAGCAGGGACCGAGGCTACGCCCTCCCCACCCCCCATGGGGATTGACAGGGGACCTCGGGCCACGCCCCCTGCCCTGGTGTCAGGCTGGGGAAGCCTCAGGCCACACCCCCACCAGGTGGGGCTTGACAGGGGACTTCAGGCCACGCCCCCCACCCAGTGGGGCTTGACAGGATCTCAAGGTGCACCCTCAGTGTGGGTTGGGGCAATTCAGGCTGAGCCCTCCACCCCAGCACCAGCCAGGAACCTCAGACCTCACCCCCTGCCCAGCGGGGCTTGACGGGGTACCTCAGGCTGCGCCCCCCGCCCCAGCACGTCCCAGGCAGAGTCTTCCCCCTGGGCGGGTCCCCCGGTGATCCTGCCCCGTTGGCCTCCATGCGCACAGGCCTGTAGACAGAGGGAGGGCTCTCACTGAAAGTATCTGTCTTTATTAAAGGGTGGCATTTCCGGGGTGCACTGTAACTCCAGCTCCAGCTAGAACACCGTTACAGTGAGCACCACCCCTCGTGGGGACGGTGCCTTAGTAACAGACGTGCTTCATTTGTCCTCTGTCTCGCCATCGCTGTCACTAAGGAGCATTTCTGTTTTAGGTTTGCGGAGTTCTACAGCATTAACAAGGACATCCCAGTGGATTACAATGCCTTTCTGAAGAACCTCAGCATAAATAACAACTTACACCTCAAGTATTTGGGAGATCTAGGTACGTATTCTTAAGCACCGGGCTACGATGTCAGTAGTCGTGGCACGTGAGTCCTCTTCTGCAGACCTGTGCTGAGGACATGGCCTTGAATATGGGAGTTATCCCAAGAGGAGTCCTGGGATCCTGCAACAGCAGAGGAACACGGATGTCTACCAAGAGGAAGGTAAGTGAGCCGCAGCGCACTGCACAGTGTGCCGCCATGGGCCATGCTCTCCACGAAGGTCATGGGAACATGGAAAATGTCTGTGGAATATCAGCAAATGGTTGAAAAGGAATTCCAAAATGCAGACTGTCCTTAAGTGATCTGTCCCCGGGGCTGTGAAGTTCTTTCTGCTGCTTCCTTATTTTCAAAAGTTTTTGATAATGAAGATGTTATTCCTTTAATGGTGAGGAGAATCCTATCTAATAAAGACAGAATATGCAAATTGACCATCACACTGTAACAAGATGGCTGTGCCCACAGCAGAGGCAGGGATTCTATAACACAAGATGGCTGCGCCCGCAGCGGAGTCCAAGTTCCCTTAATGAGCCTTAATGAGCAGTCAGCAGGGACCTGAGGCTGCGTGCACTGGGCCAGGGCAGGGACCTGGGGCTGCACCCCTGCCTGGTGAGGCTTGACAGGGGACCTCAGGTCATATCCCCTGCCCTGGCCGTGCCCCTCACCCAGCAGGGCTTGAGGGTGGAGCAGCCGGGTCTAGATCTAGCCCAATGGGGGTGGGGCTAGCCAGATCTGGGTCTCACACGATTTCAAGATGCTTGTGGATAAGCAGGGACTTGACTCTGGTTCCCATGGTGCACCCCAGACTCTGACAGGAAGAAAAATTTTATATACATTTTACTAATTTCCATTCATCTCTGACACTTCTATATAGAGAAAGGGTAATAGCAATATTAAAATATTTCCTCTAATCCATTTAAAAAATATATATTTTATTGATTTTTTACAGAGAGGAAGAGAGAGGGATAGAGAGCTAGAAACATCGATGAGAGAGAATCATCGATCAGCTGCTTCTTGCACACCCCCTACTGGGGATGTTCCCGCAACCAAGGTACATGTCCTTGACTAGAATCGAACCTGGGACCTTTCGGTCTGCAGGCCAACGCTCTATCCATTGAGCCAAACCAGTTTTGGCCCTCTAATCCACTTTTAATGTGCATGAATGTTGTGCATTGGGCCACTAGTCTCACTATAAAAGGGCAAAGAGTTGAGTCATTTATGTCGGTCATGTACAGCCAGGCTTAAGCAGGCTGACAATTTGGAGAAGGAAAAGTGTCTCTTTTAAAAAAAAATATTTTATTGATTTCAGAGATAAAGGAGTGAGAGAGAGAAACATCAGTGATGAGAGAGAATCATTGATCAGCTGCCTCCTGCACTCCCCCTCTCCTCCCAAATAGGAATCAAGCCCACAACCCAGGCATGTGCCCTGACTGGGAATCGAACTGTGACCTCCTGACACATAGGTTGATGCTCAAACACTGAGCAACGCAGGCCGGGCCAGCTTTCCTTCCTTTATCCCAGCCATGTCAGCAGCGCCCAGAGCTGTCCCCTGTGGCTGGCTCTGTAGGGGCAGGGCTCAGGCGCTCCGGCGAGCACGTGTTTGAGGGATGCCGGTGGAGATGCCCCTTGAGGGCCTGTGCCCCCTGGGCCAGGGGTGTCTTGCCTCAGAGTTTACCTCCTGTGATTGAGTCCGTCAGGAGGGCTTGTTGCCGTCTGGTGTCAGCTTAACTCCGAACAGCAAGTGCTCCCGGCACCCGTTTTATGTTCTCAAACACTGGCTTTAAAATGTGAAAGGCTTTGACATTTTAACCTGCTAATTCCAACCTTTAGGTCATCTCAAGTTTGGTCTTTATTGATCACATTTTTTTTGAAGATGGATCATAGTTTCCTGTTCCCCGCTCCCCTCCCCCCCTTGCCCTGCCCCCCATGTCTGGGAATTTGTCCTGGATGGAGTGAAGAATTTGTGTTTAGCAGCCAGTTTACCTACAGTCCGCCTCTAATGTCTGCCTTCCCGAGGTGTTCATGCTAACACCGAACCCTTCGTCTCCTCTGGGCTGGGCTTTGTGGTCTGCTCTGCCAGCTGTGGTGGGGGCAGCCAGAGAACTGGGCATAGACAGTCACAGCTCCTCTTTGCCTTGCCTTGTGGGCTTTCCCGCCTTACTCTCCATGCTGTGCTGGTCATTGACGCTGTTTTCTGGTGTGAAACCCAGCCAGACCCTGGGTTGATTCCAAATTCCAGCCACTCAGCAAGCTTCTGGCGGCGGCTTGCTCTTGGGCGAGAGGCCAGCCAGAAGCAGCGCACTGAGCGTCACTGCGGTTTCCAGTGCAGCCCCAGCCTGTCGGCTGCTCTCCAGCGCCTGCAGGCTGCTCTCTGTGTGTGCTTTGGCCGGAGTTTGTCATTGTTTTCGGCTGGAGAGTCTGTTCCGTGTGAGCCAACCTACAGCAATTGGAAGCAAAGCTTTCCGGCTGCCCGTGTTAGGTTTCCTTCTGCTTCCGTTTCCTGCTGGTAATTTCCCCCTGTTTTTTTTTTTTTTTTTTTTTTTTTTTTTTTTTTTTTTTTACTCTCTTTTCCTCTTTAAGAAGGTCTTATAGTACAATTTCAATTCACCATGGAAACCTCATTTTTCATTTGACAATAATTAGCAGCAGGCGTTATCGGGGACACATAAATTAACGACACGTCTCATAATGTGATCTGCTTAAATGTGAGATGTGTAGTAGCGATTCTTCTGCAATTCCTGCTCCTGCAGCATCAGCCCAGTTCTCGCTGCTGCCTGCTCGCCGGGTCATCGTCGCCAGCGTGCCTCTCCAGCCTGCCTTCTATACCCAGCCGTAGGGACCATCCCAATCACATCTTCCCCATGTCTGCTTTCCCTTTAAACTTCTTCTGTGACTTTCGTGATTGAAATTCACATCCTCCCGTTGAAGCAGCCTCTTTGTGCGGGGTTCTCAATGAAGGCGCAGTGTGAGGTCATGGGAGGCCACTACCGCCTTCCTTACGAAAGTACCGCCTTTAGGCGCATGAAGAAATGACGTTGGCTCGATTTCCTCTCTGCCCCATTTCAAACCAGCACGCGCCCTTCCCGGGAGACTTAGGGCCTGTGGGAGGCGCGGGAATGACTGAGCTGCACTAGAGAGCGAGGCTGGAGTCGATGCAGGTGGAGGGGCACTGGATGGGGCGCAGGGACTCTGGAGCCTGCCTGGTGGGGGGCACTGGATGGGGCTCAGGGGGCTTTGGAGCCTGCCTGGTGGGGGGCACTGGATGGGGCGCAGGGGGCTTTGGAGCCTGCCTGGTGGGGGGCACTGGATGGGCGCAGGGGGCTCTGGGACCCGCCTGGTGGGGGGCACTGGATGGGGCACAGGGGCTCTGGAGCCCGCCTGCTGCAGCAGCTGTAGCTGCCCAGGGCCTGGAAGATGGGCTCACTGGTGCCGGTGCCAGCCCTGCACCCCGGGGCCTGCCATGTGGTTTACGGATGTGCTGGGTCCCTGTAGCTGCCGTCAGAGCACACAGTGTCCAGAGTGGGCTGTGCTGTGCCCTTGTGAGCGGCCGTTAGAGCACACAGTGTCCGGAGTGGGACGTGCTGTGTCCCTGTGAGCGGCCATCAGAGCACACAGTGTCCGGAGTGGGACATGCTGTGCCCCTGTGAGCGGCCGTCAGAGCACACAGTGTCCGGAGTGGGACGTGCTGTGTCCCTGTGAGCGGCCGTCAGAGCACACAGTGTCTGGAGTGGGACGTGCTGTGTCCCTGTGAGCGGCCGTCGGAGCACACAGTGTCCGAGTGGGACGTGCTGTGCCCCTGTGAGCGGCCGTCGGAGCACACAGTGTCCGAGTGGGACGTGCTGTGTCCCTGTGAGCGGCTGTCAGAGCACACAGTGTCCGGAGTGGGACGTGCTGTGTCCCTGTGAGCGGCTGTCAGAGCACACAGTGTCCGGAGTGGGACGTGCTGTGTCCCTGTGAGCGGCTGTCAGAGCACACAGTGTCCGGAGTGGGCTGTGCTGTGCCCCTGTGAGCGGCAGTCAGAGCACACAGTGTCCGGAGTGGGACGTGCTGTGCCCCTGTGAGCGGCTGTCAGAGCACACAGTGTCCGAGTGGGACGTGCTGTGTCCCTGTGAGCGGCTGTCAGAGCACACAGTGTCCGAGTGGGACGTGCTGTGTCCCTGTGAGCGGCCGTCAGAGCACACAGTGTCCGAGTGGGACGTGCTGTGTCCCTGTGAGCAGCCGTCAGAGCACACAGTGTCCGGAGTGGGCTGTGCTGTGCCCCTGTGAGCGGCAGTCAGAGCACACAGTGTCCGGAGTGGGACGTGCTGTGTCCCTGTGAGCGGCCGTCGGAGCACACATTGTCCGGAGTGGGACATGCTGTGTCCCTGTGAGCGGCTGTCAGAGCACACAGTGTCCGAGTGGGACGTGCTGTGCCCCTGTGAGCGGCAGTCAGAGCACACAGTGTCCAGAGTGCGGGGGCACAGGGCACAGGGCACAGTGCCCGCGAGTGTGCGGCCAGGTCAGCCGGGTTCTGGGCCGGCTTCCCCCGCCTTCCAGGAGACTGTGCGTGCGGTCTGAGAGCCCGTGTTCCCCACGCTCCGCCGCTGAGGCCCCGCGTTCCAGAAGGACCGGCTTGTGTTTTATTATGCAGCCGGGCCGCTGGGGTGGCGCCTTCCCTCCCGTCTGTCTGCTCTGCGGGGAAGGAGCTGTGGGCGGTGGGCTGGGAGCTGCAGCTGGCGGTGAGGAGCGCGCTTCAGTGAGCGCAGCTTATTTGCAGACATTTTAGGAAGTAAATCTGGGAAGCCATTTGTGACTGCAGTCAGCTTGGAGAAAGAAAACGGCTGCATTTCACATTTATTTCATCGTCTTTTATTATGCAATGCATGCTTATTGAGAAAAATAAATAAATAAAACATAAAGGCAGGAAACGTGGAAGCACAAACAGCAGTCCCTGGTAACCTCCTATTCAATCCTACCACTGTGTCCTTTGTGGTGTCTTATCCTCCCAGTGTTGTTTCTGATGATGGATGGATGGAAGGATGAATGGATGGATGGAAGGATGGATGGATGGATGGATGGATGGAAGGGTGGATGGGTGGATGGATGGGTAGATGGATGGATGGAAGGATGGATGAATGAATGGATGGATGGATGGATGAATGATGGGTGGATGGATGGATGGGTAGATGGATGGATGGAAGGATGGATGGATGGGTGGATGGATGGATGGAAGGATGGATGGATGATGGATGGATGGATGGATGAATGATGGGTGGATGGATGGATGGAAGGATGGATGGATGGATGGGTGGATGGATGGATGGAAGGATGGATGGATGATGGATGGATGGATGGATGAATGATGGGTGGATGGATGGATGGAAGGATGGATGGATGGGTGGATGGATGGATGGAAGGATGGATGGATGGATGGATAGATGAATGGATGGATGGATGGGATGATGGATGGATGAATGATGGATGGATGGATGGAAGGATGGATGGATGGGTGGATGAATGGATGGAAGGATGGATGGATAGATGAATGGATGGATGGATGGATGGATGGATGCATGGATGGATGGAAGATGGATCGATGGATGGATGCATGGATGATGGATGGAAGATGGATGGATGGATGGATGGATGATGGATTCATGGATGGATGGATGATGAATGTATGGATGGATGGAGGTGCATAGGCAAATACAAAAGACAAGTGTTAAAATGAAAATTAAATGATGTTAGTCATCCTTTCTTTCAATAGTGAAAATATCAAAGAAAGCCTCCCCACCCATTAATTAGACAGGCCCTTGTTTTTATATCACACACGCAGTGTTTCATGCTGGATGAGCCTTTGTTGTAAAGCCAGTTCTCTGCGATGAGCTCTGCATTGTGCCCGGTGTTCCTCACCATCCCCTTTGACCCTTGCCTGTGTGACAAGTAGAAAAATGTTAAACTGTGTGTGTTTTTTAAAAGATTTTTTTTATTGATTTCAGAGAGGATGGGGAAGGGAGAGAGAGATAAAAAAAAAAAAATCAAAGATGAGATACTCATTGATCTGTGGCCTCCTGCATGCCTCACTCTGGGGATGGAGTCCGCAATCCGGGGACGTGCCCTGAGCAGGAATTGAAATGTGACCTCCTGGTTCATAGGTCAAACTTGTTTTAATTAGACTTTTAAAATTACCAATTAGTTTGAGCCATTTTATATATATTTGTAGGATTACCTGTTTATAATATTAGCCTGTTGCTCTGTTGAGTATATTTATCTTATTGATTTCTAAAAGCTACTCATATATTATGAAAATTAACCTGTATTTTTCATATATATTAGCAATAGTTTTCCCCACTCATTTTTCATTCATTGTTATGTGTGTGTGTGTGTGTGTCATTTTTTACCAAATAAAAATTAATATATTGTTGGACCTAGTCATTATTTAAGTAATTTCTGGCTTGAAAATGTTCCTTAGAAAGGACTTCTTACACAAATGTTATGTATCATGTAATATTCATCTTCATTTTCTTCTATTATTACAGTTTTATTATTCTACCCTGTACATTTGGCGCTATCTAAAGTTTATCTGAGGATAAGATAACAAAGAGATTAATTTGTCTTTATGTTCATCCCATTACTTCATCACCATTTATGGCCTAGTTCATCATGGTTGGTGCATTTGAGCCTCAGTTCCTCCCAAGCCGGTTACAATGGAAAGGAAACATTCACTATTTAATTGTCCCTCTGACAGTATTAACACCTGACGCTCTCTCCTTCTCACAGGGGCCTCCCGGGAGAATCAGCAGGCCAAAACCGCCCCCAGGGACCTCCTCCTGCACTGCTCCGAGGCACCCGAGAACTGGGGGGAGCACTCCTTGGAAGAAATTGGGAGGGCCTTTTGCCAGGAGGTGAGGTGTTCTCCGGTGTGGGCGGAGGGGACCGTGGGCAACACCACGAGGTGGGACGCCGGTGCTAACATTAGGTTTGCTCCTACCTCCACCCCCCAAACTCTACCTCCCCGTCCCCTCCTAACGGTAGCACATGGAGGACAGGAATGGTGAGGAGGCCGGGATTAAGTGCCTGCTTTTGTTCCTCACACCGAATCTATAAGAACTGTTTAGGACATATGAAAGCAGGGTGCAGCTGCCCTGGCCCGGGCTCAGCTGGTGGGAGGATCATCCTGGGCACCACAAAGGGGCGGGTTCGACCCCCGATCCAGAGGCAACCCATGTCTGTCTCCCTCTCTCTCTCCCTCTCTCTCTCCCTCTCTCTCTCTCCTTCTCTTTCTCCCTCTCCCCCCCCCCCCCTCAATTCAATAAAAACATATCCTCCGGTGAGGATGAAAACAACATGATACAGCTTTATTGAATAAAATATAGGGAACTTGCATAAGTAAAGAGGTTCTTGGATTGGAAGGTCCGCTATGAATGCCTGCTCTCCCGATGAGAAGCTTTTCTTGTGGAAGTTACCATGGAGGACGTATCCTCCCACACACGTGTGAAAGTTTATGAAGGTGGAATAGTGAAGGCGGCACAGCACTGGGCCACTAGTGGACATGCAAAGCAATTTGAAACAGTAGTTGGATAACAGAGCAGTCTTCGCTGTGACTTCAGCTTATGATTTGAGGGGTGGAGGGGTGGGAAGTGGAACATTCACTAATCATTGTTGGGATAATTCTAGCCATTTGTGGGGAAAAAGCTATAAATTTCCACTCTTCACACCCAAATACATTCTATATGCATCCACTGTTTGAATTTAAAAGTAAATAATGTGGGTGAAACATTTTAAGATTGACATTTAGTAGGCTTTAAATGTGAAGTAAAGAAAACCATAAAGAAAAAGATTAATTATACTACATTGAAATAAAAGGCTCTCCATAGCAACACTTGGTATATAAACAAATGATAAGCTTGGTGAAAAGTGTGCCCATAAACAAGAGGTAAGCAATAACTGCTCCTCACATACTAGCACCCTTACCAATTTAAAACAAGAAATGTATTTTATTGATTTTTTACAGAGAGGGATAGAGAGTTAGAAACATTGATGAGAGAGAATCATTGATCAGCCGCCTCTTGCACCACCCCCACTGGGGATGTGCCCGCAACCAAGGTACATTGACTGGAATTGAACCTGGGACCTTTCAGTCCGCAGACCGATGCTCTACCACTGAGCCAAACCGGTTTCAGCCACCCTTACCAATTTTTGAGAGAGAATTTTCAGCAGGCAATTGTCAGTGAGGAAAAACCAAGAAAAGAAGTGAGCACTGAATAGACTCTTGGTCACTTGGTGAAGCTTTAGTTATTAATGAATTTATTGGTTTCATCAAAACATGTGAGTATTACAAATCATAAATGGAAGCAATTCTGAAAAGTACAAAGAAGAAAGTAATAAACTATTCAGAATCTGCCACCCTGCAATAATCAAAGGCCAACATTTGGCGAACATAATTCTAGGCCTGTCTCGATTCACAGACATAGAAGGATGGCTCTGTCGGTGGGTGGGTAGGTGGAAATATCATAGAAACACTTTTCTAAGGAGAGAACCATACATTTAAAAATATACATTTTATTGATTTTTTACAGAGAGGAAGGGAGAGGGATAGAGTTAGAAACATCGATGAGAAACATCCACACCTGCACAGAGCGTGCACTCCCGTCACCTACACCACATGGCACATACTCCCCTTGGCACTGACACCCGGACGCCCCGTCTATGCTGACTCATTCGCTGCCCCCATGTGGCCGGGCCGTCCCCGCGCTGCAGAAGGCGCTCTGGGAGTCACGCCGGAGTGCAGGGGTTGGCGAGGTGTGGGGCACACACTGCTCAGCCATGGCAGTGCCAGCCTGTTCCCAGGTCTCAGTGCCCACCCCGCAGCCTGGCAGTGCCTTTGTCCCTCGGCTCGCCAGCACTGACGTGGGCGCACATCCTCCGTCTCAGCCGCGCTTTCCCGCTTCGCTTTAAAAACGGCTGTGCCAAGTGGCTTTTGGGCAGCAATGCCCCGGATCCTTTTTGGTGAAAAAAACCATTTTTAACAAATATTTAATGAGTTTGCCTACTTCCTGCCAAATTTTGCCTCATTCTAGGCGGTTATTAGTGAACAAAGCAGCCGTAGTCTCTGCTTTCAGGAAGGTGGCATGATGGTGCCCCCGGGAGAGAGGTGTCAAACACACTCACACACACACACACACACACACACTTACACTCACACACACACATTTAAACTCACACATTCTCACACATTCACATACACAATACACAGTCACATTTACATTCACACACATTCACACAATTCACACACACATTTACACTCACATTCTCACACATTCACACACTCACACATTTACACTCCCACTTTCTCACATACACATTCCCACACACACGTTCACACTCACACATTCACACATTCACACACATGTTCACACTCACAAACACACACACTCATGAATACAAAAAAAAAAAAAAAAATACACACACATCACTGCTCCTGAGGGGTGACAGTAAAGGAGGGCGCTATGAGAAACTAAAGGGGCCGCACCTGGATGGGGGATCAGGAAACACCTAACCAGAGTGAACGTGTGAACAGGAACGGGCCCAGCTTTCGGTCCACACGTGGCCGGTGCCCCGCGCAGTGTGAAAGTGTGATGCCCACACGTGCCGCGTGGAGTGTGATGCCCATCCTTGCTGGGAAGCCGGTGCCGGCGGCTGCCCAGCAGGAAGCGCCCCCCGCGGGCCCGGAGGTCATGGCCGCCTGGAGGACAGCGCTGCCCGCTCCGTGCTGCCGCGTGGGGCTCTGAGACCGGGTGCTGAGACGCCCACGACTCGCCCATCCTCCCGCGCTTTGCTGAACGGTTGCTTTTTCATCCTGTGCTTCTCTACAAAGAGTGACGATGAAATCCTAAAGGCTAGGCATGTCGGAGATCCCCTTTCTTCTCACTCCCCGCTCTTTCTGGAAAAACGCCCATGTCAGAGCCGGTCCGGACACAAACCTCATCGGGGACCAGATGCCAGGAGGATGCCGACAGTGTCTCGTGGCTCCGTCCGGCTCTCCTGGGGCCTTCCCAGCACCCACCTCCCTGAGGGAGGCGTGCAGACTGAGCCACGTTTTGGGTGAAAGTTACACAACCTTCTAAGAAGCCTGGGCCTGTGGTTCTCTGACATTTCCGGAGCTTCCCTGGTGTGAGAGTCCCGGGCACTGCGGGAGTTCTCCTGAGCGCTTCCCAGGTTCTGGACAGCTCTTCTTGTTCATATGTCTCCATGTCCCGGCCGCTTTTCTGAAGTCACCTTCCACACCTCGCCGGTGGCTAGTGTGTCCACCTTCTCACCCTGGCTAGCAGGAAGGACGGAAATGGGGCAGGCCGAGAGGGTTGGAAATGCTGGAGGATATTTATCCCTCAGCAGGAAAGAGCAGGAGAGCCCGTCTCCGGAGTGCTTAATGAGGCACAGGCTAACTCGCTGGTTAACCTCCTTCACTGCCTTTGCTGAGTCTCACAAGCGAAGCTTGTTCACCCCGTCCTCTGTAATCTCGTTGAAGAGTAGCGGAATGTCCAGTGTGCGGTTTGAGTCCTTGGTGGTGCTCCTCCCTGTAAAGCATTTTTAATGAGAGGTGGCCGTTTTCTGTGTGATGGATCCTAGTCAGGGGAGCGGGGAAGGGGGAGGTTGGAGGGGTGTGCGCAGCGGGAAGGATGGGGATTAGATCCATCAGCCTGGCAGGCCCGCCTGCCCTCAGCCTGTGTGCGGGGCGCTGCTCCGGGCGCTGCTGGTCCCGGGAGCCTGTCTGCCCGCAGCGAGCAGCTGGGAGCGGGCCCTGACCTGCAGGAGCTCAGCGGTTAGACATTGCGCTGCAGCACCTGCCGCGCCCCTTGCTGCCAGGTTGTCGGAGAGGAAAGTGGGCAGAGGTTTAGGGGGAAGAGGCTGTGCCCCTGTGAGGTGGGGTCTGCATGCTGCGCTCTCGTTTTAATCCCTTGCAGTTCACCAAGTGCCGCGACAAGGTGGAGAAGGCCCTGAGCGCCGGGGACCCCTCCAAGTGCGGCTACATCTCCCTGAACTACCTCAAGATCGTCCTCGACTCCTTCGTGTTCGAGCTGCCGAGAAGGGTCTTCATCCCGCTGATGAAGAGGTGAGAGTCCCTGCTTCCCAGCGTCTTCCCTCGCACCCAGCCCGAGGGGGCGGAGGCCTCTTTGGTTCTTACTGAACGCCGGGGACTTGGCGCCGCTGAGAATCAAACACGCGTGGGAATTATGCGCTCAGGTCCCCACGCCCTCAGCCCCGGGTGATTTTGAAACAAACACCAGGCATCACATCTCGCTGGCAAGATCTCCGAAAGAAATGACACGCTGGCCTGGCTTAACACCCCTTCTTCCTCTTCCTGAGAAACACGAAAGCACGTTTCCACCCCTGGGAGAGTTATCGATGGTGACAAGCACCCAGGCAGGGCTCGGATGTGGCCTGTTTGCTTTTCTGACGTGCATTTGAGTCCCGATCCACGATTCTCTGCGGTCGCTGGGCCCCTCTCCGTCCGCTCACATCCCCAGGGCGTGCAGGAGCCGCGCTGTTCGCCACGAGGACTTCCTTACGACAGGAATCTGCCGGTGGCGCCCGCAGTGACAGTCAGTGCGCTCTCCCCCCAGCCCGCCAGGAGCTGATAGGTCTGTAGACCCACGTCCGTCCGGTTCGGGGACAAGAATTTTTCATAACTGCTTGTCTCATGGCGATGGGTGCGTCCGCGATGCCCGGACTGGTGTGCACACACTCGGTCCAGGGTCTGCAGAGCGGTGCCTTCCCCATGGGTCCTCCCGCTCTTGCTGGTGGGGCTGCTTCTGCAGGGAGCGCGCCCCCTCCCCAGTGACGGCGACGAGAGGCCCGTCAGCCTAAGAAAGGAGGAGACCCGGGGCTTCCTGAACCCTCCTGGAGCAGAGAGCCATGTTTCTTGAAAAAAGAAACCCGCTTCGATTTGCTGCGGATGTCATCCCACTGGTACTCCGTCTGCTCTGTTGGGGTCGGTGGGGAGCCTCTCGCGTCGGCCCTGAGTCGGCTGCTGTCACCCTTGGACACGTGCTCCTGGCTCCTCGGTCATCTCTTGGCCCCGACCTGGAATCGGCCATTTCTCCAGGATCCGTTCCTTCCTGTTGGGAGTGGAGTGTGGAGACCGAACTCTGGGGGAGGAACCAGGGACCTTCCTCAGGGGAGCCCGGGTGGAGGCTCGTGGGAAGACTGTCTTACGGAGCTTGGGCGCTGCGGGGACCTAAAAAGAAAGGCCCAGGGGAGGAGATGAAGAGGAAGAGGGGGTGCTAAGCCAGGCCAGCGTGTCATTTCCCACCGCACCCCTTTCCTCCTCCGCGCCCTGTGTGTGCAGAGTGGCCACAAGCGGCCGCTGGCTCCCCCAGCGGAGGGCGCGGCCTGGCCCTGGGAGCGAGGACGCTGTGGGATTGCCTCCTTGGACAATGGAACGTCATACAGACATTTCTTTTTAGTTCATTTTCAAAATTTTACAAGTAGCAGTTTAGTAGCAGCAAGGAAGATCAATGCCAGAGTCTGTCTACCTCATGTAGCAGATTTACTGCTTTCATTTTCCACGCTCTCTTCTGCTTTGCGTCTGCATGCATCTCTAACTTCCACGTATTTGTAATCCGGGGGTGTCTCCATTTCATATTATGCTTTAAAATAGGAATGCATATTACAGACATCCTTCATACAGCCGTGTGGTCCTCCAGTTGTAAATGTAATGGATATAGATTGAGTGCTTCTCTCTGCCAGACATCGTGGGGGGCTAAGGAGGCGGAAATCAGCGTGACGACCAGGGTGGTGGGCAGGGAGATGGTGGTGGTGACGGGGAGACCGTGGTGGTGGGAAGTGAGGGTAGTAGAGGCCACCGCGGCCAGCGCCGTGCTCCCGGGACAGCCTCTTCCAGCCAGTGACTTGGTTTCCTGAGTTGTGCCTTTTCCCGCATTCACCCAGACTTCCCAGTGACCGTGGCAAGGTGAATGCCAGCGGCTTAGTGCTGAGTCCTAAATTAGGTTTGTCCTCTGGTGCGTGTATTGGAAGTAAAGACTTGTCATATCTTCCTGGTCAGTGCTCCCTTTAGAAGTATATAGATACCTTTTAATCCCTCTGACTTTTATAACGCCCTTACCTGATTTGAAAATAATATGTTCTTACTAGAGGCCCAGTGCATGAAATTCGTGCACTCGGGAGGTTCCCTCAGCCCGGCCTGCACCCTCTCCCAGTCCGGAAGCCCTTGGGGGATGTCCGACTGCCAGGCCTAAGCAGAACGCGTGTTTGAGAGGCAATCTTCACAGGACCTAGAAGGTGTTGGTTCCTGGTCCTCTCGTGGTGTTCCCCGCTTGCTGTTTCCCTCAGTTGCATGATAGGCTCTTCGGGTCAAAGTTCTCAACCTATATAATGAAAGCCTAGTATGCTAAATGTCCAACCATCTGTTCAGCCAATCAAAGTGTAATATGCTAATGATATGCTAAGGTTGCTGTCACAGACATTGACGCGACCCTAGGGGGCAGACAGTCGACTGGTTGACAAGTCACGATGACATGCGCTGACCATCAGGGAAGATGCTCTGACCAGTAGGTTAGCTTGCTACTCAGGTCCAGCCAATCGGGACTGAATAAGACAGGCCGACACTCCCTGGAGCCCTCCCATGGTCCCTCCTGGGCTGGCCAACCTCCCGCATTCCTCCCCGGCCTCTATTATGCACCAGTGGGGTCCCTCGGCCTGGCCTGTGCCCTCTAGAAATCTGGGCTGAGAGACCTCCTTCTCAGTGCACGGGGCCTCTGGTTTTAATATAATCACAGATAGGAATCTTCTTTTGCAAAGTCTTCTGTGGCTTAAAAATATGTAAATACAGCATTCCTACCCAGGCTTGGAAAAAAAAACAACACATTTTCTACACTGCTTGTTTTTTTGTTGCTATTTTTATTCTTTGAAAACAAAACAAAACATTTATAATCCATTCTGACATAAGGTGGTATCCAAATTAAATTATTTTTCCAAATAGGTAATCTACCATCACCACTTTTTAGCACTAACCAGGTGGCCTCCTGAGAGAGAGTCTGTCGGGGTCTGCACTAAGGCACTGGCCCAGGAAAATGAGCTTGAGCTGGGACTAGTGTCACAGTGAGCACCCAGGGGCCCTGCCTTGGTGTTCCTCTTTGTTCTGGTCCGGAGGGAGGGACGGAGGAGAGATGGGAGGAGAGTAGGGGCTGGGAGGGAAGTAGGGGCTGGGCGGGCGCGACCTCAGAGGGCAGGTGAGGGAGGCTGTGGGCAGGGGAACCCCTCTGCACCTGAGCGCGGGGTTCTACGCATCTGCACGGACACACCTGGGTGATGGGGGGTCCCGTGCCAGACCACTGCAATAAAGCGAGCATCGCAATAAAGCAGGTCAGGATCTTCTCGCTTTCAATGAGTAAAAACGCAAAATTCGTGAAGCTCAGTAAAGTGAGGCATCTCTGTAGATAAGTTAAAATTCATGAAACCACTCGGAGAGCCAACGTCCATTTTATTGCACTTTCACTTAAGAAGTGAGATTTAAAAACTCATGCTTTTTTAAGGCCAGTAATGCAGGAAACAATAAAGAAGGAAGCAAAATGAAATCTCATCTCCCATGCCTAACAAAACGACGTGAGAAATTATTCTGATATCCAATTTAAGAATGGGCAATAGGCATCTTTTTAAGTGTGTTGTTCTTTTAACTACTCAGGGTCTAGAGCTAAATTTAAAACACTAACAGCTTGGTAATGAGGCATAAAATCTTCTCCAAATAATGGTTCGGAGCCTTGAAAAGCTGTTTGCCGAGTATTTTTAATGGAGCAGTAGACGCAACCTTTATGCCCAGCACGCTGTGCTCTCAGTGTCGTGTCCCCCGCCTCGTCTTCACCAGGTGCCTGTTAGCGGCCAGGGGAGGCCGGAGAGCGGGTTCAGGGGAGCAGGAGGGCGGGGTAAACGCTGTGGGACTCGGTTCACCGGAGACGGAGCTCTCGGTCCATCCAGGGAGAGCGGGCCTCCCCCAGAACCTCTCCTGCTGAGAACGTATGCTGGCGCTGCTCCCACGCATGGCCGCGGAGCTGCCAGCAGAGCGAGCCCTTCGGCCCGCGTGTCTGAGTGGGACAGCAGACCGGGACACAGCTCCAGTTCTGTCCCAAGACTCTTCTGCTTCCACGCCTTCCAGGAAAAGGCGAAGCCAGGCGTGAGGCGAGGTCAGGGGAGCCAGGACGGGCGGAGCAGAGCCCCTGACGGACGGGAGGGCCCTGTGGCTGGCGCTGGGCAGCAGGGGTGGCCTGCAGGAGGAGGCCAAGATGCTGGCAGGGCCCGGCTGTGGGCTGAGTGACGGGAGGACTTCGGTCTTACCACGAGCGTGGAGGGCGTGGAGAGACGGAAGAGAGGAATCTGCTACAGGTGCTTCAGAAAGAGCAGGCCGGTCCAGTACGGAGACTTCCCGGGGAAGGCGAGCGAGCGAGACCCTGACCTGTCGGGCTTGGGGCAGTAATTGGAGTGAAAGAGAGGGACGCTCGGCTTCTCGTGCGGACGCTCCGACGGGTGGACAGCTGGGTGGGTGGCGCACGGGTAACCTGAGCTGAGCTGGCGAGACTTGTGGGCTGTGACCTTAAAGAAACTAGCTCGTCCCCCGCCGTCCCTCCATCTCACGCCCTTGGCCTTGCTCTCCACCCCGGCTAAGCGCGGAGAGACCTCGCCTTGTCTGTCTGCCTGTCTGTCTGTCTGTCTGGACTAGCACCGGTGGGAGCCATCCCCACAGGGCAGTCCGCTGTGGGTCCGATTACACTGGACCTGCCTCGCCCCGTCAGGGCCTGGCGCGGCCAGAACAGGGGCTTGGGCTGCTGCTCCCCTCCCCGCTGTGCACTCGCTTCCTGCCTCATTGGGAAACTGTTCTCTGGCTCCTCCGGGCACTGGAGAGTTCTAATTGCCCACGCTGCCCGAATGGGAAGCCACCCCGCCACCCTGCCCCCCAGGGCCGGATGGTGTCCCTCCCCGGGGAGCCTGCGCCGGGCGTGTGGGTGGCACCTCCGGACCACACATCCTCCTCTTTGATGAGGGCGATTGCTCTCCACCTCGGCCAACCGCGGGTCCCCTCCGCAGCTCCCCCCTGAAGCAGAAGGAGACCCTCTGCGCAGGGCTCCTGTGACCCCTGGGAGGGGGCTGAGGGGATGGGGCTGTGGTTGTGGGCACGCACGCGCACTTGCTCTCTCCCGGCGCCCCCAGCTGGTCCTCAGGAGAACAGTCAGTGCCGGGCACTTGGCATCTCACGCCCTTGCTCAAGGGCCTCCGGCTGCTGTGGAGGCACAGAGGGCACTGAGTGGGTAACAGGGCAGCGGGGGCGGGCATGACTGAGCAGGATGCCACCCTCCAGGCGGGTGGGGCTCTCTTACCTGTTAGCTCTGCTCCTTCCAACCCCCCACCCCCACTCCCCCACCCTCTCACACACAGGAGAGGGTTAGCCTGGCCCACTGGCACCTCAGGATGCTCTTCTGCCTCATGTCCACATCCCCAGTCACCTCCACCCTTTCTGCCCCGTGAGATCCCAGTGCCTCCCAGAGCCAGAGCGGGCGGTGGCACAGGGCCTTCCCTCTGCCCGCCCCAGCCTGAGCCCTCCGTGGCGCGTTTGGAAGGCCGGTTCCGGCTGTGGAGTGTTAACAACCCCCTTCACTTCTTCCCCCAGCGCCAGCGCCTGCGCATGGCACACGGGCACGACGTGTGGAAGCGGTTTGGGTTTCTTTGCTTTAAAAGATCTCTTTGTAGTCCTGTTGGACCGAATTATTCTGTTTACCTTCCAGGGTAAACTTTATGAAATGCATTGCTGCCATTTAAAATTCAGTATTGCACATCTAATCCGAACAGTGTTACAGGAATAATGTCTAAAACGTTCTCTAACCCAGATTTGGACTCAAAACCACCAACAGAGTCTACTGGAAGCAGTTTCTGACATTGATGCAGGACCCTCAGTGGTTGGAGGCTCCGAGCTCAGATGCCCCGGCCAGAAAGGACAGGTATGTAACCTCTGCCTTTTAGTTAACGTGTCAGAGCATGCCAGGGTTGGAGGATGTCTAAATTCCTGGCTCCTCGTGTACTGATGGGAAATGAGTCTGCATGAACAATATGGACTTGACGGAGTGACTTCCAGTTCGTCAGTTATGCTCTATACATGCTGCCAGAACCGCCTCATCCCTAGAGGTGGGTGTAGCTATTGCTCCAGTGTCTAGATGGAAAGACGCGGCTGTGGGGCGGCTGGCCAGGTCACATGCTTAGAGAGCCGCAGAGGCAGACGCTGCACGCACCCGCGCTCCAAGTATCCGTGTGAAATGGGCACAGACACGCATGTCTTAGGTATGACAGGGAAAGCGATGCCACCGGTAACTGAGTCGCTGCCCTCCCTGCACTGTGCAGACATGAAGGGTACGGGGACCGGGCCCATGAGCCCTTATTGCTGCCTCGCTCCCTGCCTGGCATTACGGGGATCTGCGTTGGCATCAGGGGCGGTGGGCCCACGATGCAGTGCGGCGCCTTAGGATCCAGCTGCGCTCTCAGGAGGCGGTTCACACCGATGTGCCGTCCGGCGTGTGAGGCTCAGGGAGAGCGGCCTCTGAGCCCAGCGCCCCGAGCACCGTCTCCACTGCCGCCGGCGCCCGGGCCGCCCGCGGGGTCATGGATTCCTGATGAAGAGCCCACGCCGGCCTTCAGTGCTCAGAACCCCTTTCCCCCATTCCTGGGGTACACCTCTATGAGTTCATGACTTTTCTCTTTTGTTTGTTTGTTAATCCTTATCTGAGGTTATTTTTTCATTGACTTTCAAAGAAAGTGGAAGGAAGGGGGGGAGGCAGAGAGAGCGAGAGAGAAACATCAATGTGAGAGAGACATATCGATTGGTTTCTTCCCGCACACACCCCGGTGATTGTGGTCTTTCCATTCTTGTCTGAGGATATGTTTATTGATTTTTAGAGGGAGGGGAAGAGAGAGAGAGAGAAACAGATCACCCAACCCGGGATTGAACCCACAATTTCGGCATATGCCCTGAACAGGATTCGAACCCGCAGCCTTGCAGTGTGCAGGCTGATGGTCCAGCCAACTGAGCTGCACCAGCCAGGGCACAGACTGGCTAGAAGGCTGGCACAGGCAGAGGGCAGAGGGGCACGGGGAGGGACACACTGGCTCAGCAGAGCAAACCCTGGCAGCTGCACGCGCCCGCCGCCCTGTGGGAGTCACCCTGCCCGAAGCCGCCGGGCCAGCCGCGCCTGCGCTGTCAGGAAAGCTGTCCACGGGGACACCATCGTTACAGCTGCCGTGAGGGTGGTTTAGAATTTTGTTTTGCATTATGTAAGAGCAAATCTTAGTCAAGAACAGGATTCTATTTCTGATTTTTCCTCTTAATCTTCTTGTAGCACCATCTCTAAAAGTCAGTGTAGCGGGGAAAACATTATCACCAGGTTATTCCGACGAGACGACCACTACAGGCTGCTGCGGAAGATGCTGCTGATGGACAACATGGTAAGGGTTCGAGGCCCTTCTCTGTGAGGGACTCACTGTTCCCGAGGCTGCCAGGGGGCTGGCCGGAGCCAGGCCAGCAGCAGCTGGGTGTGCACCCACTTACCCGCCAACAGACGGTGCCTTCTGTGCTGTCACTCCTCCCCTGAGGGTATTTCTCATTGATTTTAGAGAGAGGAAGGGTAGAGGGAGAGACAGAGAGAGACATCGATTGGTTGCCTCCTGCATGTGCCCCGACCAGGACTGGGCATCGAGCCTGCAACCGAGGTACGTGCCCTTGACCGGAATCGAACCCGGGACCCTTCAGCCTGTGAGCCACACTGGCTAGGCCAGCACGTGTGTTTGGAGCCCCGGGTATGCTGGGGATCGCTCGGAGTGCTTAGGAGCCCATGGCTTGGCCTCCGGAGTCGGGGTAGTTGGGGGACCAAAGACATAACATTTATTATGACACAGGAGGACACACAGGGGCGCGGACAGGGCATGGCCAGGCCGCTGAGAGTGGAGGGGCTGCTGGATCGATGAGTAGCCCAGGCCCATGAGTGCCCCCTCAGCCTAGAGTTTAGGGCTCACATCCGATGCTTGTGGCTCAGCAGGAACATGAGCTGCAAAGCTGCCTGCATAGCCGTGGCTGTCCCGCAGGGGGCTCTGCCAGGCGGCTGTCCCGCAGGGGGAGCGGATTGATGAGCGTGCACCTCACCCTAAACGTTAGCCATCTCGCTGTGATGTGCATTTGAGAGGCACGGCATCGGGGTAGTTTTGATACTTAAGGGACATTTCTCAAGGTCGTTCTTTACTGAGCACACTCAGAAACCGAGTCCCTACCAGACGCCAGCACCGCCGTGAATCCCTTTTCCTCCGAGGCACCAGTTGGGCACCACATCAGCCTTTCGGAGCCCGGAGACCACAGGGCCCTCTGGTGGGCGGTGCCCTCTGTCCTGGCGACCGAGCCCCTCTGCTCAGTCTGTCCTCCGGGCCGTGCATTGTGCTGGGCTTCCGGGCGCAGCGTTGGGGTTCTGTTTTCCACGGGGACATCTTCGCTGGCGTTCCTGTGATTGACCTCGAGGCCGCATTGACCTGGCGCCTGACTGAGCAGCAATGTGGGCGCTTAGCGTGTGCCCGGTGCCAGCTGTCACCGTGCAGCCTCCCAGCTCCGTGAGGGGCTGTCCTGTCTCCCGTGTCCTTTGGCTTCGTCCCCATCGGTGAGGAGGGCGCAGGGGGTGACGGCCTGAGGCTCCCTGGTGAGTGCGGGCCAGGATTCACACCTCCAAACTGGCTGCTCCAGAGCCGCCCCTTAAAGATAAATGAAGGCTTTGTGAATGCCGCTTCTATTAATAAATTGAAGAAGCAATTTTAATTAAAAATAGTGCATCTGCTTCTCTACTGATGGAGGGCTGTGATAATGCGAACTGGCGGCGTGCTGTTCAGACGAGAGGCATGGTGAAAGGGAGGGTGTGCCCGCCATGCTGGGCTGCGGTGGGCACTCAGACTGAGGGCAGGGCGGACCATGCAGGGTTCCTGGCCATGGCCAGCTCACACTCTGAGTGTCAGACCAGCAGTGACCACCCGAGGCCTCAGAGGAGCAGAGAGCAGGGTTTCTGAGAGGGATTCCCCACCCCCTCCCCCTAGATCCCACTCTCACCCCATTCCCCACCCCCACTCCCCACTTACCTTGGCCCTGACCCCCTCTGGGATCTGAAGGGAGAAACAAGGAGGAGCAGTGGGGACCTCGCCTGCTGCAGGGACAGCCCTGGGGAGTGGCCCCTCCTGCGTAGAGGGTGCGGGTCATCAGGGGGCTGCTTGCGTCTGCTCCAGGTCCTGCCCGGCAGCTGTGTGTGCTGCCCCGCAGGCTGCGCCATCGCTGAGAGCGCCCTGGCACCCAATCCCTCACATCTCCGTCAGGCGTGGCTTCGTTCTGTCACCACAGACAGCTGTGCCCTGCCTCCTCACCTCATGCCTTCCGTGTCATCATTTGCAGTTCACATGCTTTTGTAAATAGAAAGTCTAAAAGATCTGAAAAACACCTGAGAATTAATAACAGAGCTTAGAAAGTCACTAGAGACAAGGTCAATATGCAAAGAGAAACAATATTCCTATATACAGCAATAAGCAATTCGAAAAAAAGTTTAAAAATACCATTTCTAATCACATTAAAAAAAATTAAATGCCTAGAAATATACATAACAAACAATGTGCGATTCTCTATGATGAAGACTATAAAGATTGGCTATAGAAATAATACCAACCCTTCACAGACATTCAGGATATATAGGAGGAAGCCAGATTAAAAACACCACAAGAAAACCATAGAGCAATATCCTTCATGAATTAGCAAAGCAAATCCAGAAATATATAAAAAGGATTAAATGCTATGACCATGTGGGATTTATTCCAGGAGTGCAAGGTTGGTTTAACTTCCCAAAAGTCAATTAATGTAATACACAACGTGAGTAGAATTAAGGACACAGCCGCATGATCATCTCAATAGATGAAGAAAAAGAATCTGAAAAGCCCAGCGCTCATGTATGAGAACAGCTCTTAAAAAATTAGGAATACGAGGGACATACCCACGGGCTCCAGGGCATGTATGAGGAACTCATAGTCACTGGCACAAGACCAAAGGCTTCTCCCTACAGACCAGGAAAAGCACAAGAATGAAGCTCTTACTACTTCCATTCAACATTGTGTGGAGTTCTAGACAAGCAATCAGAAAGGAAGAGAAATAAAGACGTTGAGATTGGAAAGGAAGAAGTAAAACCGTCTTTATTCACACACCTTAGGGTCTTGTATAGGAAGTTCTAAGGAATGCACACACACGCTGCAAGAACTAATGCGTGAGTTCAGTTTGCAGGATATGAGATCAATACACAACATTCAGTTATATTTGTACACACCAGCGTTATGCAATCTGAAAATGAGTGTCAGAAAGCCATCCTCTCACAGTAGCATCGGAAAGAATAAAATGCCTGGCCACAAATTCAACAAAAGTAGTACCAGACTTGTACACTGGAAATCATGAAACATTATTAAAAGAAAAAAGATCAATGGAGGGATGGTCCGTATACATAGATTGGACACTCATTTTCAGATTGCAAATCTTGCCCTAGCTGGTTTGGCTCAATGGATAGAGCATTGGCCTGCGGACTGAAGGGTTCTAAGTTCGATTCCAGCCAAGGGCACATGCCTGGGTTGTGGGCTCGATCCCCAGTAGGGGCCATGCAGGAGGCAGCCGTTCAATGATTCTCTCTCATCATTGATGTCTCTATCTCTCCCTCTCCCTTCCTCTCTGAAATCAATAAAGAAATATATATTAAATTTTTTTTTAAAAAAAGATTGCAAATCTTTTTAGACTGATCTATAAATTCAGTGCAAATTACATCAAGATCCAAGCTGGCTTTTTTTTTTTTTTTTTTTTTTGGCAGAAATTGAAAAACTAATCTTAAAAATTCATATGGAAATGAAAGTTGGCAGAAAAGCCAAAGCAATCTTGGAAAAGAAGAATGAAGTGAGGTTAGGAATCTTCTTCGTGTGAAGCCACAGTAATGTGGACAGCCTGCAACTGGCCGGAGGAGAGGCCACGGAGCAGACTGAGAGGAGAGAAATAGGCCTTCACACCGTGGTCACCCACATTGACAAACTTGGGGGGGTGGTGGGGAAAGAATAATCTTCTCAACAAATGGTGTTGAGACAGTTGGATATCCATATGCAAAGAGGCAAATTAACTTACATCACATAAAAATTAACTTCAAATGGTCCCTAGACCTAAATATAAGAGCTAAAACGATAAAGCTCTTAGAAGACATGCGTAAATCTTTGTGTCCCTGTGTTAGCCAAAGAGATTTTAGATATGACACTAAAAGCATGATCCATTAAAAAAAAACCCCAACAAATTGTATTTATTAAAATTCAAACCTTTTGTGCGCTAGAAGATACCATTAAGAAAATGAAAAGAAGGCCACAGACTAGGAGGCGACGTATGTAAATAAAATATCTGGCCACGGCCCTGTATGTAGGTAGAAGGTGTAAGGACACTTAGACCTTAATAAGAAGACAATCCCATTTTAAAAATGGGCCAAAGATTTCAATAGACAATTCAACAAAGAAGATAGACGAATAGTCAGGGAGCACATAGAAAGATGCTCAAAGCCCTAACTGGTTTCTCAGTGGTTTGAGGGTCAGCTCATAGGCTGAAGGGTCTGGGGTTTGATTCTGGTCAAGGGCATGTACCTGGGTTTCCTATTTGATCCCTGCCCTGGTCCGGGTGCATGTGGAGCAGCCAATAGATGTGCCTCTCTTACACTGATGTTAATCTGTCTCTCCCTCGCCCTTCCTCTCTCTAAAAATCAATGGAGAAAAAATATCTCCTTGGGTGAGGATTACCAACAACAACAGAAGGATGGTCAACATGATTATACACTATGGAGATACGAATCAAAACCATGTAAGATACTACTTCATATTTGGTTACATGTGGCTACAATCAAACCCCTAGACCAGTATTCGCAAGCTGCAGCTCTTTGGGCCCTGGAGTGTGGCTCTTCCACAAAATAACACATGCGGGCACGCATGTACAGTGAGATTGAAACCTCGTGGCCCGCGCGCAGAAGTCGGTTTTCGGCTCTCAAAAGAAATTTCAATGGTTGTACTGTTGCTGTTTGGCTCTGTTGACTAATGAGTTTGCCAACCACTGCCCTAGACCAGTGGTCAACAGCCTTTCGGACCTCACTTACCCTCCTACTAGCAGTGTACAAGAGTTCCCTCACTACATCCTTGTCAACATTATTATTGTCTAAGGCGTGGTCGCCAACCGCTGGTCGGTGAGGTCCGAAAGGTTGTTGGCGACCGCTGCCTTAGACAATAGTACGTGTCGACGAGGATGTAGTGAGGGAACTCCTGCCCACCGCTGGTGGGAGGTAAAAGGGTGCAGTCCCTGCAGAAAGCAAAGCAGTAGCTTCTTAAATTTTAAACAATAATTTACCTGCCATATGACCCGGTGATTCTACTCCTAGGGGTCTGCCCAAGAGAAATAGAAACATGCTCACACAAAGACTTCCGTGCAGATGTCCAAGCAGCATTGTTCATAATTCCCAAACTGGAAGCAACCCAAGTGTTCAGGAACCTGCGACAAGATAAACTGAGGCATATTCATACAGGGAATAGGAACAGAAATAAAAAGGAACAAAATAGCGACACATGTGCATCGTGGATGAACCTCAAAACCGTTATGCGAAGTGATGGAAGCCAGTGCAAGATCCTGCGAGTGCATATTTTGTCAGATTCGGTTTACGTGGACGTCCAGAGGAAAGCAAATGCAGAGAGGCAGGCGGTTTGCCTCAGGTGCCTTCGGCTGGGGGTGGAGACGGGGTGATTGCGAATCAGCTCAGTTTCTCTTGGGGCAAACACGTTCTGGAATTATTATAGGTAGTGGTGATGATGGCTGCACACTGCTATAAGTTTATTGAAAGTCACCAAAACATTGTTGATGAGTCCTGTTTAGACTCTAAAAAATGATCACTCCCAAACCCAAAAATAAATATGCCTCTATCCTAAATTACTTAATTTCCCCCAAGAGAATCTCATGTCCCTTTCAAATTTTGTAAATGCCAAAGTAAAGGCTGGCATTTATATGCCACTTTCTCACTTAATAAGCCTGTTTGCCACATTAATATTCACAGTATCTATGAGGCAAGGTTTTTTATTTTTATTTTCTGTTTTTCTAGTAAACAGTATCTCCCAATTCAATTTACTTGCTGGTAATTTTTTTTATTCTGGGGAAGAAGTTTTCTTCTCAGTATTTTGCTCATCATATGCTTTCTTTAGGCAGCAGGGCTGAAATTTTTCTCGCTAAGTAATTGTCCATTCATGTAACGAATGAGGTTGGTGGTAGTGAAAACACGCCTAATCAATATTCTGAGCAAATTGGTGAATTGTAATTGAATTGCCAGGAAGGTTTGTGTCCCCCGAAGCTGTTCCTATCGCCCTTGGGTGGAGTTGGGGCAGGAGGGACTATTCCAGCCTCTGTGACAGCCACGTTGAGCCTGCCCCGGGAAGGGGGTCAGCCCGGGGGCCATCTCCTGCCCCTGTCCTAACAGGGAGCATTGTGGGAACTGCACTCGCGAAGTGCTAGCCTCCCCACCCCCCATTTCTTGTTGAAATGTGTAAGATTTCTTTTAACAGCTCCATGTTACATAATGATGATCAACTTCAATATTCTAGTTTCATAGTATAATTGTATTTACCGAAGCGCTCAGTTTATTAAATGATGCTCTATGTATGTTGCTTTCCTTCCTTTTTTCTTTGAAAAAATTCCCTTACACATACTCTCCTGCTCAGAAGGTGAACGGGCAGATAAAAGGGGAAGAACTGCATCAAACCATCAACTCCATGGTCGTAACGCTGAGCAACTCAGAGTTCAAGGAGCTGATGCAGACGCTGGACCCTCGGGGCTCGGGCCTGGTGAACATCCACAGGTTCCTGGCGCTGCTGGAGGAGGGCCGCAAGACGGTGAGCACCGCGGCGGCCCCTCGGGGTCCCGGGCACGGGCACGGCGGGAACGTGTTCTGAGAAAAGCCAGAGGTGCTGGTGAGGGCGGTTTAACGAAACTCATCACCTCGCTGGTACCTTTTCAGCTGCGATAACTTTCATTTCAAGTCAGAATTAAGTGTGTAAGAGTTACTCAATTTGGACTTTTCTTTCATTTCATTTATTTATTTTATTATTTAAAAATAACCACCAGAGGATATTTTTCCATTGATTTTTAGAGAGAGTGAGAGAAAGGGGGAAAGACAGAGAGAAATATTGATGTGATAGAAACACATCGATCGATTGTCTCCTGCACACGCCCTACCAGGGCCCAGGCCAGAAAGGAGCCTGCAACCGAGGTACATGCCCTTGACCAGAATCAAAGCCGGGATTTGCAGGCCGACGCTCTACCCACTGAGCCAAACCGGCTAGGGCTGGCCTTTTATTTTCTTGATCATGCTGAAGGATATTTGAAGTTTCTGAGGCCCCGCCCCTGGGTGGCCTCGCCTTGGCCTGCTGGAGGGAACGTGTTTTCATTGGACATCAGCAGCAGCCCCTTTCCCTCCATCTCACAGGCCGTGTGCGATTGCTGCTCTGGGTTCCGTCCCGTTGTTAGAGCCCCTGTGTTCGTTCACCTTTTGTGTGATCACTGAGTGTGACCTCTAATGACTAACACTGGCTCTTAGTGTTTGTTTCTTTTTACCAAAAAATTGACATCAACAGATTCTTGTTGAAACTAGAGGCCCAGTGCATGCTTTCATGCACCTGTGGGGTCCCTTAGCCTGGCCTGTGCCCTCTCGCAGTCTGGGACCCCTCAGGGGATGTTGGACTGTGGGTTTCGGCCTAATCCACCCAGGCCAGGGCGAGGGACTCCACTGGTGCACGAATCCATGCACAGGGCCTCTAATATGCATATAAGATCTTCAGTTAATTTCTTCCTGCTCTTCCCCACTCCCTTCCCTCTAAGATTCATCAGTCTGTTCCATTTTTCCATGCCTGTGCATTGAGTGTCTGCCCCCTGGTGGTCAGTGCACATCATAGCCTCCGGTCGGACAGTTGTTTGGTCTCTTAGGCTATTATATATATAGATGTGTAAGATTTCCTTTATTAGCTACAGATTAACCTTTCATTCTCCTATTATCGTTTCCTGCATGGCGCCCTGTGCAAGGTGGTAACCACAGCCTAAACCCACGCTACGGGGTCCTTCTTAGACTCAAATTCCAAAGTCCCAGAGCCCTCCCCACAGAGAAGTGAGTAATGACAGCTTTTCCTGAACTCCGCGGGGAGCAGACCTGTGGAAGCTCTGACCCCACCGCAGCCCCGCACAGAGCCAGCTTTGTTCTTTAAAACCAGAAATATAGACGTGTCAGCCATCTGCCCCCTGTCCCCCCCACCTGGTGAGGGCAGTGACCTTTGCTCTGTAGGAATCAGATTCTGTCAACTGCACCCCCTCCAGCCTCTGCACCTGCTGGGGCTCCTGCTACACCTCCTTCTGCTCCTCCCACCTCGTGAGGCCATTCTGCAGGTCCCAGTGTCTCAGGCCCTCCCAGGGACCCCCAACAACCCTGAAGGAGCCCCTCTTGTGGCCCTCGATCTCCCACACCAGTCGCAGTCTCGTGTGACTTGTCCCGCAGGGGAGCCGGCGCTGGGCTCACTCACAAAACGACTCAGCGAGAGACTGAATCATTCGGAAAATCAGAAAACAGATATGGAGACAGAAGAGAATAAAAGCCACCACTACTTCTAACCTCGAAGACGCGTTACCCACACCTATCCTCCCAAACCTCCATACTGACACACACACACACACACACACACACACACACACACACACACCTTTTTTTTTTTGCAGCTTAGTTATAATTACCATTACACCTCAATAAAGCTGCAAGAAACCGCATATATTACTGTATAGAATTTGATGAGTTGGATACAAGCTTCCATACCTGGTAATCTATTTCATTTTAAAATGAGATCACAGCCTTTTCAGTCTGCTGTCACTTATTAACATATCGTTAACAGCGCCAGTCCTGTTGTGTTTAAAGGCAGAGTCACTGCTCCCCGGGTGTCCTCTTTCAATGACTGTCGGGGCGCCTGTTTCTTAGCTTCACCTGGTTATTCCTTTAGTGTGAGCTTCTAGAGATGAAGTTATTGGGTCAAAGAGTGTATACTTCATTTTAAATTACGATGGCTTTGAAGAGGAATGTGTGTGTAACGCACAGACTGCGGACGACGGGAGGGACTGCGTGAAGAGGGAGTGTCCTCCACTCCCTGGCTGCGGAGCGGCGCTGCCCCCGTCTGCCTGTCACCCGGGGAGTCACTCCGGCCACACGGCCCTGCGCTTGCTCTCCCATCCTCACCACGTGGACAGGCAGAGACGCCACCCGGTGTTCCTTCACTCCGCACTTACTCGTCTCTAGCTGATGGAGTTGTTCAGGATTATTGTGCTTTTTAAAAATAAGTGCCAGGCCAGGGTTCTGGTTCCCATTTCCGGGGGTCAGAGGGCAGCCTTACCTGCTCAGTGTCACGGCCGCTGGCTGACCGGCAGGCTGGCCATCGTCGTTGGGCTCAGAGCTCCGCCTGCCCTTGTGAGTGACCCGTTTTCACTCCCTTCCCTTCTCTGCCACGCAGATAGGGGAGCCCACCTCCGGGGGGGACAGCCAGGCACCACACCAGCCGGTCTGGGACTCAGTAAGTACCCTTCCCTCCCTCCATGGTCCCAGGCACCCCTCCCCCGTGGCCCCAGGGCACTCCTCCGTAGTCCCAGTGCCCTCGCCATAGTTCCGTGGTCCCAGGGTGCCCCCTCCCTCCATGGTCCCAGGGGCCCCCTCCCTCTGTGGTCCCAGGATGCCCCCTCCCTCTGTGGTCCCAGGGTGCCCCCTCCCTCCGTGGTCCCAGGGGCCCCCTCCCTCTGTGGTCCCAGGATGCCCCCTCCTTCTGTGGTCTCAGGGTGCTCCCTCCCTCTGTGGTCCCAAAGTGCCCCCTCTCTCTGTGGTCCCAGGGCCCCCTCCCTCCGTGGTCTCGGGTGCTCCCTCCCTCTGTGGTCCCAGGGCCCCCTCTCTCTGTGGTCCCAGGGCCCCCCTCCCTCCATGGTCCCAGGGTGCCCCCTCCCCGTGGTCCCAGGGCCCCCTCCCTCTGTGGTATCGGGTGCTCCCTCCCTCCGTGGTCTCGGGTGCCCCCTCCCTCCATGGTCCCAGGGTGCCCCCTCTCTCTGTGGTCCCAGGGTGCCCCCTCCCTCCGTGGTCTCGGGTGCTCCCCCAGGCCACGGCCTGCAGCCTGTGGCGGCGTGTTTTCTCAGATGGAAGAGATGGTGCAGGACGCCGTCCGCGGGAACCTGCTGGCGTTTTACGACCTGCTGTGCTCCTACGACTGCGGAGACTCGGGGCTCATCCGGGCCAGCCACCTCAGGAAGGTGCTGCACTCCTTCTGCCCGGGGCTGACGGCGGAGCATCTGGCCAGGTGAGGCCCAGCGGGAAGTCAGCTCCTGGTGCCGTGTCCCCTCGGTCTGCTCCCCACTCTGCCCTCTCTGCGCGTGACCAGCGCTGCCAGGCGTTGGTCACAGCCGTTCCCGCGCCTGCCAGGCTGGGCTCCCGGAGCTGGCGTCGCTGTGACAGTCTCAGCGCAGCCAGCCCGTCGGGCTCAGGCAGTGGGTAGCTCACGGGTTCCCCGCACTCAGCTCTGCGCTCCGCACACGGGAGCAGGGGGATTCGGTGAAGCGATCATGATAGTCACGGTCCCTGCTGAGCGACGTGGCGTCAGCACTTGTGACCCTGTTACCACAGCTGGCTACTGAGCGCATGTGCACACACACACACACATATGCATGCACGCATGTACGCACACACATGCCAGCTGGCTTCCTGCTTGCAGCCCTCCTCTGTGTGCCAAGCACTGCTGTGCGCATCGTGTAGGCGAGGAAATGGGGTGCAGGAGAGAGGCGGTGCCCAGATGGGCGCTCCCCAGCCCTCTGCCTCGGTGACAGCGCCGAGGCCGGGCAGTGCTTGGAAGGGGTGCGGCTGCCCTCTCTCTGGAGCAGTGCCTGTCCCCGCGGCTCCGGGGGACGGGGTTTCACAGTAATGACTCTTGGATGGCACAGAGTGTGGGATGACAGCAAGGAGGCCCCAGGCCACCCGGGCTGAGCTAGGGAAGTGCTGCTATGAAGCCGGTTCATCTCTGAAAATCCAGCCTCACTCTTCACGAGACCCTCACCTCTGACATCCCCGAGAGGGTCACGGGAAGCCCGCTGCGCACACACGTGGGCTAAGGGCAGACGAGGCCTCAGCATCCACACGAGGCTGGCTGTGGCCACGGCGCCCGCAGCCTCCGGAGACCACCCATCAGGCCAAGGCGACGCTCAGACCCGTCAGGGCCTCGCCCCGAGCTGCCTGCCCGCTGGCCTGGGCACTTGTAGGTTCCGCTCGGGCCTTGGGCTTCACTGATGTGCACAAGGAGCGCACACTTCCTGTGATTAGAAACGTTAACAAACAAAATGCCGAGAAGCAGCCAGACCTGGCCACGCTGGTGGCTTCTTGTTTTCCTAAAAGATGGGTGTGCCACAGTGCCGGTGTGAGCGCTTCCATAACCCCCTCCACAACTGCTCATTCACAGTTTTTCTCGTTTTGCATTGCTTACATCTTTATCACACTTCACCCCCCCACGGCCTCGGCTCAGCTCTGCACTGCTCTGGTTACTTTGCACTTTCTGTGATTTTACGTAAGTGAAAGCATACGTGGTGTTCGCTTCTTTTTTAAAAAAATTTTAATCCTCACCCGAGGGTATTTTTCCCATTGCTTTTAGAGAAAGTGGAAGGGAGGTGCGGGGGAGAGAGGGAGAGAGAGAAACATCAATGATATAACTATTGGTTGTCTCTAGCACATGCCCCTACTGGGCCTGGAATCGAGCCTGCAACCGAGGTACGTGCCCTTGACCGGGAATCCAACCTGCCATCCTTTGGTGCAAGAGCCGACGCTCTAACCACTGAACCACCGGCCAGGAGGGTGCTGCCCTCCTGTCCGGCTCTGTTCACCCTCACGATGAGCCTGGGGTTCATGTTTGTGACGGGCATTCCGGGGGTTAGGGGGAACCCCCTGTCATTGCTGAGTAGTGTTCGGCAGTGCGGGGTGCACACCTCCTGCATCCATGGTGCTGGGTGCTCGGAGTGCTTCCGGTTTGGGGCTGGCACTGGCAGGCGCGGCCCCTGTGGGGACCACCCCCGCTCTCCAGGCAGAGTGGCTGGCTCCTCGGGAAGTGCGTGTTCAGCTGCCACGCGGGCTCTCCCAGCGGCCGCTGCCCGGGCCGCTCCCCCAGGCGGGCGGGTGCAGGCGCCCACCCCTCGCCGCCCGTCTTTGTGGTCGCGCCGTTCTGATGGGCGCGCGCTCCTGCCCTTCCCGTCCAGGCTCTGCAGTAAGTTTCAGGATCCAGCCTCGGGGAAGGTCCTTTACAAGAACCTCCTGGCCAGCATGGGCGTCCCGGGCCTGCCCGCCGCCTGCCCAGCTAATGCCGTGAAGGGGCGGCCGCCCCGCGAGCCCGGGCAGCAGGAGACGCCGCCGTCGGAGGGCGCCCAGAGGTAACGGGGCAGAGGCAGGCGCAGCGGGAACCTCGGCCCGCGGGGAAGGCCGTCGGTCAGCCTTCCTTCCCGCGGAGGGCGATGACCCTGGGCCTGGTAGCCACACAGCAGCTGTCTGAAGCGTCGTCTCCCCGGGTCACATGGAAGTCCCTTCCCACCACGCCTCCTGTCCCCCGCGTGTCAGCCGGCTCAGCACGCAAGCGGAAATCCCACAGCCAGGCGGCAGCGTTCTCTCCCCGAGGCTCCCGCCCCGCTCCCAACCCCACACACTGCTCCCGCCAACTCGGGGCGCACCTGTGAGCCCCAGGCCTGTGAGCCGGCCCCAGGGGGCGCCATCGGCCCAGCACGTTCGCTTGCCACCTGCCTGAGGGCGAGCCTCCCGGTGGTGCTGGCGGAACGGAAAGTGGGGTGTGTGCAGGCGCACCCGCCGGACCTGTGCCCGCTGTGCTTTCAGAGCCAAGCCCCCGGAGGACAGAAGCTCCAGGACCAAGACGGTGACCAAGGACGAGGCGGTGCAGAGGCTGCGGCACTGGGTCCAGCTGCAGGACCCCGCGTTCAGGAAGCAATTTCTCGACTCCAGCAAGGACGGCAGTGGCAGGGTGAACTCGTGCGACTTCAGGAAGGTAGGAGGACCGGCCTCCCGTGTCCGTGTTCCTTCCTGAGGCAGGCCGGCTGCTCTGTCACAGACGCGCTGCCAAGCATGGCGCCGGGCTTCCCGCGCTCAGTTCTCAGCGGGCAGCCTCAGCTCTTGCTCAGGAAGGCATCGCTCTCAGTAGCCGTGCGTGTGCCAGGCTCAGAGAATGCAATGACAGGCATTTCCAAGAGGGGACAACTGTGAGTGCTGTATGTACAGGTGTCCGCCCCAGGCCAGGCGTTGCCACAGGCTCTTTGCGTGTCTTCTGTGCCAGCTCCGACAGCAGCCCCGGGGCAGGAGGAGAGGCTGGCGGCCCAGAGGGGGACAGAGGCTCCTGGAACGGCCCACGCCTCCCCTCCCTCACAGAACAGAGGCCGGAGGCCTGCGGGTGTGTGGGCACGTGGCCTGGGGCAGAGGATTCAGGAACCACCAGGACTAAGGGCAGCACGGAGGAAGCAGGGCTCCGGGCTCCGAGGGGGAAGCCGCAGGGCTGGATTCGGGCCAGGCGGGCGTCAGCGCCCCACACCCATGAGCCGCACCGTCCTCCGAGGACACTGCCCACGTGGCCAGGAGGCTCCCCCGCTGTGCCAGTCCAGTTCGGTAACACATGACCTCTTCCCTCTTCTCTTCTCTGCTGAATGTGAGAGGCAACCAGTGACATCCCGGGAGGGGACAGTCCTCTCCGAGGCGGCCTGTCGGGGCTTCTGTGAGCTCGTGTGCTTCTCACGGGGAAATGTGTGGCTTTGCTGGGGCTTCTGGGCTCCTGCTAGACCCGGTCTGAGCGTGTCCCCTCACACATGACGTCATTTCTCACCACAGCCCTGTCCCCCCTTCTCTCCCAGAAGAGCCCTCCAGGCCCCTGCTCTGGCCCCCGAGCCACGTGCTGTGACTGCCGTGTGTTCTCAAAGGCATTTCATTTAACAACGAATCAGGAGCGGGTGGTGGTGCAGAGAACAGCGATGGAACTTTAGGGAGATCCAGAATATTCTGTTCCTTCCCTGCATACATCTCCTTCCCCTCCCCCACCACACGTGGAATTAGTAGCCAACGCCCCCAAACAGCGTGTGAGTGAGAGGCTGCTGTTTCCCTCTCTGCGAGACGGTTTGAGCTGCCAGTGCAGGCCGCCCCATGCCTGCAGGCCAGCCGGCACGTGGGCTTCGGGCACAGAGCAGAGAGGGAGGGGCAGAGGCTTGAGCTACACACGTCTTTCTGCTTTAAAACAGCATTCTTAGAAGCTTCTCCCAGCAGCTTTTTTTTTTTTTATGGACCAGGCCTGTGTGTGTGTGTGTGTGTGTGTGTGTGTGTGTGTGTGTGTGACTGGGAACATGACCACCTTCAGGAAAAGCATGGTTCTCTTCATGCAAGAAGAGGAGGTACATGTTGGGCAGCGGATAGTCTGTCAAACCCCTTCAGGAGACACGGGAGGTGCCTGGTGTGCATTTGGCAGAGGCCTGCGCCACGGCAACGTGGGTGGAGAGAGGTGTGGTTGCTTGGTGACAGCGACCGTGGGGAACATAAAGTGACAAACTCCCAAGGACACAGAGGTCAGGATTAGTCTCATTGAGTAATCAGCCTAATTGAGTGCTCCATCCGCCAGGAGCGTGGGCCACGTCCCCATTCCCGTCCCCTTAGTCGGCTGTTCCTGATGGGAAGTTGTTACTCATCACCCTCATAAGCATCCTGAGCGCCCCCCTTTTCAGACCACCCCCGGGTCCCGGTGAGGCCTCTGGAGAAGGACGGGCCGCAGAGCTGCCAGCAAACAGCCCCAGGCGGGATGCCTCAGAGCAGTATCAGCCGGCCAGCGCCCCAGTTCTTGCTGCTCTGCCTCCCCTTCTCATCCGCCCCCAGCCAGGCCTGGTGCAGGTGCTCCTTCTCCGCCCAGCAGGGGGTCTCACGCCCTTCCCACCCACGACCGTCACTTCCTAATGGGGTGGCCAGCCTGGTCATGGGCGTGTGACTCAGAAGAAAATACCCGGGGAAGCAGAGTGCCCGTCCCGGAGGCCAGGTGCGGGGAGGGGACGAGCAGTCCTCACCCTTGAGCTTCCTGTTGCGGACATGTTCCTAATCTTAGGGGAGACCAACTGCGTGTTTGAGGTCAGAACATCTTCAGATTTGTTGGTCCAAGCCCCATACCCACAGGAGCAGTGGCCAGACGTGGTGTCCACTGACCACACCTCTAGGCTTCCGTCTTCGCCGTGGGGTTACAGGCCTCTGCCTGGTGGGCCTGAGTACCGCAGCCTGGGGCTTTGCAGGCTGCTTTGGTTTCAGACTCAGCCCTGAGCGGTCCCAGAGCTCAGCCCTGCCTGGAGGGGACCAGTCCTGGTTTGAGCCTGCCCCCTCCACCTCCCAAGTTTGAGATCCTAGCACCACACACCTAGCACACACTCTGCTGGAGGGGCCCTCTGGCTGGCCCAGCTCTATTAGGCTCAAATCCGCTCCCAGAATCCTCAGCTGTCCCCAGGGAAAATGCAGGTGCATGGCCTCAGTTGGCCTCTGCAGGGTCCTCTCACCTGGGAACTTCAGTCCCTGTGTCAGCACCGCTTCCGCGGCTCTCGGGAACCTTTTATTTTGGTAATGGACTGGGCTTTGTCACGTGTTTGGTTTCGTTTTGTTTTTCATTGGGAATGTTGGCTTGCTATGAATTACTCCATCCTACCAGAAGCACTTGAGGTGTGTCAGTTTTATTAGTAACTACTTTATTGTTATTAGTATTTTTCTCTCATATATTGTTTTATTTCTATTTCCTTGATTATTGTCTTCATTCTACTTCATTGAGATTTAATTGGCTTTTTCAGATTTCTTGAGATAAAATGTTAGATCATTACTGTTCAGCTTTTATTTCTTTAATGTATGAATTGATGGCTATACATTGCCCTCTAGGTACAGGCCTAGCCATATCGTGCAAGTTTCGGTATATCATATCCTCATTATCATTCATCAAAATGTTTTATCATTTCCTTAGTGGTTTATTCTTTTTTCCAATTCTTAATTTTAAGTGCATTGTTTAATATCCAAACAGTTGGGATTTTCTAATTTACTGTTTATTATCAATTTTAAAGTTGATTCCATTGTGAGGAGAGAATAGATTCTAAAGTCTAAATGACTTCAGGCTGTCTTCTGAGATATTGAGCCTTGGATTATGACCCGACACTTAGATGATTTTGGCAAATGTTCCATAAGCACTTGAAAAAAGGTGTGCTCACTTCGTCACGGGCCTTCGGTTTCCTGAGTATGTCAAGTGGGTCTATTTCATTATATTCTTCAGAACTTCTCTAGTCTATTCAAAGTTCTGCTGCACATTCCATTAGCTATTTAGAGCAGCGTATTGAAATGGACTGTGGATTTGTCTGGTGAGATCCTTTTTTATTCTGTTGATTATTGCTTTGTTCGCTCTGAAGCTAAATTATTGGGTACACATAGCTCGCTGGAACTCCCTGTGAATTGTCTCCTTTACAATTATGACATGACTCTCTGGATACAGAGTAATGCTACTTGCCTGCAAGCCTCCTTCTGCCTGATAATAATAGAGTTACTTCAGCTTTCTTTTGATCTGTGCTAGCAGAGAATACATTTTTCTATCCTTTTATTTTAAACTTCCTGCGTGCTTATATTTAAAGTAAATCTCTAATGGGTACCATATAGCTGACATTTTAAAAGATACACTGTGACAGCCTTAGTCTTCTACTTGGAGTACTTAGTCCATTTTGCATTTATTTAATTACTGGTGTGGTTGGTTTTATAGCCACCCTCCCTTCCCTCCAAATTAAAAGTTTGTGGCAAGCCTGCATTGAAGAAGTCTATTGGCACCATTTTTCCAACAGCATTTGCTCACTTTGAGTCTCTGTGTCACCCTTTAGGTAATTTGCACAATATTTCAAACTTTTTCATTATTATTATATTTGTTATGGTGACCTTTGGTCAGTGATCTGTGATATTACTGTTGCAATTGTTTTAGGGGTACCACAAACCATCTATACTAGTAAAAAAGAAATATGATGGTCAAAAAAATTGACCATCACTTTGGACACCAAACAGCCAATCAGGAGTTAGTAGCAAATTAACCTCATGGCCTCTGTGGAGACTGACAGCACAGAGGAGGCAGCTCCCAGGCCAGCCTGCTTGGCCATTGCCACAGCGACCTGGGAGCAGGCAAGCACGGCCGCAGGCAGCACCCAGCATGGCCTCAGCAACCCAGGAGCAGTAAAGCCCAGCCTGCAGGCAGCATCCAGCATGGCCTGCTTGTCAGTCACCGTGATGTGGAGCAGGCAGGCCCTGCAGAGAGCAGAGAACTATGGGGATCGGGCCTAAGCCGTCAGTAGGACATCCCCTGAGGGCTCTCGGATTGGAGTGGGTGCAGGTCAGGCTGAGAGACACCCCCTACCCAGTGCACGAATTTCATGCACCAGGCCTCTAGTGTCCGTATAAGATGGCAAACTTAATAAATGTTGTGTGTTCTGACTGCACCACCGACTGGATGTTCCCCATCTCTTTTCTTCTCCTTGGGCCTCTCTAGCCCCTGAGACACAACAATATTGAAATCAGGCCAATTATTATCCCTAAAATGGCCTTTAAGTATTCAGGTGAAAGGAAGAGTTGCACACCTCTCACTTTAAACTAAAACCTAGAAATGGTTAAGCTTAGTGAGGAAGGCATGTGGAAAGTCGAGATAGGTCAAAAGCTATGCCTCTTGTTAGTCAAGTTGTGAAAACAAAGGAAAATTTTATAAAGGAAGTTAATAATGCTACTCCGGTGAACACACAAATGATAAGAGAGCAAAACAGCCTATTGCTCATATGGAGAGAGTTTTAGTGGTCTGGAAAGATCAAACCAGTGACAACATCCCCTTAAGCCAGTGGTAGGCAAACTGCGGCTCACAATGCAGCTCACGACCCACAGTTTGCCGCTCTGTTGACTAATGAGTTTGCTGACCACTGACCTAGACTCTCCATTCCAATAATTATAGGCTGTTGTTGTTCCTTGTGATTAAGCCCCTATCCCAGTGGTTGGCAAACTCATTAGTCAATGGAGTGGCAAACTGCAGCTCACAAGCCCATGTGGCTCATGAACCACAGTTTGCCGACCACTGCCTTAAGCCAAAGTAACTATTAAAAAAAATAAATAAATAAAATATATATATATATATATATATATATATATATATATATATATTATTGATCTTTTACAGAGAAGAAGGGAGAGAGAGAGAGAGCTAGAAACATCGATGAGAGAGAAACATTGACCAGCTGCCTCTTGCACACCCCCCACCGGGGATGTGCCCGCAACCAAGGTACATGCCCTTGACCGGAATCGAACCCAGGACCTTTCAGCCCCTCAGACCAACGCTCTACCACTGAGCAAACTGGTTTCGGCCAAAGTAACTATTATAACTATGCTCAGAGATGTAAATGAAAATATAGTCATAATAATTGAAATTGTAGGAAATCTCAGGAGACAAATAGAATTTGTGAAAAGAATCAAATGGAAGTTCTAGAGCAGGAAAATAAAATAGCTGAAATAGAAAGATTGACCACATGGGCTTAGACACAGAGTGGAGATGATGAAAGAAAGAGTCAGTGAACTTAAAGATAGGCCAATTGAAATTATATGAACTGAAGAAAAGCAAAAGGTCAAAAAAAACAACAACAAAAAACAGAGACCCAAGGACATGTAGAACAACATCAGAAGGTCTAGCATAGGTATAATTGGAGTTGTAGAAGGAAAGGAAGTCATGTGAGGAAATAATGGCTGAAATTTCCTAATTTGGGGTCAAAGGGCTAAATGTATATTCAAGAAGTTCAGAAAACCCAAGTAAGATAAATACAAGCAAAATCACAGACAAACTGCTGAAAGCCAAGGTCAAAGAGAGAAATGTTAAAAGCAGCATATGAAAACTAGAGGCCCAGAGCATGATATTTGTGCGCGGGAAAGGGGGGATGCTGTCCCCTCCGCCCAGCCTACACCCTCTCCAGTCTGTGACATCCCCTCACAATCTAAGACCTAAATGGGCAGTTGGACGTCCCTCTCATAATCCAGGACTGCTGGCTCCAACCGCTAGCCTGCCTGCTAGCCCGATCACCCCCTAACTACCCCCCTGCTGGCCTGATCGCCCACAACTGCCCTTCACTTCAGGCCTGACCACCTTTAATTGCCCTCCCATGCTGGCCATCTTGTGTCCACATGGGGATGGCCATCTAGTGTGTGTTAGAGTGATGATCATTTGCATATTACCTTTTTACTAGATAGGATGCCATATTACAAATGGGGGAACAAGGATTTGAATCCCCATTCACTGCTCATCAGAACCGTGGAAGCCAGAAACAGTGGGACAATACTTTTAATTAACATGCTGGAAAGGCAACAAAAACTCTCCCCACCCAGAATTTACATCCCGCAAAAGTCTCCTTTAAGAAAGGAAAACAGATTTTCAGATAAAACCACAAACACACAAAAGATAATTTATTGTAAGCAGATCTTCACTGTAAGAAACGTTCAAGGAAGTTTTCAGGTTGAAGGAATTTGAAACTGGGTGGAGACTCAAATGCACATGAAGGAATAAAGAACATTGGAAATGGCTAATAATTGATTAAACATAAAAGGCTATTTTTTAAGGCCTATTTTTCTTAATTTACGAAGGATGTTTGGGGATATAACACTGTCCTGTGGGGTTTGTACTATTGATAGTAGATGTAGAACAAGTTAGTATAAAGGACAGGATGGGGTGAAGTTCCATATGCTTCCTGCATTTTATCTGGAGTGGGTCACTGTTCGCTCTAAATAGACTATGAGAAGGAAAGGGTCTGAATTGTAACCCTCAGAAAGAAGAGAAGCACAGGCCTGGCAAGCATGTGCTGCTCACACTGGAGCCCGGGGTGGGTGGGGGCATCTCTCACGGAGGCTCTGGAGTGGCTGGGCTGGGCTGAGTCACTTTCTCAGTGAGAAGGAACATGAGCTCAGAATCAGCGCTGCCCACCGAGAGCCCGCGGAATGGCAAGGTCTCCGAGGAAGACTCGCTCCACAGTCTAAATGATGTCCCGGGGATGCAGGGCCTAGTTGGCGAATCAGAATGTGCCAGGCCACAGGTTGTTACGCTTTGAGGAACCCCCCAAGGAAGACCAAAGGACGTCGCTTGAATGCTTAAAGATTTGGAATCTGTTTTGTAAATGGTGCCGTTTAGCCTCATGTTGTATTGCAAATTGCCTCCCAGGGTTGTGATCAAACTGGTGGATTTGCCCTGAGCTCATCTTAGAGATGAGAGCAGTGCGGGGAGCAGTGCAGGGTACGGAGAGGGTGGTGATGTTACTGGGCAGGGCCCTGGTGCTCAGGAGGTGCTCAGGGTCTCTCCTGGGATTGGTCCTTTGCTGAGCTCTGTGCAGAGAGGGGTCTGCCCGCCTGTGCCAGGGCCAGGCAGCCTGCAGCATGCCCCACCTCCCTCCCCCCAACCCTCTGGGCTGTGAGACATTTGCCTACAGACATGTCCTTACTCTCCATCACATATGTTTTTATGAAAGGCTGCATAGGAGGAATTTGCAATGAATAATTCATGTGTAATTGTTTTCAAAATATTCAAAATAGAAAGTCGCTCTTCTTTAAAAAAAAAATCTTTATTGATGAAAGTATTACAGATGTCCCCTTTCCCCCCCCCCCCCCGTTAACCCCTCCGAGCCCCCCACCCCCGTCCCAGGCTTTTCCACACGTTAGTGTCTGTGTACATGGGTTATGCATGAATGTTCTGTGAAGTTATTTTTCAAAGAAAGCAATCTGTCCCTTTTGCTGCTTCCACGGGGCCACAGCTGTCTGTCTGTACTTGCATGCCCGCCGGGACAGGCTCCTTGCACGGCCGGGCTGGGTGATGTGCAGATGGCATGGAACTGCCAGAATCTCCAGTCACGTGCAGCCTGCCCGAGTCCCCAGGCAGGCCCTGATGGTCTGGAAATCCGGCGCTGCTCCCCACGAGGCTCTGCACTGCAGCTGCACCTGCATCCCCTCCGTCTTCCTTGTCTCTGATCCTGCACCAGGCAGGATTGTTCACACACGCGCGCACACGCACACACACACACAAACACACACGCTCTCACACACATGCATACAAACACACGCATACACACACATGCTCACACACACAAACATGCCCAGCCAACTCCAGGGCTTGATCAGCTGGGCGGTACAGATACAAGGAGCTGCTGTCTGTTGTAGTCAGTTTATTACTGACGTACACAGCCTAAGGTGCCAGCTCCTTGCGCCCTAGGCCCGCACACCAAAAAGGATGTCACCAAAACAGAAGTTGACACCCGCCCTGCAGGTGTCGGGTCCCCCGTGCAGCTAAGTGGGCCTGTAGCCTGCAGCTGTAGTGTGAGAAAGCGGGCAGAGGCTCATTAGAACCCGGGCAGGCGGTCTCAACTCCTAAAGGCTCCCTCCCTGGCACTCTGGGGATCTCTATGGGGTCTGCCACGGCCACATCAGCCTCTCACTGTGGCAGATTTGGATGCCTGAGAGGTGCCAGGCTCTGAGCCAGAGCCCTTCCTTCCCCAGAGGCCTATTCCAGCCGTGGAGTGCCGTTGGTAAGAAAATGTAACTGGGGCAAGTGCCTTGAACTCTCTAAGCCTCGGTTTCCACATCTTTCGCATGCGGTTAGTAAGAGTGACTTTCTCAAAGTTTATTATAAGCATTAACTGAGACTTAAACATACCTGTGAGGAGCTTAGCACATTGCCTGGCACGTACCATTGCTACATGATGATGACGGTGTTTGTGATGATGATGATGGTGATGGTGATGGTTATGATGATGGAGACGATGATGATAGTGATGGTGATGAAGATGGTGAAGATGATGATGGTGATAGTGATGGTTATGATGATAATGGTAATGATGATAATGATGGTGATGGTGGTGATGATGGTGATGGTTATAGTGTGATGGTGATGGTGATGGTGATGGTGATGGTGATATTTATGAAGGTGATGGTGATGATGGTGATAGTAATGGTGATGATGAAGATGGTAATGGTGGTGATGAAGATGGTAATGGTGGTGATGATAATGGTGATGGTGATGATGGTAATGGTGGTAATGATAATGGTGATAGTGATGATGGTGATGAAGATGGTAATGGTGGTGATGATGGTGTTGATGGTGAGGAAGATGGTAATGGTGGTGGTGATGGTGGTGGTAGTGATGATGATGGAGATGATGAAGTGTCCTATCTCACTTCATCCTCCTGTTTCCTTTCCCCTTTTAGCCTTCTCCCCTGAATGCAGTGTAGTGCTGAGTCTGCTATGCCTCTGCTCTTTGGCTTACTCTGGCTTCCTGTGCCATCAGACCCCTGACATTTGTCATCAGCTGGTCTGTGTGTCCCCAGGCCTCCAAAACACACTTTCTTCAAAACCTGTCTCTAGACACGGCTCTCCCAGACAGCCTTCCTTCGGATGCCATGCATGGGATGGGGTGGGGGTCATGTGATTCTATGTTCTTTTTCAGAAGAAAAGCTGTATTTTCTCATGTAAGTTGCAAATACTTTGAGAGTAGCAGAGATGGTGCCTTCTGTCCCACCTGTCTCCTCTCGCATCATTTCTGGGGTCTTACCTCCAGGCAGGGAGTCTGTCTGGGTTGATGACGGGTTGTTGACAAAAGGGTGCCGTCAACATCTGTCCCTTGAACAGCCCATCCCATCTCCTGGGGTAGTGTCGTCTGGATAATTGCTCCCCCCAACACACACACAGACACGTACACACACACACACGTACACCTACACACACACACAGACATGTACACACACACACGTACACCTACACACACACGTACACACACACAGAGACACGTACACACACACGTACACCTACACACACACGTACACACACACACACAGACACGTACACACACACACGTACACCTACACACACACGTACACACACACACACACAGCTACCCGTGTACACACACACACACACACACACACACACGTATGCAGGATGGAAACTGTAAGCAGTCAGTATGTGTGGTGAGTAAAGGACCCTGGATAACGTTCAGTGAGTGGCGTGTCTCAGAGAGAAAAACAGTGCCCCGGGTGCCCCCCAGACGTAGCTTGCCGTGTGAACTGTCGGTAATGATGAAACTTTAATCAGAATCTTAGTCTTTCCTCCACAGACTGCCGTGCTTTGCTTTGTTCACGTTCCCGGGCACATGAGGCTGAAAGCCGTTGCGGGCACAGCACATGTGTGTGAGCTCAGTACTCAGATGCCCGGCCCTGAGGAGGTCTGCGGGGCTGCCCGCAGCCTGAGCGCCCTGCAGTCCGAGCCCAGGCTGGGCGCCGCTGGCTCCTTGTTCGCTCACTGGCACAGCAAAGAAACCGGGGGCAGGGCCAGGGCCCCAGGCACCGGGGCCTGCCCGCACGAGCCTGTGGGTGGACGAACAAGTACTGATTGCAGGCTGGAGCCCAGAGCTACAGGGTTGCCGGCTCAGCCGGGACCCCCAACCACATAAGCATCTCCCCCTCCCCGGCTCCCCATCAGGTGCTGGAAAATCACGGGCTGCCCATGGATGATGACCAGTACGCTCAACTGAAGGCAGCCATCGGCTATAAGAAAGAAGGAATGAACTACCAGGATCTCGCAGCGGGATTTGAAGGTAGCTCATCGCCAAGGGCAAACCCTGCCAGCGCGTCTCCCCAGGGGCACCCCAGTCTTTCTGAGCCCTGAGGAGCGTCCTCGTGGCGGGTGGGGCGAGCGAGGCTGGAGCAGGCACTTGGCTCACTTTTATCTGACGGTTCCGTCTTCTTGCTTTCGTAGTTACGCTTAGTTGTGATGCAGGATTTTGCCCAGCAGAGCCATCTACAAACTCAGAGCAAAGTGGTGTGTAAAACTCACTCCAAAGCCTCCGGAGCCTTAAATCACACCCCATGTTCTTTAAGATTTTCCTCCTTGAAAAACTGCTGGGCCCAGCCCGTGTGGCTCAGTGGTGGGAACTTCAGCCCACATACTGAAGGGCCATGGGTTCGATTCCTGGTCACGGTCACAAACCTGGGTTGCAGATTTGACCCCCAGTCGAGGCACATATGGGAGGCAATGATCAATGTGTCTCTCACATCAGCGTTTCTCTCTGTGTCTCTCCTCCCTCCCTTCCCCTCTCTTTAAAAATCAATGGGAGAAATACCTCTGTTGAGGATTAGCCAAGAAACAAAGTCCAGGTTATCCTAAATGAAGGGCACGTGGGCCCGGCAGAGCAAGCGGCCTGACCCCTGGCCTCCTGCCCGGGAGGACCAGGGTCTGTGAGACTGACTAGCCAAGGCCCCCCGCCCCCTCCCCTTCCCAAAGGGCTTTTAGGAAGTTTGTCCTGTGCAGCAAGGTCAAGGCCGAAGCCAGGTCCTCCCGTGTGTCCTGCCCTCACCCTGCTCCCCTGGCCGCACGCCTGGCAGACACAGGAGGCGTGTGCGGCCTCCTCTGGGCCATGTCCTCTGTCCCCTCCTCTCCATGGTGCTGCCGCCACTTCCTCCTGTGCGGGGAGGTGAGGGGGACAGCGAGCCCGGGCGTAGAAAAGCTGTAGGAATCATGCAAACGTGTTGGGGGTGCTCTCCTGTCCCTGGGGCTCCGCCAGAGTGGCGCTGGGCTCCTCACTGGGAAACGCAGAGGTGCCCCCCCCAGCCCTCCATCTGCCCGGCCCAGAGGGACAGCGGTGCCCACATAGGTAACGGGCAGTGCCAGAAGCCCCCCCGTTTGGAATTTTACACTCTGATTGCGTACATGTTTTGAAGGAAAAGGAATCACATTTATTTCAGGGAGTGTTTGCAGTGTGCCAGGAAGGGAATGGGCCCAGATAGGTCTGTCAGACCTGCAGTCCCCGAGCAGTGAGTCTGCTACACAATGGGAACTTGATTGGCAGCTGCTGGCTGCTCCAGGCCTCCTCCCAGTCCGCCTGTTCTTTCCCTCACTTCCCTCTTCCCCCTCCTCCCCCTCCTCCTCCTCCTCCTCCCCCTCCTCCTCCTCCCCCTCCTCTCCCTCCTCCTCCTCCATCAGTACCAGTGCAGTCTGTGGCCCACCTGGTTGGTGGGATTGAGGTTCCGGCCAGAGATCAGGTTGGAGGTGTGTGCGCACGTGGCCAAGCAGCTCGGTAGGCGTTACCTGCCAGGCGCACCGAACCTGGGGGAGGCCCCTCCAGGCCCAGGGGGAGTGGGCAGGAGCCAGGTTCCCTCCTGGGTCACAGGATGCCTCGAGTTCCTGGCGCACTGCCCGCGTCAGCCATAGACGTGTCGTGGGGGTGGGGGGCAGGCAGCGTTTTACCTGCAGAACCACGTCCCAGCTCACAGCCTCCAGCTGGCCACACTCGGTCCCCCTGATGGCGGATGGGTTCCTGAGTGCATCCCGCTGCCGTCCCGGTTTCAGCTCCAGAGCGGGCACGGTGCAGTAACCAAGCAGCTGGCTCTGGCACGGGCGGGCCTGGTGCAGCCGTGCTGCCATGACGCTCAGCCTGGGGATTGGCCCTGAGCTCCATCTTCTCACCCTGAAGTGGGCACAGCAGTAGCCTCCTCCCAGCAGCTGGGCACAGGGAGACTCCGTCTCGGGGTTGGAAGAGCCACTCGGAGGATTGAGCAGGGTCCTCGGCAGGAAATGGCCATTGAGTTAGTGAATGTGGCCCAGGCTCCCCCTCAGGACAGTGTCCGGGAGCCGAGGACAGGACAGCGGGCCCAGCAGTTCCTGTGGTCACTGCAGGCCGATCCCGTGTGGCGGGGCTTGCGGGCCTCGGCGGGAGGGTCTGTGCTGGCGCAGAGGCGGGAGGTGTGGCCCCCGGACACGGCCTCCCACCCCCGCGATCGTTGCAGGAGCTAAAACGAACGGACCGCCAGGGACTGCGCCTCCGACCCCAGTTCTCCCGAACAGCAGCCTGGCCAGCGGCTTCGTGACCGCCGAGGAGTGCCTGCAGCAGCTGCCCCAGCGCCTGAGGGAGAACTTCCCGGTGAGCGGCCGCTCCCCGGCCCTCTGCCGCCTGGGCTGTGACCCCAAAACCCGTCCTGTCCGCCTCCTCCCAGGACACAGCGCGCCTCCACCTCCTGGGAGGAGCTGCGTCCCCTCGCCTCGCTGCGGCTCTCCCCTGAGGTCCTCATACCCGATGGCCCTGGGCTTCACTGTGGGGGGATGGGGCAGGGCGGTATTGCGGTCACTGTGGGGGGATGGGGCAGGGCGGTATTGCGGTCACTGTGGGGGGATGGGGCAGGGCAGTATTGCGGTCACTGGGGTGATGGGGGTGGTATTGGGGTCACTGTGGGGTGAGGGGGCAGGGCAGTATTGGGGTCACTGTGGGGTAATGGGGGGTGGTATTGGGTCACTGTGGGGTGAGGGGGACGGTATTGGGGTCACTGTGGGGTGAGGGGGCAGGGCGGTATTGGGGTCACTGTGGGGTGAGGGGGCAGGGCGGTATTGGGGTCACTGTGGGGTGATGGGGCGGTATTGGGGTCACTGTGGGGTGAAGGGCAGGGCGGTATTGGGGTCACTGTGGGGTGATGGGGGCGGTATTGGGGTCACTGTGTGGGGGGGCGGTCTCGGGCCGTGGAGCAGGGAGGGCTCTGACGGACGACGGATGGGCGCTCGCTCTGTTGCAGAACTTGTTCGCCGCCTTCTTCCGCATGGACACCAACAGGGACGGCATCGTCAGCATGCAGGACCTGCACCGGCTGCTGGAGCACCTGCTCTTCAACCTCAGAGACGACCAGTTCGAGCGCCTCGTGGCCCTCCTGGGCCTGCGGCTCAGCGTCACGCTGAATTTCCGGGAATTTCAGAATCTGTTTGAGGAGGCGCCACCCACAACAGACGACCCGCCTCAACGGCTCATCAAGTAAGGACACGGCGCAGCTCGGCGTCACCCCGACTGCCGCTTCCCAACACCCACAGGGCACGCGAGGGCAGCCGCCGCCCGGCCGCCGTCCACCCTCCTCTTGGTCAGTGCACCCCAGAGAGTGGCGCTCAGGGCCGGCCGCCTGGTCACGCAGGCGCAGGGTGGAAGGCACCGGAGGACCGAGCTCTCTGTCCCTGGCGCGCTGACGGGGCTGTGGGTCCGACAGCCTGGCGCCCCGCTTTGGTGCGTGTGCATTGGAAGCGGTGGAGCCGGCCTGTGCGGCAGCATGGAGGCAGGAAGCGGGCGTAAGGGCTCCTCCGGTGCCGGGACCGGGGGCTGCTGCTCCGCCCCTCCGGTTGGGCAGGGAATTTCGGTCTTGGGCCCCGGTTTGGGCACCAGGAGAGCTGGGCTGGCCCTGGCTCGGGGCCTGGAGCGTAAAAACAGACAAACAGGGTTCCCCCACCTTCCTTGAGCTGCAGGGGCCGCCTGCTGGGGCCTTTCTCTGCCCGTCCACACGCAGTTCTAGAACGAGGGCGCCCTGGGCCCTGAGCGGGTGTGGGAGGAAAAGCACCGCCCTCACCCCACCAGCCTCCAGGCTTGGCTTCTTGTGTCCTCGGAGTTAGGTCTGTGCTCTGGCCAGAGCTGCTCCTGTCCTCATGGAAGAGGCAGGTGTCTCCTCCTCCCACGACCAGAGCTTGCTCTCCTGGAATGCTGCTCCCGAGATTCCCCCCCCTCCCCCGGGAGCCATGCCCTGGCGCCCCTCTGTGCATCCTTCCCTGCCCAGTCGCTGGAGTGACGGGATCCGCTCCTCCTGTGCTGCAGTCCGTTTCCCGCCGTCTGCGGAGCTCCGGAGCAGAGGGCTCGGTCCACGCTGCTCGTCACGCTGGCCGAGGCCTGAGGCTTGCCGTGTCTGTGACGAGGGCCTGGCTGACGGGAAGCCTGGCTCTGAGGTCAGGACCCAAAGACCCAGCTTAGGAGGGCAGCGCGTAGCTTCAGGAGAGGCTGGAGAGAGGAGAGCAGCGTGTAAAATGGAGAAAGGAGGAAGGAATGAGAAGTCAGAGGGCCTTGGTTGGAGCTTGGTCACTAAGACAGCCAAGGCCATGGCCTAGCAGAGGCCTTGGGATGGGGGGACTGTTCGCACAGGCGCTGAGATGGGGAGGGAGGGAGGGAGGTGTGGCTGCGCTGACCTCGCCGCCCAGGGTCTCCCTGAGGGCACTTGGGGGAGTCCAGGTGAGGCCCTGGGTGCAGGTGGGGTTAAGGAAGAGCCTCAAGGTGAAGGCCGGTGAATGGGCATCATTTGGGACATGAGAAGGAGCAGAGTCCCGCCCGCTGCCAGCGCCTCCAGCGGGCAGGTGGGGGGCAGCTGCTGGCCTTGGAATTCCGTGGTGAGGCCGGTGGGCAGTTGGGGAGAGATGGAACAGAAAAGCAGGTGAGCGCACAGGCCTGGGGTCCGGGCGGGTGGGTACCAGCGTTGAGGAGGCCGTGGGCCGTGCGAGAGGATGGCCTGTGGGAGAGTAAATGAATCCGGTAGGAAAGAGAAGGGCGGGGGCAGGAGGGGAAATCACGCCGACAAGGCCAGGCCGGGCGTGTTCCCGCCGGGGCCACGCGGAGGGCCGTGTCACGAAGGCCGGCGGGGAGACGGGGAAGTGTCACGCAGCAGGAAGGTCAGCGGAGGCCCAGATGTGCTTCAAGACGGGCGCAGGGTCTCCCCAGAGAGGGTGCCTCCGTGTTCCCTCGTGCCCGCCGGCTCCCTCTGGCCATCTCGGCAGTGACCAGGCGCAGGGAGAGCCCCTCGTCCCAGCTGGGCCTCCGCGCCCGCCCACGGAGCAAAGGAAGGCTGTTTGCCTGCCGGATGGGGGGGGGGGGTCGTTTCCGGAAGTCACGGAGGACCTTCCGTGTGGCACAGCAACAGCGCAGACCGGGCTTCCGGCCTGGTGGTCACCGGAGCTGGCCCATCACACAGGAGTGTGGGCACCAATGTCCTAGAAGGCACCAGAACGAGGACTTTTCACCCCCACCCCCGTATATTACTACTGAGTTTGTGGGTGCTCGTCGCGGTGACCTGGCTCCCCCTGCTCTGCGTGTGTGCGGGCAGTGGACGTGCCAGCAGCGCCGTCGGACAGGCGGGAGCCCTGGCTCCGCTCCCGGGCCCAGGCCTCTGCAGTCCCGGGAGCTGCTGCCCGTCACGTCATGGGAACAAACTGCTATGGACCAGCTCCTGAGCGCAGCGCCACCCACAGGCTGAGGGTGAGGGTGCAGCGGATCTCCCCTGGGAGGAGTGACTGGAAGCGGACCCCGAAGAGGTGGTTCAGGCACAAAGGAGAAGGTGCTGAGCAGGGCTGGGCTGGTGGGGATGCTGTGGAATCCTGTCTCTTCCGTCGTGCCCTGTCCGGGCCTCTGCCTGCTCCGCTCCCGCAGCTCCCACCCCACACCGCAGCCTCTGCAGCGGGGACAGTGCCCAGCGCTGCGGTGCCAGCCCGGACTCTGCGGCCAAGCCTCCCTCCTCACCCCGCCCCCGGCCGTGGGGTTCAGTGTCATCATCCCCGGTACCTGTGCTCCCGGCCTGCGTCCCAGCAGAGGGTCACGGTCACAGTGGCGCTGAGGGTCACACAGACCTCCGTCCCGCAGCGGGGCCCGCATTGCTGCGTGTTCTCACCTGGAGCACATGGGTGTTTGCATCCCGCCTGGTTGTCCGGGGCCTCCCAGAGACATTCACGGACGGGCTCCATGGCCCCTCCCGTTCCCCGCAGCAGGAGCCTGCAAGGGAGTGTGCGGGTCAGCATGCGCATGTGGCCACAGGTCAGGGAACTGCCCGTGGGGGCTGCAGGGAAAACGCTGCCGTGCAGACCTGGGCGTCGGGGTGCGCAGGTCCCCAACTGGGCCAGGCCCCTCCCGGGAGAATCTGAGGGCGTGACAGCCTCACACTCCCCTACCTGGTTCTGGGGGAGTAAGAATCCAGGCACCCGCCTTCCTCCAGCCTCAGCCTTCGCTGCGCCTCGCTGTGGCATCACTGAAGCAGGAGCACAGGCCCTTTTTTAGTTAGTTATTTTTTATTCTTTTAATAATTCAGAGAGGGCGGGAGAGGAGGGAGACAGGAACATCAGCCCCGCACGTGCCCTGCCCTGGAATCAAACCACGACCTCCTGGGTCACAGGTCAACGCTCAACCAGGAGCCACGCCCGTCGGGCCACAGGCTCTTTCCTCGGCTCACGTCGCCCAGGGCGCAGATCCGCAGCTTCAGCCTTGCTTTGCGCCTGCGCTGAGCCCGGAGTCTGAGCCGCTGCCCGGCCTCCCCCATCGTTGCCTCGGTCCGAACTGTCACGGCAGCACGTGACCCAGAAGGAAAGCTTTGAGCTGCTTTCTTCCGCGGACCCAGTGTGTCACTGTCTCTCCCTGGGAGGACAGAGGAGCTGTCTGCTGTGTGAGCCGCAGAGAAAGTGTAATCGCACTTATCTGGAAATAAACGAGGCCTAACCACGTTTAATAAGACCTCCCTGACGCACAGCTGGGAACTAATTAGACCAGGTGTGGACCAGGACTCTAACGAGGTCTCTGAACCGGGGCAGGGGACCTCAGGAGGTAAATGTGCCCGTTACATGTAAACACAGCTACTTACTGACTTATTTTTCTTTTAAGACAAAAGGAGAAGGTCACAGATTCAGAACTAGCTTGCGAGCAGGCTCACCAGTACCTTGTCACCAAAGCAAAGAACAGGTGGAAAGACCTGTCTAAGGTAAGAGTGCCATCTTTTCCCCGGAGGAAAGGAAATCTCTCTCAGGGTCCGAGACCACTGGGTGACCAAGCCGTCAGGTCCGGCCCCTGAGACAGTGCGGGGGCGGCATTGCACTCTCATGCCATGGGACCGTGTAGTCTGAAATGCTTTCAGATCAGACGTTCACACTCACGGTCAATCGTGGCATGGAAAGGTCAGTGGCTGTGGGCGTCACAGGGCCAGAATCCTGGCTTTGCCTCGGGTTTGGCGTGAATTACAAACTGCAGTGACACGTGAGGTGTCATACTCTTTCCCGCGGGTGAGCTGGGTTTGTACAGCAGCCCCTCCTGTGCTGCCCAGGTGGTGGGAAGCCAGTTGAGGGTGAGCGCCCTCCTTGTGTCAGATGGGAAACACAGCGCCCCCTGCAGGCCGCTGTGTTTGAGTGCCCACCCATGGCCTCACTTGGAAAGTACCCTTAAAACTGCTGGGCAGCCGAAACCGGTTTGGCTCAGTGGATAGAGTGTCAGCCTGCAGACTGAAAGGTCCCAGGTTCGATTCAGGTCAAGGTCCCAGGTTCTATTCATGTACCTTGGTTGTGGGCACATCCCCAGTAGGGAGTGTGCAGGAGGCAGCTGATCGATGGTTCTCTCTCATCGATGTTTCTAACTCTCCATCCTTCTCTCTCTTCCTCTCTGTAAAAAAATCAATAAAATTATATATTTTAAAACTGCTGGGCAGTCTCTCTCAAAGCATGTCCCCACTTTGTTTCATTTGGTCATTTCTTCCTGTGTCTTGGCCTATGCCCAGGTGAGAGTGGCTCTGTGAAGTCCTTCTGAGTTCCTGGGCTCCCTGTCCCCTCTCTCCATTCCTCTCCCCACTTCTTAGCCCCCTCTCTTTAGTCCCCTCTCCTTAGTCCCCTCTCTCTAGTTCCCTCTCCCCTAACCTCTGTCCCTAGACCCCTCTCCCTAGTCCCCTCTCCCGAGCCCCGTCAGCCAGATTGCCCCTAACTGCTCTCCCCTGCAGGCCTGGTCACCCCTAACTGCCCTCCCCTGCAGGCTTGGTCCCCTCAAACTGCTCTCCCCTGCAGGCCTGGGTCTTCCCCAACTGCCCTTCCCTGAAGACCCAGTTGCCCCCAACTTTCTTCCTCTGCTGCCCTGGTCACCCCTAACTGCCCTCCCCTGCAGGTTTGATCACCTCCAACTGTCTTCCCTTGCAGGCCTGGTCCCTCCCAACTGTCCTCCCCTGGGCCATCTTGTGGCAACCATCTTGTGTCCACATGGGGGCAGCCATCTTGTGTGTTGGAGTGATGATCAATTTGCATATTACTCTTTTATTCGATAGGATGTGAACATCTATGTCTTACAATGTACATACCGTGTTTCCCCGAAAATAAGACATCCTCCAAAAATAAGACCTACTTACAGGTTTCCTTCTGAGTGACATATAAGGCATCCCCCAAAAATAAGGCCCCCCTAGGCTAAACATAAGAGATTTGGTCCACTGATTCTGAAAGAAATGGAGTCACAAGAAATTCACCAGGAAATTCAGGAATTGGATTGTTATGATGATGTTCCAGAAGATGATGACATGATTGTCATTGAATAAATGAGTAAATTCTTGATACTGTAGGATTCACAGTTTGTCTGGTTTGTGTTAAACAACGACCGTACTACCATACCGTATTCAGGTAATAAATTTCCTTTATTTTCATTTAACAATAAATGTGTACCGTATTCTTCTTCATGGAAAAATAAGACATCCCCTGAAAATAAGACCTAGCGCATCTTTTGGAGCAAAAGTTAATATAAGACACTGTCTTATTTTCGGGGACACAGGGTAGTAGTAATGTATATGTATCCTTAAATGCGTTTAAGTCGTCACGATGCCCTGCAAATCATGTCCCCGTGTAACCAGCGCCCGGATGGAGGAAGAGAAGGTTGCCAGGCTCCCTCACTCTGTGCGGGGCCGGGCAGCACCTGCTCTGGCTTTGTGGCCATGGCCTTCAGTGACCACGTGGCCCCGGCGCCCTCCATTGCTGTGTCTGTCCCTCCAGCACATGTGGCAGCGTCCCCTGCACTCAATGAGCATTTGTGGTGACTAATGGGGCGGGCCTTACCCGTCCAGCGGGCTGCTTCCTGTGATGCGTGCGCCTTTGTGTGGTGCTCACACCGGGCTGCCCGCCCCCTTCCGCCCGGCCAGCCGGAGCCCTCGCTGTGGGTGGGCGGCCAGTCTTTCGTGGGGCCACGTGGGGCACGTGCTGCTCCCAGTCCGTGCTCTGCCTGCACGCTGTGAGGGGCTGTCTGGTGAAATGGAGTGCCTTTTCATGCAGTGAGGTGTTCTGACGTCACTGGTCTTGTTGAAGAAGCCAGAACGGTGTCCGCCTTCCCTCCTGGGCGCTTGGCACTTCCACGCTCGGGGCCGGCAGTGGCTCCCCGCCCTGCGTGTCATGAGGCAGGGCTAGCTCGCTGCTTCCACACGCGATCAGCCTCCTCGCTCCATTCTCTGTAAAGTCCACCCGCCCTGCCTCGAGGCCCTGGCAGCGTTCTGTCCTGTTGGTCCGGGCACCAACGCCGCCTCCTCAGAGACACCGTCCTGGTCAGCAGGTGGTCAGCCCCGGCCCTCGCCCTCCAGGGGTTTCTGAGTCCGTTTGTCAGGTTCCAGCAAGAAAGCAGTGCCTGCCGGGCGTTTGCTGTTTGGCCTCCTCAGTCCACGGGGAGTGGGAGGAGCTGTTTCCACCTGCTTTGTATTTTCTAGACTCTCCCCCTCAAGCTGCAGACTCTTCTGTGGAGAAGTTCTGCAGGCATTCGGAAGGTTGTCTCCTAGGACTTCCTATGTTTGATGCTATTTGAAAACGCTATTTTCTAAAATCCATGGTCTGTGTCTGGTACCTAAAACCGTGGCGGTTTCCCCTGTTGACATGGAATCCGGAGTTCTTGTTGAATTCGTTTGTCCTAAGACTTCATTTGTGGACTCTCCTATTCCTGAGCATACAGCCAGCTCCCCTGTGAACAATGATGGGGTGTTGTCTCTGGTCCCAGTGTCATCCTTTTCGCCCCTCTTTCTTGCTAACCCGCCCTGATCCCCACAAGATGTGCCCTTGCCGCATTTCTGATCCTGGGGCTCTCGGTCCCTCACCAGGCCGGGGAGGGGGGGTGAACAGGGGAAGGGCCCATGGCTGGTGGTCGGAAGCGGTGTAAGGCAATGCTGAGTGCCCGGGGTACCTCCTCATCTGGTCTGTGGTCCTCTCAAATCCCCAGTCAGCCCCCAGTCACCCCTCAGGAACATTAAAATGGCACCACAGCAGCTTGCCATGATGGGGTGGGGTGGGGTGGGGCAGGGGGAGGGGGAGAGTCCCGTGTCCCTCATTCCCCTCCGCAGCCGCCGCTCTGAGATGTAGAACAGGAAGCCCACCACCCTCCTCCCCAGGCCCGGGTGTGTGTGGGGGGGAAGGGGGCTTTATTCTCATTGTCTAGAGCCCAGTGTGTCTGTCAGGAGAAGAGTCCAGCTCACACCTGAGACCACGCGCTCCCTGAGGCCAGCTCCCGGCCCAGAGCCCTGTCCTGGGTGCTCCTCACCTGCCGAGGGGGGAGGAGGCGGCTGGGGCTGGAGGGGCGGGAGGAGGTGGTCGGCAAACTGCGGCCCACGAGCCACAGGCAGCTCTTTGGCCCCCCGAGTGTGGCTCTTCCGCAAAATGCCACGGCCTGGGCGAGTCTGTTTTGAAGAAGTGGCGTTAGAAGGAGTTTAAGTTTAAAAAATGTGGCTCTCCAAAGGAATTTCAATCGTTGTGCTGTTGATATGTGGCTCTGTGGACTCATGAGTTTGCCGACCACTGGGTTAGGATGCCCCAGAGATTGACAGCGGGAAGCCCTCTTTCCCGCCACAGACACGCGTGCTGTGCTGCTCACTGCTGCCTCCTGATGTTGTAGAATTTTACAGAAACCGACCATGAGGGCACCAGCATCCTCCGTCGCCGGGACATAAAGAACGCGCTGTACGGCTTCGACATCCCCCTCACGCCGCGGGAGCTGGACAAGCTGTGGATGCGGTGAGCGCTCCTTCCCGGCACAGCCTGCCTTCCGTCACTGCTGGGGGGAGGGGGCCTGTCTGTCTGGGCCCTGCGCCCCGGCTCCTGTGCCCGCACCCCGGCTCCTGTGCCCGCGCCCCGGCTCCTGTGCCCGCGCCCCGGCTCCTGTGCCCGCACCCCGGCTCCTGTGCCCGCACCCCGGCTCCTGTGCCCGCACCCCGGCTCCTGTGCCCGCACCCCAGATCCTGTGCCCGCACCCCGGCTCCTGTGCCCGCACCCCGGCTCCTGTGCCTGCGCCCCGGCTCCTGTGCCTGCGCCCCGGCTCTGTGCCCGCGCCCCAGCTCCTGTGCCCGCACCCCGGCTCCTGTGCCCGCACCCCGGCTCCTGTGCCCTGTAGCAAGCAGCCTGGTTAGCATCCCCGTGGCAGCACCCCGGGCAGATGTCTGACACACTTCCACCTCCGGGTCCAGGTCCCTGTCTGAACCCCGTCCCAGGGCTGCGCGCCCCCATCCTCTCGGGGCACGCTCACGAAGCGCCCAGGCCACTTCTCAGCCCTCCATGTGTCCCGATGGAGGGCGGGTGTGGGCCCGTCTGGAATCGGTGGGCTGCTTGTGTCTAATTTAGAAAGCAACTTGAGATTCTTCCTTTGTCAGATCAGTTCCCCCTGGGCCAGGGAGCCCCGTCTGCTTTCTTTCTCTGGAGTCAGATCGGGGTCCCTCTGATGGCCGAGGGCTGGGGCGCAGCGGGCACACGCGTGGGCTCCCTTACAGACAAGAGAGTCATCTTCTTCATTGTAACAGTGAAGACAGGCAGGGGTGGCTGTCCCGGGCGGGGTCCGCGCTCCCTCAGCCTCTCGGCCCCCGAGGAGCAGAGGGGGCTCGCTCTGCCACGCAGGCAGCGCCGCATTGCCCCGGAGCGTGACCCACAACCTCTTTAAACACAGGCCTGGTCCCAGGCTAGGCTCCGAGTTCCCCTAGCCCCGTGGTCGGCAAACTCATTAGTCCGCAGAGCCAAACATCCACAGCACAACGATTGAAATTTCTTTGGAGAGCCAAACCTTTTAAACTTAAGCTTCTTCTAGCGCCACTTCTTCAACATAGACTCATGGTACTTCAGCACAGACAGGTGAGGCATTTTGTGGAAGAGCCACACTCAAGGGGCCAAAGAGCCGCAGGTGGCTCGTGAGCCGCAGTTTGCCGACCACTGCTCTAGGAAATCGCACCCGCAAGTGCCATCTGTATTGGTCAGATGAGGACCAAAATCTGCTGTTAAAATAAATAAGGCTTTTTTTTCCCCCCTTTAAAGAAAATTGGCAATTTGCCATAAAACGCTTTATTTGAAGTAATTCTATTCCAATGACGTTGGGAGATAAAGCCCTCCATTGTGCCCTTTTGAGTGAATTATGACTCAGGAGGAGGTCAGTGATAGGAGGCGACACCAAAGGTGCAGAGTAACTCTCCTCTCCCTCCTGCCGTCTCCCTCCGGCCTGTGCCCGGCACCGCTACAAAGGCAAGGCGGTTCCACTCCCGGGCTCCCCTCGCCGGCATGAAGCTTTCCGTGCTTTCTGAGGCCTTTCCTCTTCCCGCACTCCTCCCGGCGGCTCCGTGACACGCTGCCCGGAGCCTTCCCGCGGGCACAGCGGGTTCCAGCCGGCAGCTTGGCCGGCGAGCAGACGCGGCTGCTGTCTGGTGGGGTGGCCGGGACACCTTGTCTGGGTGCTGTCTGTGGGGGTGGCCGGGACCACCTTGTCTGGGTGCTGTCTGTGGGGGTGGCCGGGACACCTTGTCTGGGTGCTATCTGTTAGGTGGCCAGGACACCTTGTCTGGGTGCTGTCTGTTAGGTGGCCGGGACACCTTGTCTGGGTGCTGTCTGTGGGAGTGGCCGGGACACCTTGTCTGGGTGCTATCTGTTAGGTGGCCAGGACCTCCTTGTCTGGGTGCTGTCTGTGGGGGTGGCCGGGACACCTTGTCTGGGTGAGCCCCGTGGGACGAGCAATGGTTACACACACACACACACACACACACACACACACACATACACACACCCGTGCCTGTGCGTGGCCTGGGGACTTGGTAAATGCAGGCTCCGAGCAGGTGGCCTGAAGCCCGAGGTCCTGGTCACCGGGCCCGGGTGAGCCGGTGCTGCTGGCCGGCGGAGCTGCGTGCGCGGGGCCGGGCGCCCTGGCGGCGCCGTCACAGCGGCACTGACGGCGTTTGCTGTGTCTGCAGCTATGACACCACGGGGAGGGGGCACGTCACGTTCCCCGAGTTCGTGCAGCAGCTGGGGATCACGTACTCGGCGGACGTGCACCGGCCCTACTCGGAGGACCGCTCCAACTTCATGGGCCACTTCACCAAGCTGCCGCCGCAGCAGGAGCCTCCGCGGGAGCCGCGCCCGGAGCAGCGCCCGGAGCAGCGCCCAACACCGCCACCGTCGCTGCCACCGCCACCGCCACCGCCTCCTCCTCCTCCTCCGAGCAGGGATGAGGCTGAGCCAGCCAGGTGAGCCAGGGCGTGTCCCGGGCTGGGAGCCCCATCTGACCGCCCGCATCCGAGCAGACATCGTTCTGAGCTGCGGCCTCCGGGCTGGCGAGGGGATGAAGCTGACTGTGCGTTCGCTGCCGGGTGTTGGGCCCGGTGCTATCACAGCCCTGCAGAGTGCCCGCCAGGCCCGCCCTCTGCCCGGAGACTGTCCCTCTCAGGCATCACTGCGTGCCCAGCCCTGCCCGGGCAGCTGGGACACAGGGGCGTGAAGACACTCCTGACTCAGCCAGCGCCTGACACCAATAGGCCCGGCAAATATCTGCAGAATGAGTGAGTGAGCGAGTGAGTGAGTGCGTCTCAGACTCAGTGCGTCTGTGTTAAGGACTTTAGGCCAGAGAAATAACGCAGCCGAGGCCCTCAGGTCAGCAGTGGGCAGGGATGCTTGCCGGAGTTCCCACGCTGGTCCCAGGGAGCGCGGGGTGTGAAGAGGGGCCCCTAAGGCCACGAAACCGCTGCTGCCCCGCTGCCTGGACGGCGTGTGTGACCGAGGGCTGAGGAAAGGCCTTGGGCGGCAGCCTGTGTGACTGCAGGGCCCGGCCGCGGGGCCCAGGAGGGGCGTGCAGAGGTCCCGCCAAGCCGTGTTGGACCGTGGGACCAGGAGGGTCATCTTCACATGGAAAACCAGTTACCAATGGCGTACCTTAAAAGTGTGTGGCATGGGAGCGGGCTTTGCCCGCTGGAGTGACCACAGAGCTGGGCAGATTTTCCTGGCCGGTCTCCGTCCTGGTCCCCCATCGGCACTGCCTGGGCCTGGGCCCTGCCCACTGCCCCCTGCCCCCTGCTGCCTGGGACTGTGCCACCTGCTGTCACTTTGGCTCTGGCCCCACCCCTCAGAGAGCCTGCGAGTAAGTGAGTGACTTGTTGCTGAAGAACCCCCAAAGGCAATAAGAGGCCCAGCAGCGCAGAGGGTGTGTGTGTGTGTGTGTGTATGTGTGTGTGTGTGTGTAAAGGGGAAGGCAGCGTGCCGCCCTGATTGGGAAGTGACTGAGTTATAAAGGATGGAGTTTGGAAAGTAAGGGAAAATATGCCTAAGACTGGTATAAACCAAACGTGCCCCAGCACTAATGAAAAGGTGGGTTTATCTTTACCAGGCAGGCCGGCCTCGTTACCCGCCCTCCCCCCCCCCCCCCCCGCCGTGTGAGCAGCGAGGTGGGAGGGGGCGCCCAGCCCCACCCCCCGGCCGCTCTGCCCTGTCCTCCCACTGGGAGCCGTGGAGCGGGAGGGATTCCTGACCGCCGAGCCCAGCCACCCTCTCGCCGCCTCGGCGGGTCAGCCTCCTTCTACTCCATTAACCACAGCCCCCGTTTTCTCAACGCCGTCGGGGCAGCACTGTCCGTGGCCCTTCAGACGCCGCGTCTAAGTGCCGGGCAGCAGTCCCCGGGTCATCCTTAAGGTCCAGTGTTTCCCGGACTCTCCCCTCGTTTCTCCTGACTGATGAGATTGGCAGACAGAGTGACCAGCGGTGGTGCATTTGCCTCTTAAACCTGAGGGATGGTTTTGTCTGAAGTGCATGACGCATTGTTTGCATTTGGAAAAGCCCTCTTTCAAACTCGGGTGTTTCCCAGGCCTTGCTTTTTCTCTGCCCGAGTCCGAGCTGACGACTTGGAATCAGTGCCGCCCTCGGGGCCGGCCACCTCTGGGCCATCCTAGGACAGAGCGCCCGGGCCGCTCGGCCGCCGCCTCAGAGGCTGTGGGGGCGCGGTGGCTGTCCAGGTCCTGACAGCGGCCCCTGGGCTTCCGTGTCGCTGTTCAGACCAGGAACCGGACGGGAACCAGAGCCGCATCGGTCACCGTGCGGCGAGCTCTGTGCTCTGAGCCTCACTCAGGCGTGGACAGGCCGCTGCTGAGTGCGGCAGCAGAGGCTTGGGGAGACCTGGTGGGGAGGAGTGCCATCCACAGCTGACCACACTCTCAGTCCCGACATTCTTTGTGGCCAGAGAACTTTCCCGAGAAGCAGAATCAGCACGTTCTGCAGGAAAACCAGCCTCTAGCGGAGCGTGCCCGCTGCCCGAGGGCCGTCTCCTTCCCGTCTGTCCAGTGGGGAGACCGGGACCCTCCCCGCAGGGCAGTCGGGAGGAACAAGGGGAAGGGCACACGGCGAGGCCCGGGCTGGCCAGTTGCTGTGACAGATGGTGGCAGTTTCCAACAACAAAGAGCCTGAATCAAAACGAGGGTCTTGGGCCTCCCCTCTGCCGACCCTGACTGGCCCTCCCCCCTCTCCCCCCCCGTGACCCCACCAGCGCAGCCGTGGCCCCCGCGCTACTGTGCCCAGGTAGCTGCCCACCAGCTCCTCCAGCTCAGGCTTGCTCCTGGGCCACTTCCCAGTGACGCCTACCCACACCCTCTCCCCCGTGCCACTCCCAGTCCTGCCGGGCTCCCTCCTGACCCACTAACCCTGTGCAGGGCGGGCACGGGTGCCTTCAGTGCCATCCGCCTCCGCTGGAATGTAACTAGTAGCGGCCACTCGGAGTTACTGGGTGTGCCCCGGTGCCCACAGCAGTTCTGGCAGGTGCCCAGGGAGCCTTTATGGGGGACATCACATCTGTATAAAACCTCTGCTTTGCATTCTGGGCCCCACTCTCTGCACTGGTTCTGTAACAAGACAAGACAGTTCCTCCTGCGCAGTTGGCTGGTGGTGATAATGTGGTAGGCACACACACTTATACCTCTCTGCAAATGTCACTCCGAGGCTGCCAAACAGCTTCAGACTCAGTTCTTTTTTTAAAATACATTTTTATTGACTTCAAAGAGAAAAGGAGGGAGAGAGAGAGAGAGAAACATCAATGATGAAAGAGGATTATTGATCGCTGCCTCCTGCACGCCCCCTTCTGGGGATCAAGCCCACAACATTCCCCAACTGGGAATCAAACCTGGGACCCTTCAGCCCATAGGCCAACACTCTGTCCCCTGAGCCAGACTGGCCAGGGCCGGAGCCAGTTGACAGATGGGAGTGATCAACGTGGCGCATTTGCCTCTTAAACCTCGGGGATGTCACGTTGGGTGGTGGTGAGACCCTCACCTGAGGCAGTGCGTGCTCTCCTGTGGGCTCTGACCCGTGTTCTCGTCCAGGGAGAAGCTGAAGGGCCACTGTGAGGACATCAGGAAGGCGCTGGCCAAGCTGGACACGGGCGGCAGCGGCTCGGTGTCCCTGTTCCAGCTGCAGCGGGCGCTGCGGGACGGCGGCGTTCCCTTCAAGGAGGCGGAGCTGGCCGCGCTCCTGGGCAGGTTTGCTCTCGCTGGAGTCCGGGCGGCTTTCCTTCCTCCTCCTCTGTCCAAACAGACTGACATTGCAATGGCCCACACCTCCTCTGGCCCGCCGCATGCTAATGGGCTGGAGTCACCAGGAGCAGAAGGAAAAGCAGCTTAACTGTTAGCGATGCTGGCGGGGAAGCTTAGTTACAGTTCGGTCAGTGAGTGAAAGGAAGTTCAGGCGTCATTTCTAAGCCAGGCGTTGGGAGGGCTGCGCCCAGCTCGTCATGGCAAACCCAGGAGTCTTTTCTACGTCGGAGGGAAGCTGGTTCTTTGCCTGAGCCCTGTCCAAGGACGTCGGGGAGGGTGGTTGCTTAACCGCCACTGGCTTCCAGGAACACAGGCTCAGGCCAGGCTCCATGTCCAGCTCCAGCTTCCCCCGCACCTGCCCCACTGCCTGTCCTCCCGGGCTCTTCCCCTGGTGCTCCATCCTAGCGCCCGGCCCTCCTCCTGTCCTAGGTCCCATGCCCAAGAGCCTCCCTGCCTGCCCCATCATGCTCCTGGGCTGGACGCCCCCATTCCCAGCTTTTCACATCTCTCTTTCTTAACTCACATCCTTACTTTGCTGGAGTACTTCCCGACGTAATTTCCTAAGAAAGGATGGACAGGAAGTAAATGTTCTGAGTTCTTGTTTGTCTGAAAACTCTGAGATTCTTTCCCACACAGATTGATGACTTATGTGAGCATGAAGTCCTAGGGAGGACATTCTTTTCCCTTAAAATGTTGAAGACATCCCACCATTGTGTTCAAGCTGTGAGAAGTCCCATGCTAGCGTGTGTGTGTGAGTGTGTGTGTGTGTGTGTGTGTGTGTGTGTGTGTAGAGAGAGAGAGAGAGAGGAGGGGACCATTCATGCTCAGATGCCTGTGTGCTCTCCTTCCTGAGATAGGGTCTCCTCTCAGGAAACGTATTTCCAGCTGAACAAGAATTCATATGCACTCAATGAATAAATCATGGGAAAATAGCACCCGACAAATAATTCACTAAATGAGTGTAAGTCTTTTAAAAAATAGCGAGTCTCGGTGCATTTGCAGACGACAGAAGGACTGTGGGATGTTTGTGGTCCACCTTTCAGCGGGGCGACCCTTCCTTAGGGATTGAAACCTCAATGAGGGGCCCCGGCGCGGGTGCTTTTCCTTCTCAAAGACCTCTTGATGAGAAACAGCTCCGTTATTTGTAATTATATGTAGATTATTCTTTTCTAGATCCAAAATAGATCTTTCTAAATAATACCAAGAAGATTAGCATATGCATTTGATTTTATTACTAAATTTTAATACCAACTTGGCAGTTTACCCTGCTGATGAAGTAGAGCTGATTACCCTCTCCCTGTGTCTCCGTCGTGAGCCAGCGCTGTGGGCTGGGCCGGGCCGGCTGATCTGCAGCTGTGGGGCGGAGACACGGCTCTGGCTCCTGCTCCTCAGAGCACGTCTCCGAGTCCCTGGGAGCTTCTCCTACCTCAGAGCTTCTCCCCCTGAGTCCCTGGGAGCTTCTTCCTCCCCAGGAGCTTCTCCCCCTGAGTCCCTGGGAGTCTCCCTCCCCGGGAGCTTCTCCCTGTGCTTGGCAGGAATCCAGGTTCCTCCTCTTTGACACGCTCCTTTCTGCTGAAAGAAAGTGTAGGTGATGAAACACCAAAGAAACTTGTGACGGAAATGGGAGCTCTGAGTGCAGTGAAACTTGGAGTTATTTGCATCCTCAGTAAACTTGCACTATGTTCTCATGGCACCTTGGGGTCCCCCCCATGTGTTCTTGCAGGGTTACAGGCACTGTGTGCTGGAGCGGAGGCAGGAGGGCCCGTTTCCACGGGGATGTCCTGCTGACACCTCACTCAGGCGGACTGTCCCCTGAGAGACTGCTCAGCTAAGTGGTTCTGTGCAATGTCTTGCAGCTTGGCCGCTCAGCTTCCGCCATTCCTGTGAAGGGGTGATCGGGTGCTTTGCTCCGTCCTCCGTCCCCTCTCCCTTTCCGCTGTCTTTGCTGCATTTCTCTTCTCTTCAGATTCAGATTCCCCAGCTGCTCCTCAGGGCAGGGTCTCATCAGCTAAGACCTCCAGGACCAACCCCTACCCTCCTTCACCATCCCCCTGGCCCCGCCCCCACTCCACAGGCCTGCCTCCGACTACCCCGGAGCACTGCTCTGCCCATGCCAGCTCTGCCCCGGCGCCTGCTTGCCCCGGTCCTCAGTGGGGCCTCTTGAAGCTTCTCTCTGGCTGAGCCCTGTTGTCAGCCTTCACGCCTCGGAGCCTCAGGCCAGGCCCCTGTGGCCTCACCGGCCGGCAGGGCCCACAGGCTCCCCTCCCCCCCTGACCCTCTCCCAGAGCGGGCAGGTTCTGTGTGCCCGCACGCTGTGGCTGATGGGTATGCAGGCACACAGGCGCCCACAGGCCGGGGCACGGTGCCTTCCCCTTATTCCTGCTCTCCACCCCATTCTGTGCTCAGCTCGCGAGTGTTGAATGAATAACTGATAGGGTTTTTTAATTAATATATTCTTTCCTTTTTCTTCTTCCTTGGGGACCAGTTTGGGAATCAGCTGGCAAAACAATTCCATCAATTACCTTGACTTCTTGAGGGCAGTGGAGGACAACAAGCCATCCGGGCCTGAGCCGAGGGAGAGTGAGGCGGCCGTGCCTGTCAATTTTGCGAAGCTGAGCCCGGAGGAGATCCTGAAGAGCGTCCAGAGAGTGGTGGCCGCCAGCGGCCCGGCGCTGGCCACGGTACGGCAGACCGCTCCCAGCGCGGACCCGCCGCCGGGGATTCGTGCGGACCGTGAGGGAGGGCTGCGAGCCCGTCCCTCCTCCGGACCCCCTCCACGCCCCTGGTGTCCCACCTCCGAGGAGTGGCTCGGATCATGTGCTCAGTGAGCAGGTGTCTGTCCGTACTTGCTGCAGACAGAGCCCCCGTGCCCTGGCTGCTGGCATTATCCCATATACCAAAGGTTGCAGGTTCGATCCCTGATCAGGCACATGCCTAGGTTGCAGATTTGATCCCCAATCAGGGCACGTACGGGAGGCAACTGATCGATGTTTCTCTCTCTCTCTCTCTCTCTCTCTCTCTCTCTCAAAAGTTATGAGGCCGGGGTTCCCTTCATGCCTCTTCCAATTCGTATCCAAATAGGAGTGGATAGAGCGCATGGCCTGCGAGTCTGGCATGGCGCAACCATCAGGCCCGCCGGTGCCCCAGGCCCCGCACCTGCTGAGGGGTCAGCAGGCGGCACGCACTCGGCCTGTTCGCATCGCGCAGGAGCAGCACAAGGACAGCACTCGGGAACGTTCACTGGACTAGCACCTGCCTGTGTCTTCCTCCCGCAGGCATTCTCTGCCCTGGACAAGGAGGACACGGGATATGTGAGGGCCTCGGACTTCGGCCAGGTGCTGAAGGACTTCTGTCACAAGCTGACAGACAACCAGTTCCACTACTTCCTGCGGAAGCTGCGGCTCCACCTGACGCCCTGCATCTGCTGGAAGTACTTCCTGCAGAGCTTCGGCGGCTTCCTGGAGGAGGTGAGTGCCCGCAGCCCCGGGCACGCGGCTGGCTCGCGCTTTTGCAGAGCGGGTGACCGGTTAAAAGCAGGTCCCTGAATGGGCAGGCACCTGGGCCGTTGGCTCATTCCGAAGGAAGCATCGGTATAAAGACTATGAGAAGGTGAACATGTAGCTTTTACTTCGTTTGAAAGTTACTATCTTATTTTCAGAGACGCTTGTGAACGTGCTTTTGTGTGGTTGTGTAGAGTGCTCGGGATTCTCAGGGCCCTGGAGATGGTCTGGGGTCCAGAGAAGTGAGGCCCCGAGTGGCAGTGAAGGAACTGGGACTCACTCGGGATGCATTTGTTGAGGACCCACTATGTGTCGGGCCCGCCCTAGGCCATGTTCCAGGCAGTCCTGGGGCAGCGGGAAATATGGAGGTAGTGAGCATAAACAGATGTACAATCAGCAGGCCCCAGGGGAAATCAAGGAGGACTTCCTGGAGGAGGGACGGTGGCTGACCATGGGGCTCATATTTCTTCCCGAGGACTGCTGCTTTGGCTGCACAAGAAGTAAATTCTTAGGGGGTTTCTTGATTTGAAGGGAGTTGAGGGACCTTGGGGTTCGCCGTCACCCCACCGGGGAAGAGTCCTTGCACGGAAGGTCGGCAGCGCTGCCGCCGCCAGGAAACCGGGGTTTTGCCTGGAACCTGGGGACTCAGCCTCTGCACTCACCACGCAGGTCCCCAAGCCCGAGAGCGGGGCGCCTCCCTGGGTGGGGTGCAGGGCCAGTTCCTCCCGGTCCGGATCCACAGCGGTCCCCGTTCGCCTTCATCCGGCCTCGGTGACGCTCTGTCTGTGTGACAGGCGGTGTTGTTGCTGTTGTTATTTTTAGCTTTCATTAATCCACTGTAAATAAAATGAAGACACAGTACAATTAATTCTTTCGCTAATCAAAATATTTGATCACATGAAGCAATTTTTCAATTCCTGGGAGTAATTGCACTGTTCTTACGGAGCGGAGGCGTCCTCTGAGCATCTAACAGCCACTGTCCCTGCGTGTTTCTCCTCCCGCCGGGGGGGAGGGGGAGGGAGCCGGGGGGCTCACTGCCTCCCTCCGCGCTCAGGACACCCCGTGAACCCCAGTTCCAGCAGCTCCCTGTGCCCAACACAGGTGCAGGAATGCACCGACCCTACAAGCCACGTGTCTGACCATGGCTCCCGGGCAGGTGGGGAGGTGACATGGCCCCTTGTCATGCCGCTGTGCCCCGAGCCGTCCGCTTTCCTTCCTCCTCCCTGTCACCCCCCGTCACTCCTGACCTTCCCCTGGCCCAGCAGAGCCCAGAGTGCTCCAGAGCAAGGGCAGGGCAGTACCCGCCTCCTCAGTGGGAGGAGCCCAGGGTCACAGGGTGAGACGCCAGGAGGAGGGCAGAGGGGCCTGGAGGCTGCGTACGGGGAACAATCGATATGCGTGCTTCCCCCGTGGGTCCCGTCCAGCCTCCTGTCCCGGCGGCTCCATCCTTATGTGGAGGCGGTTCAGGAGACGACGGGTGGTGTCCGTCGGCGAGGACGTGCGTGGACGTGGCTGTTGACAGGAGAGTGAGCTCTTTTCTGGGTCAGTCCATGGCAGAGCGGTGGACACAGCGTGACTGACACTTTCCGAGTTCCCTCAGTTGTGCCCGGGCCAGGGGTCGCCGGGCTGGCGTGAGGCGCTGGATGATGGCAGGGCTGGCTGAGCTGCCAGAGGAAGGACGTGGCTGGGACCCCAATACCTGCTGCAGGCACCCCCACTGGCAGCCGCAGCGTGTGCCCCGGGAGGAGCCCTAGCTGGGGCCACGGCAGGGCCACAGGTGCCTGGCCAGGCGGAGAGCCCGGAGCCGGACGGGAGGGGTGGGCTCAGGGGAATTCTGTGCAGCCCCACCTGGGCTGCCGCCCTCGGACCCCCAACTCACAAACGGCAGGACTCAGAGCCGCAGGCTCCCACTGTGGAGCTATGGCTTTAAAAAAAGGTTACTTACTTTAGAGCAGCGGTTGCCAACACGTGGTCTGTGAGGTCCGAAAGGTTGGTGACCGCTGGTTTAGAGAGAGAGGACGGGAGAGGGAGAGAGAGAGACATGGACCAGCTGCCTCCTGCACGCCCCTGACAGGAATCAAGCCCAAACCCAGGCACGGGACGACCCCCAACAACTGAGCCACCGGCCTGGGTGACCTGCTTTTCACCATAGGAGATCAGCGGGTGCTTTTAAAATGGAGGCACACTCTAAATGTGAGGCGTGACTGCCGGCTCTCTGCGCACCGTCCTTCATCCACTGGGCGTCACTTCTTTTGTGTCTTCCGGCGAGGAGATACGTTTCTTCTCGCTCTAGAAAAAGCGCTGCTTCCCCATTCAGAGTGGTGATCACATGACAAGGGCAGGGACACAGACGCTCCAGACCGGGAGCCACCTGCTCGTCCTGCCTCGGGAGCGGGCTGGCCGGTGGGCACGGGGCTGAGCAGCCTGGGAGTCCGAATGTGGGCGTCTCGCAGGCCCCCAGCCTGTGCCCTCAGGAGGCAGGCGGCCCTGCCGGGGCCTGGGCTGGGGTCTCGGGGAGGGAGCAGTTGGGTCACAGCTTCAGGGCTGGGGACCTTCGGGTCAGCGCCCGTCCCTCGTGCACCTGGGGGCAGCAGCTGCGGGGGTGGCTGGGGATTTTGGGGATTTTGTTTTTTCCTTGTGTCTGTAGTTTTTACGTCTTTACAGCGAGCACGCAGTGATTACTTTTGCAAACACTGAAGGGATGTCTGTACTGCATCAGACGCACCTCCCACAGCGATATCCGCCTCTCCCGCCCCCGAGGCCCTTCCCACCAGACAGGCCGCCCCTCAGCACCCTCTCTGCCGGATCCCTGATTCCAGCACTTCCCGGCCCTCCCTGCGTGGCCCTCAGCAGCAGAGCGGGGACAGTGAGTGACGCCTGTGGCCACGGGCGTCCGTGGCTTTGCACCTGCACTTCCTCCTCCGCCCAGGCTGCTGCTCCCGGGGAGGCCCGCTCCTCAGAGCGCACGCCTGGTTGTCCCTCTGCGCCCCCTGCGCTGACCCCCCAGGGTCACTGCGTGCGGCCCTGCAGGTCTCCTGGGCGCCCTCCTCTGTGACACACCCTGCTCCTGTCACACCCTCGGGCTCTGTGCTCTGTGACCAGGGGACCTGAGCCCTGCACAGGAGGGCGGGGACCCTCTCAGGCACATCTCACGGAGCTGGAGACCAGCCCTCATGAGTGTTCCTCACGACCAGACGGTCCCCACCCCCGGCCTGGGCACCCCTGCCCCGCAGAGCGGCCAGACTCCTGGCTCCCAGGTACGCACTGCCCTCCCAGGCCCCACTCCTTCCAGAGCGGGTGCCATACGCAGCGGAAGGTGACTGAGCGGGAGCAGGAAGTGACCGACCGGGGCGAGGGTGGGTCCACACTGCATGCGGGGCCAGGGGGTCTGGGGGGGGGGGTGGATGTGGGGACGGAGAGAGATGTCGCGGGGACTCCGGGCCCAGGCGGCTGGAGGGACACGTCCTCTGGCTGAGGCGGAGCCATCAGCGGGCCTGTGTTTGGCAGTTGATGGCCCAGGAGGGAAGAAAGAGCCTCCATTATGGCACTGGAGGCTCTGCCTTGCCCAGGGCCACCTGGGCCCACCATCCGCTTCTGTGACGTGTGACGCTCTAACAAACGGGCCTGTGACGTGACAGCCCAGCCGTAGTGCAGAGCTGTGTCCCTGAGCGTCAGAGTGGGTCTCCACGGGCTAGTTGCATATTTAAGACCTCCCTGTCCCATCGTGATTACATCACATTCATGGCATTTTAACACCCGGTAGGTCCAAAGCCTCATTACTAGCCTTTCCCAAAGGTGTCATGGCAGCGCTCACATGCTGATTTTCCTACCAGAAGTCCGGTGCACGGAAGTTTGTACACTCGGCCGGCCTGCTCCCCCTCACAGTCCAAGAGCCCTTGGGGATGTCCCACTGATGGTGTAGGCCGGCTCCCCACACGGAGGAGCCTGAGCTGCAGTCTGGCCTCCTGCTGCGGGGGAGGCACCACCCCCATCACTCGCCGCTGCCGTCAGCCCTGGCCGCTGCCGTGGCTTTGTGAAGGACGTTCGGCTGTCTGGTCCAATTAGCATATTATGCTCTTATTATTATAGATAGCAACTTTAATACCAGGATGTATAATAATTCCTCCAAATGTTCCTTGGTCTTTTTATTAGACTCTTACTAGATTTACTTACAGTTTTATCTTTGGAAATTATAGAGGGCCGCCTGGGAGGGCACATTGGACATTTCTTTAAATTGTCAGCTGAATCTGAGGCGACTGGCAGAGCCACATCTAGGATACACATTTCCCCAAGATGGCGGATGGTGTAATCAGCTTGGCCTTCATATCAGCCCAGGTGTCGGCAGGGGTGGGTCTAGATATGTAAATCCAGTCAACCTCCAGGAATGCTCTGGCCTACTTAAGAATGCAAATAAGCTCCTTCGATTCTAAGTTTCTGGTGTTACTTCCTGGTATTGGGGGTATAAGTAAATGTGCTTAGTGGCTCAGGGTCCTCGTCTTCCTGCCTCTCCATCAGAGAGGAGAGCATCCCACCCAGCTCCCAGCTTTTAAATATATTTCTACATCTTCTTTCTTTCTATTATTTCTCAATCCCTGGCCACCTCCACTTAGAACGGGTTTGTTCATCTCTCTTCCTGTGCTGACCGAGATTTGATGCCCTTTCCCCTTTGTTGACATGAGCTTTGTTAATGGAATGGAAGGATTTGCTAATTCTCAAAAATCCTTAAGCTTGGAATAAACGCTACTTAAACTTGGTGTGCCGTTTTTAAACATGGTGCTAAACATTCCTAGTGGCTTTCTTTAAAAACACATTAATGTCTTGGCATTAATGTCCATAAATTAGGTTGGTTTATATTTTTTCCCTTGAAGTATTTGCTTTATCCTATTTTCTGTTAGGTATTAGGGTGGGGTAATCTATAGTGAACTGAGCTGCTGTATCTCCCTTCCCATATTCTGGGATGCTCTGACTAAGGTGAAAATTATCTAGTTTTTGTTGTTATTGTTAATTCTCACCCAAGGATATTTTTCCCCCATTGATTTTTAGAGAGAGTGGGAGCAGGAGGGAGAGAGAAACAGCGATGTGAGAGAGATGCGTCAATTGATTGCCTCCCGCACAGGCACCTCCGGCCTCTCTCCTCGCAGGAAGCTCCGGGCAGCTGCCCCATGTCTTCACCCTCTGAGCCCGTCTCCACACCTGACTTCCCATAGACCCCAGTCTCCCTGGTGCCCCGGACACACAGAGATCCCGCACTCCCAGCCTCCGCCGGTGGCCACCAGTCCCTCCCCGTTGCCTGCTGGTCCTGTTGTCCTGTCTGCCCACCTCAGGCTCAGCGGGTGCTGAGGGGGGGCCTCCATGGCACCTTCCCAGGAGCCCTCTTCCCGCACCGACGCCCAAACTCACAGCGAGGAAGTTCTTCTGAGGCCCCTCTTCCCGGGCCCTTTTCCCTGGAGCCCAGGCTTCCTGGCTCCTCAGCACCGTGGACAGCGTCACGAGGCCCAGAGAGGACCGCCCCCTCCACCTCCCTGCTCCCCATGCCCACTGCCCAGCACTCCCTGTGGGCACGAAGGGTTTCCCACGGGAGGGCCCGCAGCCGGAGCACTGCCCTCTGACTCCTCTGGTGGAGGAGGGAGGCCCTTTCCAGGCAGAGCAGGCGCTCACTGCCTTAAAGGGACGGAGATGAGACCAGGAATGAGCACCCAGGCACACGGGAAAGCTGGGTCCAGCCTGGCACATCCCTGCCGCCCTGCCCTGCGGGGACTCGGTTTGCTCCTGACATAGCTGAGCAGGAGCCCGTCTTCCGGCCTGTGCGACAGCCTTGTCTCCAGTCACCTTCCTCAGCTGGGATCCCGGGTCTGGGGGTGACCGGCCCAGAGCCCGGGGCCACCCGTCCTTTACCAGTCGGTCCGTTTCCTCTCTCTGCCCAGAATGCCTCCGAATGGGCCGAGAAGATGCCCAAGTGCCCGCCCCCCAAGTCCCCCAAGGAAGCGGCCAACCACGAGATCCTGGCGCGGCTGCACCGAGCCGTGGCGACCCGCTACCAGGCCATCGCCCAGGAGTTCCAGAACTTCGACACCGCCAAGGCCGGCACCGCCTCCCGGGACGAGTTCCGGGCCATCTGCACGCGCCACGTCCAAGTGCTGACGGACGAGCAGGTAGCGGGCGCTGGGTGGGCACCCTGACCCCGGCCTGAGCCAGGCGCCTCCCCGTGGCGCCGGGTGCTGGCGGAACTCTCCTTGGGAAGTGCCTGAAGGGGGGTGTCTTTTCTGGGGAGGGTTGTGGTCGTGGCTGTTTGGTTTTAACCTCACTGAAGACTCGCAGAACCCTCCGTGTCTGCGGCAGGCACAGAGGGCACCATTCCTATCAAAGCAAACAGTGTCACTTTTATTTTCTTATTGTTATTGATTCAAGAGGATGGGAGAGAGGGAGAGAGGGATAGAAACGTCACTGATGAGAGAATCATTGACCGGCTGCCTCCTGCACACCCCACACCGGGGATCAAGCCTGCAACCCAGACATGTGCCCCTGCTGGATTTGAACCTGGGACCCTTCAGTCCGCAGGCCGATGCTCTATCCACTGAGCAACACTGGCCAGGGCTCACTTTCATTTTTAAAGTCAAATTGCATTCAGCTCCAGCAGCCCCTGTGCCGCTGCTCCCCCTACAGCCCTGGGTGTGGGAGAGCCACAGGAGAGGTCAACCCCGCCTGCACGTGTCCCTCCGGCGCCCTCCTCACCCTCCTCGGTCCTTGGCTCAGGGCTGGGCTCTCGGGTGCTCTGGGGCTGCTCCCCAAGCACGCTGCTGGGGCATGCCACCTCGGCTGTCCCACTGTCCACAGCGACAGATGGCACTCTCACCCCAACAACGAGAAAAGGCCAGATAGCTGCGCAATCAGAACTTTTCTCGAGCCCCTGGAGAGCTGAGGGTGCAGGGGGTTCTTGCTCCTCACCGTACCCCTCACTGAACCCCAAATGCAAAGCAGAACCTGGCACCTGGGGCCCAGCAGGTCCCGAAGTGGACAGTGTCTAGTGTGGGCACTCCCCCCACCCCCGAAAGCCAGGGACCGAACAGCTGACAGCACTGCACAGCGACTCACTCGCAGAAGAGGGTTTCCCTTCACCCCAAAATGCTGCCCTGGTGCAGGCCGCTCCGGTCTCCACAGACACAGTGCCCGGTTCCGGAGGGTGACTCGGTGCAGAAGGAAACCCCACACACTGAGGTGCCCCGCTCCCCGCCCTCTGGCCTCCTGCAGGCCCGGGGGTCAGTCTCCCCAGGAAGCCGGTCAGCCGCCTCATGGGGTCAGAGTGTCCACGGGGAGGGGGTCACCAGGCCGCCGCACCCCATTAGGCCTTGCACCTCACTGCCCAGGAGGGGAAGTCCTCAGAGACGCTCCTCAGATGCGCTCAGACTTCCCGTGGCTGAGACATGAGCTCCTCAGGGTCTGAGCCCTTTGGCTCACTAACGTGAGACGCGGCTCCCAATGGTCCGTCCCCGGAGCAGGAGCGCTGCCCGCAGCAGACCGGAGCCCTGCAGAGGGACCCGTGCCCGGTCCTTACTCCGCGGCCCCCGGAAGCCGGCGGCTCTCCAATGAGCCGCTCGTTAGCCGGCTGCCGTTTTACTCCAATTACAGGCGGGATGATGGCGCTCCGCACCGAGCTGTTCGGAACAGGGACCGGGTGTTAATTTTCCTCTGAGCATCACTGTCCCCAGCGCATCGCCCCCCCCCCCCCCCCCAGCGCGGTGTTTAGAGGCTGCTTTCTGAAACCACACGGCCGTCCGTGCGGGAGCGGGCGGCCATGGCGGCCTGTGCTGCTGGGGAAGGTGGTCGCTTTCCACGGGCCCCTCCCCTCCCCCTCGTGGAAGCTTCTCAGGAATCTGAGGTGGCTCCGGGGCGTGTGGCCTCCGGGGAGATGGGTGAGGGGACGGTGACTGCTCGGTCGGTCCTGTCCCTGAAGCTCCCTGCAGGTCTGCGCTCAGTCAGAGAAAACGTTACAGAACTGAATCAGGAATACTGTCCTCAGCCAAACCTCCTCCCCTCTCGGGGCCAAGGACACCCTCCCTTCACCCTCCTCTCCCCCTCACTCCCACATTCCAGTAGGCTCCCTTGTCATTCGCTCTGGGAGCCCAGGAGCAATGGGTTTCTGGCCACAGCCAGGTGTGTGGGAAGGACGGGGACAGCCCCTCCCATGCTGACCGGAGCCGCTGCTCCCCCACATGTGCCAGAGGCGGGTGCCACAGGGCCTTGTGGTAGAAACACAGCTGCAAGCACGTTACCGCCTTCCTGCGCCCTGAAGGCCCGGGCCATTGGCAGGGCTCACTCGGAGGCACTGGGTCATTGCTGTGTCCCTGCTGCTGCGTGTGGCTGTGTCACAGCCCGTGACACCAGACACGGCCTTGCCACGGTGCGAGGCACATTACCCTCGGGGTAAACTGGAGGCCAGCACAGGCTGAGAGCTGGCACCAGGGAGCTGCCTGCACAGCTCAGAGCTGGAGGGGGAGGGGAGTGGGAGCCAGGTGCCTGGAGGGGGAGGAAGGAGGAAAAAGAGGAAGGAGGAGAAGGAGGCGGGGAAGAGAGGGGGGGGGGGGAATGAGGCGGAAGAGGAAGATAAGGGGGAGGAAGGGGAGGAGGGGGGAGAAGGGAGAGGAGAAGAAGGAGGAGGAGGAGTCAGATGCCTAGGGGAGGAGGAAGAGGAGGAGGAGAAGGAGGAGGGGGGAATGAAGGAAGAGGAGGAGGGAGTCTGGCTGGGCAGGCAGGACCACAGGGCCAGGGGTCTGCTTGCATTTTCCCCTCCGTGTTCGTCCATCGTGCATGCCGCTCCGCCCATGACTGATCCCAGGTTTCAGGCCCTTAACCTGTAACCGCTCGCGGAGGCCCGGTCAGTGTAAACATGTCCCTCAGAGCCGCAGCGTCCTCTCGCCCTGCTCCTTCAGGCTTCCGCAGGCTTCCGCCGAGCAGGTTTTCCGTCCGGTTCCTCACTGAGCTGGGCGCGGAGCCCGCCCGCTGAAGGCTGCCTCCGGGCCGGGGCCGGGGTCTGCGCTGACCTGGGCGCCCTCTGCTCCCGCAGTTCGACCGGCTCTGGAAGGAGATGCCGGTCACAGCCAAGGGGCGGCTGCGCTACCTGGACTTCCTGAGCCGGTTCAGCTCTGAGAAGGCGGCCACCCCACCCAGCAGCGGCGACTCCCCCAAGGCCCAGAGGAGGTGCGACGTGCCCGCCACCTCAGAGGGAGGCAGAGCTGTGGGGTCATCATCGTCCACCCGAGAGCCCCCGAAAACGGGGGCCAAACAGCGGAGCCAGCCGTGTGTAAGCTCCCACCAGGGGCGGGTCCCTGTGTCCCCACGGGTGTGGGTGCCCGGGGTGGGGGCACAGGGCAGGAGCAGGCCTCGGGGGAGGGAGGTGAGAGGGGAGGGGTAAGGAGGATTGGAGGCAGGAAGAGGTGGGGGGTGGAGACGGGGCATCCCGGCCAGAAAGCCGATGCCCGAGTCGGTGAGTGGTGCCCAGGGAAGCCTGCCTCACCCGTTCCATGGGGCCGTGCCTCACGCACGCAGACAGGTGCCCCTCTCCTTCCTGACTCTTCACCTGGCGGAAGACAGCATGTCACTCACACGCACACACACCAGGGACACTGAAGTCGCCTCTCTCCGTATTTGAATCTCGGCCAAAAGTCCCGGGTCCCTGTGATCGGGCACAGACACGGCCCACAGCGGAAACACGTCTGTGTGCTCCTCGTGTTACTGCTGAGAGGGCACTGCCTGAGAGCGGAGCTCATGCAGAGTCAGCCTGCGTGGCTGTTCCTTCCCCCGGTGAGACCGCTCTCCGCCCGCAGACGGCCAGCAGCCGGGGCACCGTGCTGGGCACCCCGCAGCTGCACAACTGCGAGCCCGTGGAGAGCCGGCTCCGGAGGCGCGTGCAGGGCTGCTGGCGGGAGCTCCTGCGGGAGTGCAAGGAGCGCGACCCCCACAGGCAGGGCGACATCTCCGCGGCCGACTTCCTGGGTGCGTGGCCCCCGCAACAGGTTCACCTCCGGGCACAGCCGTTCCCCGGGGAGGCATCAGGTGGTGAGGGCGGGCCAGGGCCGCCAGCCCACTGGACCCTGCTGAGCCTCCCCCGCTGGCGTCACCCTGCGCCAGAGCACAGTCCTGGCTGTGTCCCGGGGGGCGGGGGGCATGTGAATGGCGGACAGCGAGGGGCGGGACAGGCGGGGACAGGACGCCGGGGTGCGAGGCCCCACACAGCTCCCAGGACTCACTGAGCAGCGCTTAGATGAGCTGTTCAGACTCAGCCGGTTCGGTTTATGCTCCAGCTGACGGCTGCACACGGTTTGTTAACATTAACTCAGGGAATCGTTCTGACCGGCCACCCTCCCCGAAGCCCTCAGCTCCGGCCGACTAACGCCCTGGCCTCCTCAGGAAAGGGTTTCTGGGAACCGGTATCCATGCAGTTTGCTGTGGGGACAGCCGTGGCCTCAAAAAGCACAAATGGAGCCACGCCCCAGGCACACAGACCCGAGAGCGCGAGAGCAGTAGCAGTGCTGTCCGCGGCGGCGGCTGCACCTGCTGCGGGCCACGTGCTCGTGCTAGTTCTTTTGGGTTTGAGCCGGATGGGCCTTAATTTGTGTTGTCATTAACAGCATCGCTGGTTTTCCTTTCTAACCGTGAACTCATATGAGCCAGCGACCCGTGACTCAGACAGCTTGCCTGCCCTCCATGTTCCATTCAGATTCAGTTCTGCACAAACATACTGGAAGGCATTCCGCTGCTCTGCCCGCCACCGGCCCCTGCAGGGCGGAGCATTGGCAGCCCTGGGCACGGCTCCTCTGGGCTCCCAGCCCCGCCCACACCCCAGCCCCAGCCGTCCCTGCGGCTGCCTGACCTGGGGCTGGGGCAGGGACCCCACTGTGCATGCACGCTGGCCTCCAGCTGGTCCGGCTGGTGCCTCTGTTTACATAACGTTCACCTGTGTTGGTTTTGCTCCTCAGCCTCGGTAACTCGCTAGCGTGCCCTCCTCCAGACGCGCTGCCTTTGTGCTGTCACAGGCGGGCTCAGTGATTGGCCTTAAGCTGGAGCCTGAGGCGCTTGTCTCTGCCCGCTCAGGGCTCTGGTCAGAGCTGAGCGTGAGAGCGAGCTAGAGGGGAGCTGGTAGCCTGACACCGACACGTGCCGGCCTCGGGCAGCTAGAAGGACCCCCGACGTGGCGTCCACATGGTCCTAGTCAGAGGCCAGACTAAGCCCTGGCCCGCGTGGCCATCAGAATAGGCTTTATGACCCGCCTGAGACCACCCCTGGCGGGAGGACTCGGCGTGTGGATCATGCAGCTGCCAGACCCGAGTGCACCTCCGAAGCCCGGCTGCGTCACCGGGCGGAGGCCACTGAGCTCCAGGCCCACACGCCTGTCCCCTCGCACGGGCTGGCCTGACCCTGAGCCTTCCTTCTGACAGTTCCCTCCCCGGACACCCGCTCCGCTCTCCCACCTGCTTCTTGTCGTAGCCCCCACGGCCCTCTCCACCCTCCCTGCCCCCGGCACGTGACTGCACAGATCCAGGATGTGGGGCCAGCAGGCTGCGGTGGGGGGGGGGTGTCCCCATACCACACTCAGCGTGCCGTGTGCACCCCGACCAGCACCGCCCAGAGCCTGTGAAATGGGTCTAAAGCAAAGATGGCGCCTCAGCAAGTGATGATCAAACGAACGAATGAATGGATGAGCGAATGAGTGAATGGATGAGGGAATGAGTGAATGGATGAGGGAATGAGTGAATGGATGAGGGAATGAGTGAATGGATGAGGGAATGAGTGAATGGATGGGGGAATGAGTGAATGGATGAGGGAATGAGTGAATGGATGAGGGAATGAGTGAATGGATGAGGGAATGAGTGAGTGGATGAGCGAATGAATGAATGGATGGGGGAATGAGTGAATGGATGGGGGAATGAGTGAATGGATGGGGGAATGAGTGAATGGATGAGCGAATGAGTGAATGGATGAGGGAATGAGTGAATGGATGAGGGAATGAGTGAGTGGATGGGGGAATGAGTGAATGGATGAATGAATGAATGGGGGAATGAGTGAATGGATGGGGGAATGAGTGAATGGATGGGGGAATGAGTGAATGGATGAGCGAATGAGTGAATGGATGGGGGAATGAGTGAATGGATGAGCGAATGAGTGAATGGATGAGGGAATGAGTGAATGGATGAGGGAATGAGTGAGTGGATGAGGGAATGAATGAATGGATGAGCGAATGAATGAATGGATGGGGGAATGAGTGAATGGATGGGGGAATGAGTGAATGGGTGAGGGAATGAGTGAATGGATGGGGGAATGAGTGAGTGGATGAGGGAATGAGTGAATGGATGAGGGAATGAGTGAATGGATGGGGGAATGAGTGAATGGATGAGTGAATGAGTGAATGAATGGGGGAATGAGTGAATGGGTGAGGGAATGAGTGAGTGGATGAGCGAATGAGTGAATGGATGGGGGAATGAGTGAATGGGTGAACGAAGCGAGGAAGAAAGGGGCGAATGGGTGAATGAAGGGGTGAACGCAGAGCCACCGGCTGAACTGCGCGCTCCCCTCAGCGCTCGCCGAGAAGTTCAAGCTGGACCTCAGCCAGGAGGAGGGCCAGCAGCTGACGGTCAAGTACGACCTCAAGGACAACGGCCGCTTCGCCTACTGCGACTTCCTGCAGAGCTGCGTGCTGCGGCTGAGGGCCACGGAGACCTCGCTGATGCAGCGGCTGAGGATCCAGAACGCAGACAAGATGGTAGGAGCCGCCCGGGGTGCGGGCCGGGGTGACAGGTCCCGCGTTCCTCGGCTTGTCACCGGTTCGCACCCGCTTCCTGTGAGGGCGGCACAGCGATGCGGAGGCCGCGGAGGGGCGCTGTGAGGACCCACCTCCGGTGTCGCAGCCTCGCGGCGCCCGGTGCCCGCAGCCCTCCTCCTGCACATGCGTTTGTGGGTCGCTCTTGGATGATGTGTGCATACCACGTGGTGTAATATAAACGTGTGCACATGTGTGGTGTATGCATGTACACATATAACAAGTATGTCCACGCACATGCCAAGCGAGCCTTTGCTACCCCATGTCCTTACTCCTTACGGCCAGTCCGGCTCCGGGCAGCTGTCAGGTGAGCGATAACCACTGGGCCTGCCAGTGAGCCCGCAGCCAGTCCGGGACGGAGCTCGTGCCGGGAGGGGCGCAGGGAGCCGGGAGGGGCGCGGGAGGGGCAGTGGGAATGACCAGGGCTCAGAGCCGGCTCCCCACTCCCGGGGCGGCCAGCCCATGGCACTTCCCACCCAGCGCCCTTCTCACCCCGGTTCCCTTTCCTCTTCCAGGAAGGAGCCGGCGCCGAGACGTCCTCCTTCTACTCGGCGCTGCTGCGCATCCAGCCCAAGGTCATGCACTGCTGGCGGCCCATGCGCCGCGCCTTCAAGGCCTGCGACGAGGGCGGCACCGGCCTCGTGGGCGTCACGGACTTCCGGAAGGTGAGCCTCCCGGGCCCGCCTCCCGGGCCCCGCACCCACGGGTCCCCGAGGCTCCCCCCGGGCTCCCCTCAGGCCCACACCGGAGCCAGCGCCTCTGGCCCCTCGGGGACCGGCCCCCTCCTCACAGCACCCCAGACAGCACCGGAGGGTCCGGGCGCGGCCCCGGCTGTGGCCCCTCAGAGGCCGGTCCTGGCCCTGCCTCAGGCACACGCTCACCCACCGCGGGGCGGCTGAGCAGTGCCCTCCCTGTCTGACTGCGGGGCCTCGGTGCCCTCACGGGAGAAAATGGGGGAGAGGAGAGGGACTGGGGGAGAGGGCTGCAGGAGTCACTGGAGGGGGAGGGCACAGTGGAGGAGGGCACGGTGGAGGGGGCACATTGGAGGGGAGGGCACGCCGGAAGGCACGCTGGAGGGAGGGGCACGCTGGAGGGAGGGGGGCAGCTGGAGGGGGGCAGCTGGAGGGGGCACAGTGGAGGGGGCACAGTGGAGGGGCAGCTGGAGGGGGCACAGTGGAGGGGGCACAGTGGAGGGGCAGCTGGAGGGGGCACAGTGGAGGGGGCACAGTGGAGGGGGCAGCTGGAGGGAGGGGCAGCTGGAGGGGGCACAGTGGAGGGGGCACAGTGGAGGGGGCAGCTGGAGGGAGGGGCAGCTGGAGGGGGCACAGTGGAGGGGGCACAGTGGAGGGGGCAGCTGGAGGGAGGGGCAGCTGGAGGGGGCACAGTGGAGGGGGCAGCTGGGGGGAGCAGCTGGAGGCAGCCCGTGGCGCCCGCCCCCGGCCCGCCCGCAGGTGCTGCGGCAGTTCAGCATCAACCTGTCGGAGGAGGAGTTCTTTCACATCCTGGAGTACTACGACAAGACGCTGTCCTCCCGGCTCTCCTACAACGACTTCCTGCGCGCCTTCCTGCAGTAGGCGCCGCCGAGCGGGCCCCGGGACGGTGAGACGGCCGCCAGGAACCAGCAGCCCCGAGCGGCGGCCCCGCGGTCAGCGCTCGGCACTGCCCTCGTCCCGGCCAGGGACCGCCGCCGGGCGGCCGCCATCGCCCGAGCCTCAGCGCCTCGCTAGTCTGAGCGAATAAAGTATTACCTCTGCAGAGAGGGCTCTGTGGCTTCGGAGGACCCCCCCTCCCCCCATCTCACCCCAAGCCCCCCCTCATCCTCCCACCCCCCATCCCCACCCCCGTGCTGGAGCTTCCATTCTGAGAGCCTGTGGGGGACCTGGCCTCTGCCTCGCCTGCCCTACCTGCCACAGCCCTGGCACGGCCCTGGCACGGCCCTGGCACATGCAGCTCCGCCTGTGGAGACGCTGAGCCAGCCCCGCAGAGGGAGGCCTGTGGACGTGGCGTGGAGGGCGGTCTGGGGTGGGGGAGGCAGCTTTGTGCTCCAGGCTCTCAGCGCCCGCCCCCCTGGCCTGGCAGGGGTGTGGGGTGGAGGCTGAGGGGCTCTGGCAGGGCAGGAAGCAGGGACCCCTCAGCCCAGCAGCTCCTTTCTTGGGGAGAATGCCTCGGCCCTGTGCAGCCTGCCTCCCCACCACCCATCTGCAGAGATGGTCCTCCCCCTGCACTGCCTTCCTCGGGCGCAGCCGCCCCCCGCCCAGCCAGCAGCCGTGCCACACAGACCTGTTACGGGAGTGCCCGGACCCGAGGCACAGACAGAAGAGAGGAGGGTTGGGGAGCCTTGTCTCTGGGAGCCTCAGAGCCCAGCCCAAAGCCTGGAGCCAGGCCTCCCAGAGGGTCTCGGTGAGGGCTGAGGGGCCAGTGCCCTCGGAGTCGAAGCCAGGAGGCCGAGGGGCTCGGGCACTCTGACCGCAGCGCTGGGCGCCCGGTGCCACTGCCTCCCTCCTCCTCTGGCCAGGCCCCGCGTCCCCCCAGGAGTGGAAAAGGAAAGAGGAACAGACTGCCTTCGGCAGACCCAATAGTACGCTCAGCACAGGGAAGGTGCGTGAGTTTGAAGAAAACACGTACACACATTGAAATGCAAAGAGAAAAAAAATAGTGGAGAAAATTCTCTAATTAGCAAAATACCCTTGCAAAATAAGAGAAATAGTCTTATAGAATAGTTTTATAGAAAACTCGTAGATAGGTGAATTGAGGCTATCTGGTCTTAAACAACAAAAAAGAGAAGCACAGCCTCGGAGAGCTGCGGAGCACAGCGAGCACGCAGCACACACAGTGAATGTGGGGGTCCAGGAGGAGGGGGGGGGGCTCCCAGCGGGAGGAGCACAGGGAGCACCTCTCCAGGAAGGTCAGTGAGCTGCCAGAGACGCGGCCAGACCGTCACATCACAGTCCTCTCGTTCGTATCAATCCGGCATCGATTCCTCAGAAAAACCTCAACAGGCTGGACATACAGGGCCCGCCTTAACCGAATAGAACACGTTCACAGAAGCCTCCAGCTGACATTACAGGAAGCGTGAGGGAGCAATGGCTTCCCCAAAGGTTAGCAGCCAGGACGGCCCTCCTCCCAGTGTGCGTCCTCACTGCCAGGCCTGCCAGAGCAACAAGGCAAGAAAAGGGAAAGTGGGAAGAAATAAGTAAAACCGCCACCTGGACATTCCAAAGAGCCTCCAAGAACACCGAGTTACAGGGCAGCAGGCGAGAGTGGACCCTACGCCTGTGTCCACGGGACAGCTGGAATATGACGTTTAATACTCAGCTGTTTATGGCGGGCCCTCCCCCAGAGAAGTGCTCAGGCATAACCCTAACACCCTGTACAGCATCCCTGTGGTGGAAAACGTGAGCGCGGATGACAGAAATCAAAGATTTAAATAATCGAGAGGAATGGTTTGCGTGAATCACGAGACGCGATGTTCTAAAAATACCACTTCTCCCTCCTCTCCTCTGTAAATGCTGTGCAGTCGCAACAGAAAGCTCAGCAAGATTCATGTGTGTGCAGGTCACTTAGAGGTGGATGTGGAGCAAAGGTCACCTTAGGGTCAAGGTCCCACCTGTTGGTAGGTACCCGGGGCTTACCGCCCTGGGGACCTCCTGTCCTGGGCCCCTCCACCCTGTCCTGCTCGGGTCTGTCTAACCGCCTGCCACACACCCCCTCGAGGGTCTATGGCTGGTCATGCAACTTGGCCCCCCTGACCTCTGCTTCCTTCAGAGAACATTCCGGCCTCAGTTGCATCTCAGCTCCAGGCCCAGATAGGGAAGCCACGCCTGACCTCACACTAGCTGCCCTGACACCAACCAATCCGCAGCAGAGACCTGGACCCTGAAAGGAAACACCTGCCGAATATTCTATTGAGATCTTCCCCCGGGACCCCCGTCCCTTAAAATCTTCACCCTTAAATCCTTAGGGCCCGGTCAGCGTGGCTCAGTAGTTGAGCGTTGACCTATGAACCAGGAGGTCAGGGTTAGGTTCCCAGGAAGGGCACATGCCCGGGCGGTGGGCACATGCCCAGTGTGGGGCATGCAGGAGGCAGCCGATCAATGATTCTCTCACCATTGATGTTCCTATCGCCCTCCCTCTCTCCCCTCCTCTCTGAAGTAAATAAAAATATGTTTTTTTAAAAACCTTCCTGCATATCCCACGGGCACAATGCCTCTCCTTAAGCCCACTCTTCCTACTCCCATGCTCCACCTTCATGCTGGCAGCCAACATCCGTTGCCATCTTAGCTCTCCCTCACCCCATCCCCACACCCCACATCCATTACCCATCCATCTACCTCCCAACCCTGTCAGCAGCTCTACTGTCATCTCCTAGTCCAAGCCAGGCCCATGGGAGGTGCTCAGTGAGTGAGTGTGGAATGAATGGATGCATGGATGGATGGATAGGTCAATAGGAAAATAGATGGATGGGTAGATGGATGGTGGGTAGATGAGTCAATGTTTAGATGGGTGGATAGATGGATGCTGGGTGGGTGGATGGATGAATGGATTGGTGGATGGATGGATGGATGGATAGGTAGATGGTGGGTGGATGGATGGATGAATAGATGGATAGATAGGTGGGTGGATTGATGGATAGATAGGTGGGTGGATGGATGGATGGATGGTTGAATGGATAGATGGGTGAGTGGATGGATGGACGGGTGGATGGATGGATGGGGCAATGGGTAGGTGAGTGGATGGCTGTATTGATGAATCGATGGATGATTGAAAGTGGCAGGATTCTTGCAGCTTGAGGAGCTTTGGGCCTGGAGTCACTGTACCTGCCAGTGCTTTTCTTGGGCAACACCTGGACCGCTAGGTTGGCAGGAGTGGGGCCACACCTGCTGCTACCCGGAAGGTATTTGAACACAACAGGGCCCAGAACTGCCCCTGCCAACCACCTCTGAGAGCCCCAGTGCCCAGGACGCTGGAGAGAGCAGAAGGGCACCTGTCGCTGACCATGGAAGGAAGGTCCCAGACCCGGGACTCACGGGGTGGCTCTGCTCCTGCCCCACATCCCCACATGCCCCACACGACACAGACACACAGACACACAGACACAGGAAGAGGCACCACGCGGACTTGGCTTTCTTTTTACAAAGACTTTATTGTCTGACATGCTTGACAAAAAAATTACAGCCACAATCGAGTTATGCCAAAATGGTTTTGGAGCACGCCATCAGCTCCGTACCCCAAGGACGTTAGTGAATGTTCTCTTAAAGTAACAGCTGCCTTCGTAGCTTTCCTTCTCCACATAAAAATACAGCCTCTTCTGAAGACACCTCAGGAAAACTTAAGTTATAGACCGTGGTCCACATAGAAATGCATAGAGGCGGCTGAAAGGGCCTTTTCTCCCTCCCCCCACCCCCAACTCTGCGTCTGGGGCACCCCGGGACCTCGCACACACCCCAGCTGCCAGGAACCACTTGGCCAAACAGGGCTCCCAAAGCGCTGCCCCCCAAAGTGCTGAGCTGGCCTGGGCCAGTGCGATGTGGCCGCAGCTCCCTCGCCCCCTTCCCCCACCGGTGGGGCCCGAGCCCCTCCAGGACCCTCGCCGAGGGGAGGAACAGGGTGCAGGGCTCCGGGCGCCATGAGCAATGAACCAGACAGGCCGAATGGACCGCAGTTACCAAAACAAGGACCGCGGGCACGCCTGGCCGTGCAGGGCGGAGCTGGTGGTGGGGAAAGCGAGGTTCAGATCCTGCCACTGCCACTTCTGAGCTGTGCACCCTCAGGCCAGTTCCCCCGCCTCTCTGGTCTTCACCTCATCTCTAGACCGGGCCAGCGGTGCCCACCCTGCAGGGTGACAGTGACAGGTAAATGAAATGTAACAGCAGAGGCTGGTTCCCGGCTGGGGCTCAGAGGAGGCGAGCCGGACCCTTCCCTCGGGAGCACAATTTCAGGGGTTACCCAAAGCCTCAGTGAGGACGGCACTGGATGCTATCTTAATGCCAGGTTTTTAAAACCAAAGCTGATGCAGAAACATCCACGCTGAGCACAACGGCCAAATCATAAAGGAAGACAGACACTGATGCTGCTCGCGCCCCCCCGCCTGCCTCGCCGCTCCTCACCAGGCCCTGCTGGCTGCCCCTCCCTCAGAGACTCAGTCCAACCCCCCCACCCCACCCCCAGTCCTGATTTAAGAAGAAAAGGGAGGCCCTGGGCCTGTGCTGTCGCTGTACCACCTCCCGCTACGGGCCAGCTGGCGCTGGGACGAGGCCCGTGACTCCTTCGCCATCCTCGGCTGTGGGCGCGCCAGGTGGAACCCAAACAGCGTGAGGGAAACCCCACTGGAGGACGGCAATGAGAAGCAGGGGACCTGCTCATTAAATTAAGGGTGTGTATGTGCGTGCATGCATGTGCATGCGTGTGCCCGGTGCACGCCAGCCTGAGCACATGCGTGGTTAGGTGGCCTCGGCCTGTGAGCCCTCCAGGCCACTGAGTTGTGCAGACCAGTGCAGCCCCGGGGGGACCAGGCTTCGTCCATGACTTGGGAGCCCTGTGGCGGGTCTTGGGCTCATTCTGTAGAACCAGCCAACCCCTGAATCACCCAGGCTCCAAGCCAGCGAGCGAGTCAGCGAGTGTCAGCCAAGACGCCCACAGGAAACGGGACCCACATGCCGGGTGCAGGCTCCAGGGCAGCGGCATTCCTGAGAGATCCCGGACACGCCCTCGGACCCTGCACAGCAGGCGCACCTCCTCTGCAGCCTGGGAGCCGAGGAGGGGCTGCCGCACTGATGACAACCCCCCACCACCCCTAGCCCTGGGGCTGGCAACTGCGGGACCCTGGGCCAGAGGGAGACTTTGTGCAAGAACTTCCAGCTTCCGTCCAAACAGCAGCTTCCCACCCCGGAGGCTCCCCCGCGGAGGTGAGTGCTTCCTCCCAGCACGGCCGGCCACCGCTCAGCAGGTCCTTCACACGATGTCCACGCAGGAAACAGCGATGAACACAGAGCCCCCGAGGGCCCCAGGGTCCCGGCTCCAGGTGACGGAGGCTGAGGAGTCAGGGGTGAGAGGCTTCAGTCCAAGGCCTCAGCGCACCTGCCGGGCTGGTCCCCGGCCGGCCGGGCTGTGTGCGTGGAGGGGGGCGGGCTCCGTGCTCTCAGCCAGGCACACGCAGCTGCCGCAGCGGGAGGGCCGTGGCGGCGGGGCAGTCAGGAGTTCCGGGGCGTGGGCAGGTCGATGACTATGGGCGGGTTCACAGGCTGGTAGTTCACGGTGCACACGGACGCATTCACATAGGTGGTGGTCCCGTCCGCCATGACGCCGTACCCTGGAGAGTAAGCACACACCTGTCAAGGCTGAGGGGCAGGCCAGGGCCTGGAGCAGAAGCGTGGACTGGTGGGGGCAGCAGTCAAGGGCATCAGCCACCACGGGCTGAGTAAGTCTGGGGCAAACTACTGAGACTCTCAGCTTCCTCTCTTCATCTCTAAATAAGGGTGACAATGACAGATGTTCTTCCCAAGGCTGCTGTGAGGACCAAAAGAGATAATCCACAAAGGGTGTTGAGCTCAGAGCCTGGGAAGCACACAGTGAGACATCAGCATTGACACCAGCACCACCGCCATCACATGATCACAACCATCATCATCACCACCATCACCATCATCATCACCATCACCATCATCATCACCATCACCACCATCATCATCACCATCATCAACACCACCATCATCGTCACCACCGTCACCACCATCACCAACACCATCATCATCACCATGATCACCATCACCATCACCACCATCACCACCATCACCATCATCATCACCACCATCACCACTATTCCCATCATCACCACCACCATCATCATGATCACCATCACCACCATCACCATCATTATCACAATCACCATCACCACCATCACCACCATCGTCACCACCGTCACCACCATCACCAACACCCATCACACCATCACCACCACCATCACCATCCTCACCATCACCACCATCACCACCATCACCACCATCACCATCATCATCACAATCACCATCATCATCACAATCACCATCATCATCGTCACCATCACCATCACCACCATCACCACCATCACCACCATCACCATCATCATCACAATCACCATCATCATCGTCACCACCATCACCAACACCCATCACATCATCACCACCACCATCACCATCATCACCATCACCACTATCACCACCAGCAGCAGCATCACCACCATCACCATCATCGTCACCACCATCACCACCATCACCAACACCCATCACACCATCACCACCATCACCATCCTCATCATCACCACCAGCAGCAGCATCACCATCACCACCACCCCAACGGGCCACTCCCTCCCCAGAGGCCTCGGCGAGGGGGTCACTGGGGGGAGGGGGCGGGCTGCCTGCCACAGAGCCGTGAGGAGCCCGGCAGGAGCGGCCCGCCCCGCGCAGCTGACCTTCGTGGATGTGGCCGAAGACATGCAGCCGCGGCTGGACGCGCCTCTGCACCGTGTTGAGCAGCTCCACGCAGCCCACCCGCTGCATCTTCTTGGGCACCCAGTCCAGGAAGCCTGGCGGGAGAGCAGGGCGGTGAGGCGTGCTCCCCACAGTCCCGGCCAGCGGCCTCTGCCGCCCGGGGACCGGGCGTCTGGACCCACAGGCCGGGCGCAGCTCCCACACCCAGCACGCTGGCCCAGCCAGCCCCACCCTGCTGGCCACTCAGCCAGCTTACAAGAGCCCAGGGCGGAGGGGGGGAAGGGCTGGAACACGGGGAGCCCTGGCCATCCATGCTCAACGTGGCCCAAGGGTGGCACCCACCGCTGCAGTGACAGCAAACGGAGGCCTGAGGGGCAGGAGAGGCCGGGCACCGCGCCAGCCGCGGAGAGGAGCGGGGTAGGCTGCCACGTTGAAACCTTCTAAACAAACGTCACGGAAGCATGAAAAGGAACTCCCTGCACGCAGGTTGGCACGCGCAGCACCTGGGTGTGCCGCCAGCCTCCCGGCCTCACAGGCCGCGCACACAAAGCAGAGCTGGTTACCCAGGCGGCACCTCGCCCCTCGCCCCTCTGGGTGGGCACAACGGGCTTTCACAACTGCTGGGGGGGGCACACGGCCCCTCGACTCAGAGAATCGGGCAGGCGGCAACGCACGTTCACTTGAGATGAGAGAGGGAGAAAGAGGGAGAGAGACAAGGCAGCGAGAGAATGAAAAGAGGGAGGAGGGAGACGGGAGGAGGGAGAGAAGAGGCGGGAAGCGGGCAGGGAGAGGCTTGGGGCAGGCGCCTGGGTTTCAGGTCCCGCTGGCTGTGTGACCTCGGAGAGTCCTGTGACCTCTCTGAGCCTTGGTTTCATTCAGCAACGCATCCAGGAGTCCGGGCCGGGCACACAGACGTTCCCACCACAGGGGCTGTGTGTGTGTGTGTGTGTGTGTGTGTGTGCGTGTGTGAAGCGGGTGAGGGCCCCCAAAGATAGTGTTTGGACAGACGGACTGAGGGAGGGAGGGAGGACAGCAACCCGCCCCAGAGCCTCACATGGGACGGACAGGATGGGTGTGGTCAGCTGGCTCCCCGTGGGGCTCACACAGCCCTGTGTCGCCCCTAAACCCTACCAGGGCTGGGACTGGGGGCGCCTCCATTTGAAAACGGGGAGAGCAAAGCCTTCCTCTCAGCACTTCGTGGGCCCTGGCTGGGTGCCTGGCACACAGTGTGTGAGCCAATGACACCAGCTGCCCTGGGCCCTCCCACCTGGGACGCCCCCCCCCCTCCCATCCCTGCCTCCCCCAGACCACACCCTGTGGTCCCCTCCCCAAGCTCCCAGGCCCCTTCTGGCAGCTGTCTCTGCTCTGCCTCGGGCTTCCTGAACCCTGAGCGTGTCCCGCGGGGCTGGGCCGTTCTGGGCCCTCTGCCCGGTGGCCTGGGAGCCCTGGATCCGGGGAGCCCCAGGTCCAGCGCCACCCAGCCCCAGCCTGGCCCCAAGCACCGGGGGGGGGGGTAGGGGGGACGACACTTCGGCAGAGGCTGTGGTGGGAGAAAGAAGCTGGTCTGGGCTGAACTGCCAGGAGTTTGCACTTTATTGTAAGGGGCTGAGGGAGCCACAGCGGGTTCCAGAGGGAGAGCATGGCATAACCGGCAGCTGGTGTGAAGAGGGAGTGGAAGGGGCGGGACTTGGGGCTGTGGCCAGTGAGGAGGTGGTCAGAGAGCCACTGGGGAGGGCAGACGTGGAGAGAGGGAGCGGCTGGGACAGCCCGGAGGCGGAATCGAAGGGGCTGAGGGGCGGGAAGGGGCCAGGTGAGGAGGGGTGGGGTGGCCCTGGGTGCTGAGTGCCCAGGACTCTGAGCTGCTTTCTGACTGGCACACAGTAGGGCAGCTCCTTCCTGGGTGACAGGAAGCTCCAGCCGCCACACGTGTAACCCGGCAGCGATCCTGACCTCCTGGCGGGGCTGGAGGAGTCTGCGGAGTCACAAACCCAGCCCCGGCTCAGGGGATTGGGAAGCCAATGGGGCGACTCCTGATGCCCCAGCAACTGGCTCCACACACACACACCCTCAGCGTCCTCCAGGAGAGGAGGCTGGCCTGGGACTGGGCTGGGGCTGGGCTGGGGCTGGGGCTGGGCTGGGGCTGGGCTGGGGCTGGGGCTGGGGCTGGGGCTGGGGCTGGGCTGGGCTGGGCTGGGGCTGGGGCTGGGCTGGGGCTGGGCTGGGGCTGGGCTGGGGCTGGGGCTGGGCTGGGGCTGGGCTGGGGCTGGGGCTGGGGCTGGGGCTGGGGCTGGGCTGGGCTGGGCTGGGCTGGGGCTGGGCTGGGGCTGGGCTGGGGCTGGGGCTGGGCTGGGGCTGGGCTGGGCTGGGGCTGGGGCTGGGGCTGGGGCTGGGGTCGGGGGCTGGGGCTGGGCTGGGGCTGGGGCTGGGGTTGGGGCTGGGGTCGGGGGCTGGGGCTGGGCTGGGGCTGGGCTGGGGCTGGGGCTGGGGTTGGGGCTGGGGCTAGGCTGGGGCTGGGGCTGGGGCTGGGGCTGGGGCTGGGGCTGGGGTCGGGGGCTGGGGCTGGGGCTGGGGCTGGGGTTGGGGCTGGGGCTGGGCTGGGCTGGGCTGGGGCTGGGGCTGGGGCTGGGGCTGGGCTGGGGCTGGGGCTGGGGTTGGGGCTGGGGTCGGGGGCTGGGCTAGGCTGGGGCTGGGGCTGGGCTGGGGCTGGGGCTGGGGCTGGGGCTGGGGCTGGGGCTGGGGTCGGGGGCTGGGGCTGGGGCTGGGGCTGGGGTTGGGGCTGGGGCTGGGCTGGGCTGGGCTGGGGCTGGGGCTGGGGCTGGGGCTGGGCTGGGGCTGGGCTGGGGCTGGGCTGGGGCTGGGCTGGGCTGGGCGGGCGGGACTGTGCGGACTCTTACCCAGCGGGGGCCCGTGGGTGATGAGGACGTCCACGCCTTCGGGGATGAGGTTCCACTTCTCCAGCAGGGGCTGTCCTCGGGGGAGGTTGAAGCCCCAGCCGTAAAACCAGGGCTGCCTGGGGGAGAGGGCCAGAGCGGCGGTGAGCCCTGGCTGGGCCCGGGCGTGGCTGCGGCGGGCCCTCGGCCACACCAGGTCCTCCCGGCGCCCAGCCCGGCCGCCGTGTGAGGCGCAGGGTTCCGGCCGTGGCCGTCCGAACACCGGACCCGCTTTTCAAAAATCGAGCCCAGCGTTTGCCCGACAGGACGGCCCGGCGGGAGGGAGGGGTGTCAGCCGAGGGAGCCACGGTGAGGAGGCTCCTGACCGGGCGGCTGGGGGGTCAGAGGCCAGGGCCCCCCCACCCCCGCCAGCACCAACGCCCTCCCTCGGGTGACGGCCCCGGAGGGCGCCTCCTGGTTTTCGGGGAAACATCGCCTCAGATCCTGGGGGCTGGGGCTCACCGGCCCTCAGAGACGCCGGGGAGGTGCCCGCTGCCCCCATCGCACAGCGGGTCCCAGGCCGAGCCCGGAGAGGGTCTCACCAGGCAGGACTCGGGCCGCCACCATGCGCCCGCCTCCCTCCCCGCCCCCTCCCCCCGCCTCCCTCCCCACACCTTCCCTCCCCGCCCTCTCCCCGCCCCCCCGCCTCCTTCCCTGCCCTCCCCCCTTCCCCCCACCTCCCTCCCTGCCCTCCCCCCTCCCCCCACCTCCCTCCCACCATGCCCCCTCCCCCGCCTCCCCGCCCCCTCCCCGCCCCCCCGCCTCCCTCCCTGCCCTCCCCCCTCTTCCCCACCTCCCTCCCACCATGCCCCCTCCCAAGCCTCCTTCCCCGCCCCCTCCCCCCGCCTCCCTGTCCCCTCCCGCCATGCCCCCTCCCCGCCCCCCCGCCTCCTCCCCGCCCCTCCCCCCCTCCCCGCCCCCTCCCCCCGCCTCCCTCCCCGCCCCCTCCCCCCGCCCCCTCCCTGTCCCCTCCCTTCACCTCCCTCCTCACCCCCTCTCCCCGCCCCCTCCCCACCCCCTCCCGCTATGCCCCCTCCCCGCCCCCTCCCCCGCCTCCCTTCCCATCCCCTCTCCCCACCTCCCTCCCCGCCCCCTCCCCCATCCCCTCTCCCCACCTCCCTCCCTGCCCCCTCCCCCCGCCTCCCTCCCCGCCCCCTCCCGCCATGCCCCCTCCCCGCCCCCCCGCCTCCCTCCCCGCCCCCTCCCCCCCTCCCCCCGCCTCCCTCCCCATCCCCTCCCACCATGTCCCCTCCCCCCGCCTGTCTTTGGGGCCGGAGACCCACAGGCCGGCCTGCAGGCAGCACCGGGCGGGGCAGGGCCGCTCAGGGCTGCCTGTGCCCTCGGGGGAGAGGGCACAGAAGGTGACCCCACTCCCCGTGGTTCTGCCCATGGCTCTGCCCTTCGCCCCTCCCAGCCCGGCCACGTGCCCGGCAAGGCTGGCAGGGGAGTCTGAGAGGACTGAGGGGCCGCCCCTGTGAGGTCGCCCGCCCCAGGCCAGCTCTGTCCGGGGGGCCACGCCCAGGCCCTATGGGGACGGGGGCGCAGGAGGTCAGCCCCACAGGAGCCCCGCGGAGGCCCGGGCCTTTCTCTGGGGCGGGTGGGGACCAGGGGGTGGCCCGCCGGTGGGAGGATGCCCGGTGTGGGCTGTGGGCCGAGACGAGGGGGCGCCGTCCTTGCTGAGTCCACCGGCCTCTCCGGCGCCGCCCAGCCAGGCCCTGGGCCTGTCCACGGGGCCGCCGCCCGCCGCCCCCCTCGCCGCGCCCGCCGGGCAGCCGTGGCCACAGGAGCCCTGTCCGCCTGCCCGGCCTGGGCCTGGCCCGGCCCCGCCACCCGAGGGCCCCCCACCCGAGGGCCCCCCCACCCGAGGGCCCCACCGAGGGCCCCACCCGAGGACCCCCCCACCCGAGGGCCCCACCCGAGGGCCCCCCCACCCGAGGGCCCCCCACCCGAGGGCTCCCCACCGAGGGCCCCACCGAGGGCCCCACCGAGGGCGCCGAGCCGGGAGGGGGACCAGAATCCGGCGGCGGGGGAGGCGGCTCGCGCCGATTCCTGCTTTCTGTGGAGAAGTAACCGGAATAATTTCCTTACAGAACGATAGTTGCCATGACAACCCGAGCAAATTTTCCTTTTCTGAAACAGATGTCTCATTTAGTTGAAAATTAGAATGTGAGCAAACCCAAGGGAGAAATTAATTCAAACTTTAACCGAGCTGAGCACCGAGCAGCCTCTCCGAGGCCGACGGACCCCGCCCGCCCTGCCCCTCACCGCCCGCGGCTCCTTAACCCGCTTAGCGACACGGACGACCTCCGACCTCCGGAGCCGCTGGCCGTGACCCCCTCTCCCCCCTCCCCACCCCCTCCCCCCTTCCTTCTCCCCTCTTTCCCCCCCCTCCTCCGCCCCCTCCCCCCTTTTCCTCTCCCCTCCCCCTCCCCCTCCCCCCTGTTCCTTCCCCCTCCCCCTCCTCCCCCTCCCCCCTCCTCCTCCCCCTCCCCCCTTTTCCTCTCCCCTCCCCCTCCCCCTCCCCCCTGTTCCTTCCCCCCTCCTCCTCTCCCCTCCCCTCCCCCTCCCCCCTCTTTCTTCTCCTCTCCCCTCCCCTCTCCCCCTCTCCCTCCCTCCTTCCTCTTCCTCCCCCTTCCTCTCCCCTCCCTCCTCCCCCTCCCCCCGCAGCGTGAACCCCGGCTCCCGGGGAGGGGGCTTGTCTGCGAACATGCTGTCACCCAGGAAGACGCCCAGCTCCTGTGCCAGCGGTGCCAGCGAAGGCCCTCAGTCAGCCCGGGGCACGGCCCCTCCTCGGGGACTGGGGTGTGGGGTGGAGGAGGCCCAGGTGCCTGTTGGGGGGCCGTGGGACACCCTGACGAGGGTCTGATGGCCAGAGAGTGGAGTGTGGGGGCCTCTGAGCAGGATAGAGGGGCACCCCCTGCCCAGCCAGCCCACCCCAGGGAGGCAGCGCCATCGCTGCCCGCTTCCCAGGCGCAGACGTCTCTGCGCCCACAGGGTCACGTGCCAGGGTCACCGGTGACAGAGCTGGGCTCACCGACAGCAGAGCCCGGAGCTGTGCCCGTGTACCAGGAAGCCACCCATCCCTCACCCGCAGAGCCCGCCACGGAGCCACGGCGCCACGGAGCCACGGCTCGCTCCCTGCGGACACCGTGAGCGCGGCCCCGGGCAGAGGACACGGCCCAGAGGAGGCAGCAGGCGCCAGGACACGCACAGGGGCCGGCCGGCCGGGCTTCCTGTCCCCCTGCCCCCCGCCCCATGGCCCACGGCCCACAGCCCACGGCCCACGGCCCACGGCCAGCCACAGGAGGCCCCGGGGCTGCCAGGCCGGGGGCGCCCTCGTCAGCGGCAGCTGCTGCCTGAGCCTCAGCCCCGCGGCCCCTCCCGCCTCCGCTCTGCTGCCCGGTGCTCCTTCACCCGCAGCCTCCCCGCTCCGGGGGCCACGCCCGCCCCCCCGCGGCCGGTCAGACCCGCCGCCAGGGTTTCCGTCCTGTGCTCCGGCGTCGGAACACCCTTCCTGCTCCCTCCGAGCCCCCCTGGTCACTGGCTGAGGCCACCGCTTCCCGGAAGCCTCCGGATCGCCTGCACCCAGCACAGGTGATCCTGTTCCCGCGGCGCAGCCAGGCCACCTCTCCTGCTGGGACCAGCCCAGACGGGCTCCAGAGAGGGGTTGGTTCACGTGCGCGTGAATGAATGAATGAACGAATGAACGAATGAACGAGTAGGTGAGGTGGCTGCCAGGCGGTGGGCGAAGCGTACCCTCTCCTCTCTGCACCCTCCTCCCCAGAAACGCTGGAGCCACAGGCCCGGAGGCCAGCCTGCAGCCGGAATCCGAGAACTGCCCCCCCCCCCCGAAGTGCCCATCCCCCCTCCCGGGCATGTCCGGGGAGCGGTGCCCATCCCCCCTCCCGGGCCTGTCCGGGGGGGCGGTGCCCATCCCCCCTCCCGGGGCCTGTCCGGGGGGGCGGTGCCCATCCCCCCTCCCGGGCCTGTCCGGGGAGCGGTGCCCATCCCCCCTCCCGGGGCTGTCCGGGGTGGGGGGGAGGAGCGGTGCCCATTCCCCCTCCCGGGGCCTGTCCGGGGGGGTGGTGCCCATCCCCCCTCCCCGGGCCTGTCCGGGGAGCAGTGCCCGCCCTCCCCTCCCGGGGCCTGTCCGGGGGGCGGTGCCCATTCCCCCTCCCCGGGCCTGCCCAGGGGGAGCAGTGCCCATCCCCCCTCCCGGGGCCTGTCCGGGGAGCGGTGCCCTCACAGGAGCCTCAGAGGAGAGGCCGGGCCCAGGTGCTCACAGCCTCCCCCTCTGCTGCATCGGACTCATCTCCCAGGACCTGCCTGCCCCGCAGCCCGTTCCCGAGGATGCCCTGAGCTGGTGCAGGAGCTGCCCTCAGGCCTGGAAGTGCCCCGGGCACAGGGGCCGGTGTCAGGGAGAATGCAGTCTGAGGGGCAGCGCCCCGTCCTCCATGGCCTCCCTGAGCTCCCAGCCAACTGTCCAGCCTACCCTCACCCCCTACCCTTCCTGCCCGCCCCTCCCTCCCCAGGCCGGACCTCCGGACGCTTCCGGGAGCCAGCCGCAGCCTCTGTGGGTGCTGAGGTCCCAGGAGGACCCTGTCACGGAGAAACTGAGGCTCAGAGGCCAGCGGCGAGCCGGGCGGCTCCGGGTGAATGCGTGCTGGCCCCACACCTGCAGGCTGCGACGCCCACGTCCCCGCTCCCCTGCCCAGCTCCCTTCTCTGCACCCCGGAGCCTCACTGTGGGGGCTGGGGCCAGCCCCCCCGCCCGCCCCGGCCGCCGGCAACCCCACCCCCTGCAGGGGGCAGTCTTCCCGCGGGTCAGCGGCCAGAGGGGGAGAGGACCGCTTTGTGGTCCTGACGCATCCCCGCCCCCACTGCATCATCTTCTGTCTCCCCGGGACGGCAGCTGGTCTGGAGACGCAAATCTCATGTGGAGTGTGTGTGCGCTGTGTGTGAGCGGTGTGTGTGTGTGTATGTGCCGTGTGTGCTGTGTGTGTGCTGTGTGAGCTGTGCGGGTGCTGTGTGTGCTGTGTGTGTGCTGTGTGTGCTGTGCGGGTGCTGTGTGTGCTGTGTGTGTGCTGTGTGAGCTGTGTGTGTGCTGTGTGTGCTGTGTGTGTGCCGTGTGTGCTGTGCGGGTGCTGTGTGTGCTGTGTGTGTGCTGTGTGATCTGTGTGTGTGCTGTGTGTGTGCTGTGTGTGCTATGCGGGTGCTGTGTGTGCTGTGTGTGAGCTGTGTGTGTGCTGTGTATGTGCCGTGTGTGCTGTGTGTGTGTTGTGTGTGCTGTGTGAGCTGTGTGTGTGCTGTGTGTGCTGTGTGTGCTGTGTGTGGGCTGTGTGTGCTGTGCGGGTGCTGTGTGTGTGCTGAGGGGCTCTGTGAAGAAAACACCTGAGGGCAAAAAGATAGGACAGGAGAGGGGCGGAGACCAGGTGTGAGAAAGACGCGTGTGGGCCGAAACCGGTTTGGCTCAGTGGTAGAGCGTCGGTCTGCGGACTGAAAGGTCCCAGGTTCGATTCTGGTCAGGGGCATGTACCTTGGTTGCGGGCACATCCCCGGTAGGGGGTGTGCAAGAGGCAGCTGGTTGATGTTTCTCTCTCATCGACGTTTCTAGCTCTCTAGCTCTCTCCTTTCCTCTCTGTAAAAAATCAATAAAATATATTTTAAAAAGAAAGAAAGAAAGAAAGAAAGAAAGAAAGAAAGAAAGAAAGAAAGAAAGAAAGAAAGACGCGTGTGAGTGTGTGAAAGGAGTGAGTGTGGAGGGTTGCGTGATGTGGGGGGGGGTGCATGCAAGTGTATGTTTTGAGTTTATGTGTGCATGTGTGTGGCTGTGTGGAGTGTACTAGGTGTACAGTTAATAATGTGGATTTTTTTTCAATAGATGGAGCTACACATATGTTCATATATATGTGATTCTATATGTGTGCTATTTTGTTGTATTGACAGCAAGCTTCAAAGCTTTATATGTCAAATTTGCTGAAGGTGTTAACATCATAGATATTTTTACACTTAAAAATGTCGAATTTCGTGCCAAAAAAAAAAATTGCGGGAAGTTTTAATTCATTACTTTATTTTGAAGAAAAGGTGACCGCATACTTCGGGACGTTTATGGTGAGCATGCTCCACCTCAAGATCCTTGTGAGCGCCGGCGCTTTAAAAGTGGAGATTTCGACGTAAAGACAACGTCCAGGTCAACAGAAAAAGACTGAAGACCAACAGTGACATTCATTATAGGATGAAGATATGAGTCAACCTCAAAAGCAACTTGCAGAAAGATTAAACAATTTCATTTACAAGCAATGGGAGGGGTTTTAAAGGAAGGAAAATGGGTGCCACATCAACTGAACGAAAGACAAATGGAAAACCTAAAAGTCATCAGTAAAACGTTGCTTCAATGGCACAAAAGAAATCTTTTTTTGCATCGAATTGTGACTGGCGATGAAAAGTAGATTTATCTTGAGAATCCCACATGCACAAAACCATGGGTTGATCCAGGTCAACCATCAACATCGACTGCAAGGCCAAATCACTTCGGAAAGTAGACATTTGGTGGGACCAGGAAGGTGTGGTGTATGATGAGCTTCTAAAACCAGGTGAAACTAATAATACTGATGGCTACCGACACAAATAATCAATTTGAACCACAGTTTGATCATAAAACCACCAGAATGTGCCAATAGACACTGCAAAGTAATTTTGCTTCATGATGACGCACCATCACACACTTCAAAGCCAGTTAAAGACACTTTAAAAGATCTTGCCTGGGAAGTATGAACCCACCGCAGTATTCACCAGCCCTCGCTCCTTCAGATGACCACGTGTTCCAATCGATGGCACACGCACTGTCTGAGCAGCACCTCAAAACGTACGAAGAAGTGGAGAATTGGGTCTCTGAATGGTTTGCCTCAAAACAAGAAAAGTTCTATTGGGACGGTACCCACAGATTACCTGAAAGATGGGGAAATGAGTAGCTAGCGATGGACATTACTTTGAATAAAGCACTTTTGATGTTTCTCTTGAAATTATTGTTTTATTATAAAACCTGCCATACACATACACAAACCTGGTATGTGTATACCTGTGTGTAGGTTGGGTGTAGCATGTGCGTACATGTTACAGTGTGGTGTGTGATATGTGCACACATGGTGTGTGGTGTGTGCGTGCATGTCATCGTGCTGTATACATGCATATAGTTGTGTGGTATCTGTCTCTGCATGTGGTGCGTTACATGTGTGCCTGTGTGGGTGGTATGTGTACATGTGTGTACATGCAGATCAGGACCAGAGACTGAAGGTGTTTATCCCTCGGTCACAGTCCATGCTCTGCCGATCGTGTGAGGCCGACAGCTGGGCGGCTCCAGGGAGGGAGGACGGGGCGGGAGCAGCACAGGCACCCCTGGCCGCGACACCGCGGGGCCTACAGGTCCCTCCTGAGCTGTCTCAGGCCAGTGGGTGCCGCGGCCAGTCCCGGGCAGGGGTCCCGGCTCCCCCTGCACAGACACAGCCTCCTGACTTGATGGGGGGGGGTCCCACTAAGGTGCCTGCAGAGCCAGGCCAGGGTCCCTGTGTGGCCCCCTGTTCTCCCTGGCACGGCCCGGGGGGAGACTCTGAGCCCATTTCACAGCTCCAGGCCCGGGTCAGGGAGCACGGCCCTGACAGGCCAGGCTTTAGGACCGGAGCCAGCCTGTTCGGGGTCCGCAGCCCAGAGGGACGGAGCCAGGGCAGGTGGGAGCGGCAGCCTGGCTCCCAGAGCCGCCAGCGCAGAGATCGCGGGCCAGTCACTCCTCCCCAACCCTCACTTTGCCCCTCCGTAAAATGGGATCAAGAGAATCCCGCCTCGCCAACCAGCGTGGCTCAGTGACAGTGTCAACCTGTGAACCAGGTCAGGGTTCGATACCCAGCCAGGGCACCTGCCTGGGCTGTGGCTTCATCCCAGTCGGGGGCGTGCGGGAGGCAGCCAGTCAGTGATTCTCTCTCATCACTGATGTTTCTATCTCTTTCTCCCTCGCCCTTCCTCTCTCTGAAGTCAATTATATATATATTTGTAATTGACTTCATATAAATTTTAAAGATTTTCACCCTAGCTGGTGTGGCTCAGCAGATAGAGCATCGGCCTGCAGACCAAAGGGTCCCGGGTTTGATTCTGATTAAGGGCACATGCCTGGGTTGCAGGCTTGATCCTCAGTGGGTGGGAGGGATATGCAAGAGGCTGCCAATCAATGATTCTCTCTCTCCCTCTCCCTTCCTCTCTGAAATCAATAAAAAAATATTTTTTAATGTTAAAAGAAAAAAGGTTTTTTGTTTTGTTTTGTTTTCAGAGAAAAGGCAAAGGATTCTGGGTCAGGTGCTTGGAGCTGGTCCCAGGCCCGCCCTTGCTCACACTCAGCCAGGAGGGAGGACAGAGACCGGACACAGCGTGTTGGCTGCCAGTCACACCGGGCTCAGCAGGAGGGCTTCCTGGAGGGGGTGGCGGAGACCGTAAAGCCAGGGGCAGGGGCATCATGGGCAGAGACGGCCAGGGGCAGGGGCATCATGGGCAGAGACGGCCTCACCGGGGTCGCCCACCGGCAGCTGGGACGGCAGGGGACGCCGCCGCTCAGGCAGGGCCAGGCCCGCCCACCGGCCTCTGCCCGGGACCCTGGTCACAGCCCGGCATTTGTGAGGCGAGAAGGAGCTCCAGCTTCACCAGCTCCTCCCTCCTCAACGCCCTTTCCTCTAGCCCGTGGTCGGCAAACTGCGGCTCGCGAGCCACATGCGGCTCTCTGGCCCCTGAGTGTGGCTCTCCCACAAAACACCACGGCCTGGGCCAGTCTGTGTTGAAGAAGTGGCGTTAGGAGAAGCTTAAGTTTAAACAACGTGGCTCTCCAAAGACATGTCCATCGTTGTGCTGTTGGTATTCGGCTCTGGGACTGATGAGTTTGCCGACCACTGGGCTAGAAGCTCCATTTATTTTATCAAGTTGGAAAGGAAGCATTTGGGGACCCACTTCGCGCAGCTCTGGGGGGGTGGGGGGGCTCGCCTTCCCCAGGCCCAGCTCGGCCTCGCTGACCGTCCCTTCATTTCCTGGGTCTCAGGCTCGGCCACACAGTGGGGACAAGGTCAGACCTCACTGCCCGTTGCAAAGAGGACCCTCCCCCCGACCCCTCATGCAGAGGCGGAGCCCGGGAAGCAGCGGGAGCAGTTCCTAAGGACGACCTTACAGAGGTCACTGTCAGTCCGCAGGGTCCTGTGCCAAGGCCACGGAGCCAGAGAGAGGGGGCACCCCGCCAGGCCCTGCCCGGCCCAGAGGCCGCCGCGCCCAAAGCCAGGACCCGCGCCGTGCTGGGCGCGGCCCATTCCCCAAGTTTACTGTCCCCCAGGTTGGGTCTCTGTGAAATGCCAGGAACTGGGCCAGATGGGCGCGCCGCCTGCCAATTCCCTCCCTCCCGCACTCCTTCTGAGGAAAACCACGGCCGTGCCCAGCGAGAGGAGAACAAGAGCTGCATCCAGACCCGGACGTGAACGCGGGGCGGGTACAGAGCCTCACAGCCAGGGCTTCTCAGGCGCGTTCTCCCCCTTCTGCCCGCCCGGCCCCTCCTCGGGCTGCTCTGCCCACGGCCGGCTTCCCTGCGCCCAGGACAGACACGGGCCCGGGAGGCGGCCACGGCCACGAGCCCGGGAGGCGGCCACGGACATGGGCCTGGGAGGCAGCCACGGACACGGACACGGGCCTGGGAGGAGGCCACGGACACGGGCCTGGGAGGCAGCCACGGACACGGACACGGGCCTGGGAGGAGGCCACGGACACGGACACGGGCCCAAGAGGAGGCCACGGACACGGACATGGGCCTGGGAGGCAGCCACGGACACAGACACGGGCCCTGAGGCGGCCACTGACACGGACACGGGGCCGGGAGGTGGCCACGGCCATGGGCCTGGGAGGCGGCCACGGACACGGGCCTGGGAGGAGGCCACGGACACGGACACGGGCCCGGAGGCGGCCCACGGACACGGACACGGGCGCTGAGGCGGCCACTGACACGGACGTGGGCCCGGGAGGCGGACACGGACACGGACACGGGAGGAGGCCACGGACACGGACACGGGCCCAGGAGGAGGCCACGGACACGGGCCCGGGAGGCGGCCCATGGACACAGGCCAGGAGGAGGCCACGGACACAGGCCTCCCTGCTCGACTGGACTGGGGTGATGGAGGGAACCAAATCCGGGATGAGGTGTCTGGCCTCCACCCTGGGTGTGTGTGTAGGGGGGGGGAGCCAGGGGTGGCACCGGCGGGCCTGCTTTAGAGAGACCAGCACTGGGGGGGGACCGCGGGCAGGAGGGAGGGTGGGGGGAGAGACCACAGACTCGGACACAGAGAGCAGGCCAGGTCCGAGTTTGTTTGTTTGTTTTTTATTATCCTCACCCGAGGATATGTCCCCATTGATTTTAGGGAGTGTGGGAGAGAGCGGGAAAGAGAGAGAGACATCGATGTGAGAGAAACACATCGACTGGTTGCCTCCAGCATGAGCCCCGACCAGGGCCTGGGCCAGAGAGGAGCCCCCAACTAAGGTACATGCCCTCCTTGATCGGAATTGAACCCGAGACCCTTTGGTTCGCAGACCGACACTCTATCCACTGAGCCACACCAGCCAGGGCCCATTTTTAACTGGTCCCGAGGGCCTGACTCCCGCCCACCTGTTCCTTCATCCACTCATCTGCTCAGCAGCTCTACTGGGATGGCCCGATGCCACCAGCTCCTGGGCATGGAGGGAGGTCCACAGAAAAGAGAGAGGCGGGCCCGCTCTCTGGGGAAAAGACGAGAGAAATCAAGCATCCCGGCCGCCGGTCCCAGAGCGCAGGGCCCACGGGGAGAGGCCGGCCAGACGCCATGAGGGGCGAACGGGCAGGAGAGAACCACCTGGCCAGGAGGTGCCCGGGCACCCCAGAGAGGACCCGCCACACATGCCCTGGCACAGACGGGGACGCAGGCTGCCAGGTCAGAGACGGAGGGACAGGCAGAGCTGTGGGGACGCCTGTGTGTCTGGCCAAGCCTGGGAGCCAGCCCTGCCCCACGAGCACTGGGTCCTTCCAGCCCGGGACGGGCCGGGCTCTCGCAGGCGGTGACCGGAGCCACAGGCAGGGGGAGCCGTGACTCCTGAGCGATGGGAGCCCTAGGGGACAGCCGGGGCCACGGCCACGGCCACGGCCAGCGGGGCCTGGCTGCTGGCTTCTGGCCTCCTCTCTCCCACGGACACCACGCAGGCCCTGGAAGCCACACTCAGCCCCGCAAGCTTCCTGCCTCTACCTGGGATGTTCCCTCCACTGTCACACCTTCCCGGCTCCCACGGCTTCTCCTCCACGGCTCCCATTGGACCAAGGGACTGGCCTCTGGCACCTTTGCAACCACCTCCAGACAGGGCACTGCCCCTCCCATCTCCCCGGAGAGGAAGCTGAGGCACAGAGAGGGTAAGTGGCTCCCCCAAGGTCACACAGCCCCTGAGAGGAGAAGCCGGGACATTCTGTCCCAAAGCCCGCTGTTAACCTATAGAATACAACACTGCAAAGGGGGCAGCTAAGGGGGGATGTTGGGAGGCAGGTTATTAAAAACTTCTGGGCAAGACATCCAGGCCAGATTCCCTGGCCTGGCACCCGAGGGCCTCCCTCTAACCCTCCAGACCCTCTACCTGCCTGTCCACACCTCACCAGCACCCTAACCCAGACCTGCCTCAGGCTCCGCCGCCTCTGGCCTCACTCACACTGGCTCCTGTCCCAGAACGCCCTCCTGGTCTGTGCCTCCCGCCCCCTCCGGCCTGGGCTCCGCTGCCAGCCCCAGACCCCACCGCCTCCCCCTGTCCCGGTACTGAGTCCTCACAGCCGGAGTGCCATGGTGCCCGCTGGGCCCTCCAGGCTGCAGGGAGGGGCAGCGAGCCCCTGTAGGTGGTGAGGACCCAGGGGGACAGGAGGCACCTCCCGGGCTCAGGAAAGCTGGGACTTGCTGGCCTCTCCCCTCACCCCAGGAGGCCTTGGCAGGATGGGCCAGGCCCAAAGCTGCCCGCAGCCTCAGGGGTCAGCATTGGCACCACCAGGGCAGCACGGGGTGCCCCAGACACAGGGCTTCTCCTGTGACGACAGCAACTCTCCCCGAAGTCCCTGCACCCACACAGGCCCGTGTCCCTCCAGGTTGCCCCTCGGCCTCCTGCATGTGCTGCTCTGGCTGAAGCACAGCCTCAGGCCCTGGCACCACCCTCTGCACCCACGGCTCTTCCTCCGGGCTCAGAGCACCCACCTCCCCGGGCAGCCCCGCGGGATCAAGATCCCTTCCAAGCACCGTGGTCCATCCCCACCGTGCCCGGGGCCCTCCCGCCCTCCAGCAGCTGGCACCCTGCGGCTATTGCCAGCAGGGCCTCCACGTGCCAGTCTGTCCACCAGTGGCATGGGGACAAGAAATCAGTCCTCACAGGCTGAGCAGGACCGAGACGATGCTCATGGAGACCTTAGCCAGGGCCTGGCTTCCCCTGATCACCAGGAATGATTTACTGCCAGCACCCTTACCACCGTCATCTTAATCATTACCACCCTCCTTATCATCATCACCATCACCATCAATCTCATCACCATCACCATCACCATCATCATCATCACCATCAATACCATCATCATCACCACCATCATCACAGTTATCGCCATCATCACCATGACCATCATCAACTTCACTGACATCATCACCATCAATCTCATCACCATCACCATCACCATCATCAATCCCATCACCATCATCATCACCATCACCATCATCACCATCACCATCATCACTACCATCATCACAGTTATCGCCATCATCACCATGACCATCATCAACTTCACTGACATCACCACCACCAATATCATCATCATCACCATCACCATCAATCTCATCGCTACTGTCATCACAGTATCACCACCATCACCATGACATCCTCACCATGACAATCATCACCATCACCATCCCCCTCACCACCCTCACCATCGCCTTTGCCACCGCCATTGCCATCACCACCCTCACGTCACCACCTGGCTCCCGTGACACACTCACTGCCCATGTCACCGAACCGGCGTGGCCCTGCCCCACCTCGGTCCCCCCACCGGCCAGGTCGCTCAGGGATGAGGCTGACCCTCTGTGTCCCCAACAGACAAGAAGGCCTCGGTGTGCACCTGTGACTTACACAGCCGCCTCCCTTCCACCCCTGCCCTCCCCGCCCCACACTCAGCCTCAGTCCCCCCCACCCCAACCCTCCCGCCCCACACTCAGCCTCAGTCCCCACCCAACCCTCCCGCCCCACACTCAGCCTCAGTCCCCCCCACCCCAACCCTCCCGCCCCACACTCAGCCTCAGTCCCCACCCAACCCTCCCGCCCCACACTCAGCCTCAGTCCCCCCACCCCATCCCTCCCGCCCCACACTCAGCCTCAGTCCCCCCCACCCCAACCCTCCCGCCCCACACTCAGCCTCAGTCCCCACCCAACCCTCCCGCCCCACACTCAGCCTCAGTCTCCCCACCCCATCCCTCCCGCCCCACACTCAGCCTCAGTCCCCCCCACCCCAACCCTCCCGCCCCACACTCAGCCTCAGTCCCCCCACCCCATCCCTCCCGCCCCACACTCAGCCTCAGTCCCCACCCAACCCTCCCGCCCCACACTCAGCTCCGCCCTCCGCCCCCTGCGGCGTGGACTCACCACGGGGAGCCGTAGACGCGGAAGCCGCGCACGGAGACCTCGGAGTCCTGCAGGTAGATGCAGTTGGTCAGCAGCGCCTGCACGTTCTCGTAGTTCTCCGGCTTCAGCTTGGACACGGACGGGAAGTAGTAGAAGTCCTGCTTGATGAGGTCGGCCATGAACTCCTGGTCGAAGGTCAGCTCGTGGTTGCCGGCGATCACGATCTTGTACTCGTAGGGCAGGCTGCCTGCGGGCGGACAGGGACACCACGCTGCCGGCCGGCCCAGGCGCCGTCTGTGCGCAAAACCTTTGCGTGTTTTCCATCTGCACTTGTTGCCGGCACAAAGCAAATGCCAGCGGTCCCCAATACAGAATCACCCGTTTTACAATCTGCTGATCCTGCCAGTCCTCCCCCAGGCGGGAGGCCGACATCAGGGTGCCCGTCCCCACGGGTCCCCAACACTCACCCCCAGGCCCCTCACTCATGTCCGGCCCCGCCCCGCAGGGACTGCGGCTCCTGAGGCAGGACGGGAACAGACCCGGCCGCCGTCCCCGGGGCTCCCATGCAGGCGGGGGAGATCGGCCCTCCAAGCCCCTCCCGCCGCCCCACCTTGCCCACCCCACTGGCCTGGCCTGGCCCGGTGCTGAGCAGCCGGCCGTCCCCGCCAGAGCGGCCCCGGGAGGGGCTGTATCTGCTCCACCCATCTCTGTCCCCACAGGCCCAGCAGGATGGGCCAGCGAGGCCCGGACAGCACCCCAGGGGGACACGGTGCGATGCTCGGACTGGAGGAAGAGGAGAGACAGCCTGAGCCTGGGGAAGGTCACAGAGGTCACACAGAGAGGACTGCCTTTCCTGAACCCCATTGTCGGCGCCCCTCCCCCCGCCCAGGGGAAAGGCAGAGCCCATGGAACCTTCCAGGCGGGCTCTCATCTCGCCTCGTAGCTGGGGTCCGGCCCCGCGGTCAGGCACCTGCCCTGGCCCCCAGCAGGCAAGCAGCAAGACCACACTGGGCGTCAGCCCTTGTGGCCCCCACATGGGTCAGCAGGTCAGATTCCAGGGCCGCCAGACCCGAGCCCCAGGCAGAGGGAGCCAGGGGACCCCCCACGGAGCCCCCCACCGACCGCCTCCACGGCACCCCCACCCCACGCCGAGCGCCGCGGGCTGGGAGCCGGAGCTGGGGAGCCGGAGCTGGGGAGCCGGAGCTGGGGAGCCGGAGCTGCACTAATGCGGTAAGTCACGTCGGACTGGGGCGTTCCTTAGCAAATTAGCCAATTACCCCGACTGTGCAGCTTCCTTCATTCCCAGCTCCGGCTCCCGGGATCGGGGATCGGGGTGGGAGGAGCAGGAAGCTGTCAGCGGTCCGGTTCCTCCCACCTCAGGGGGCGTAGCAGAGGTTCTTCCCCGGGGGAAGGGGCTCCTGTGCACAAAGCCGAGGGGGGGTTGGGGGGGCTCAGGACATTCACATGACACCTCCGTGTTGTCTGGTTTCTCCCGGGAGGGGGTACAACTACAGCTACACCCACACCCACACACCTACACCTACATCTGGGAAACCGGCTCAGAGAGGCCACCGACGGTTACACAACTCAGCCACAGAGGGGGATGGGCGTTGGAGCATCTTTGTGGCCTGGCCTCCACAAACTCATCCTGAAGTGGCTCTCCAAACCACAGGTGGGTAGATGGGTGATGGGTGATGGACGGATGGATGCACGGATAGATAGATGATGGGTGGGTGATGAATGGATGGATGGATAGATAGATAGATGAGGGGTAGATGGATGGATGGATGGATGGATGGATAGATAGGTGATGGGTAGATGGATGGATGGATGGATGGGTGGATGGATGGCTAGATGATGGATGGAGGATGGATAGATGGAAGGGCATGGGTGCATTTATAAATCAATCCATTACTCCAACTGCAGTTTCATTACTCCCACCGTATGGCTCCCCAAGCCCCTACTGTCACCCCACTCGCCCGCCCCTCCAGGTGGAGTAATGGATTGGTTGGATGGATCAATCCATCCATCATCCATCCATCCATCCACCCAGCTAGTTCTGTCTCCTTTCTACCAACTGACCTCAGTCTCCCTGGACCCCTCCCTTCTCTCCAACTGTCCAGGCAGGGCGTGTTTCCCTGACTCCCCTCCCCTGACTGTAGCCCTGACTGTCCGACTCTGAATCTTCTCCAATTGGACCTGCTCCCGTGCAGCGGGGGTAGAGGAGCCAGAACTAAGGCTCTGGTGAGGCCTGTCACAGAGCGAGGTGAAGTCCCCTCCTCTGCTCTGGGACTGCTACCTCTGTTGTTACGACCAAAGGCCGCATCAGCCCTCAGGTGCCCACGTCATCCTGCAGCTCTTACCACCCCGACTATAGACACAAAATGCCCCACGACCAGTCACCACAGGTTCCTGACCAGCCCGCCCCCATGGCGGTGACAGGAGGAGGTCTGGGCCTCGACAGTTGACTGGTGGACAGGGGCTTCGTGGGTGAGAGGAGATGAATTTACGCTCTTCTGCCCGGCGCCTGCTCACAGAGACTGTCCTCTGTCCCTCCCGGCTCCTGCCTCCCAGCAGCAGGGAAGAGGCGGGCGCCCAGGGCGCTGCCAGGGCCCGGATGGGAGCACCGGCCTGGAAGGGGCTGGAGGTGCCTGGGTCCCAGCACAGGGTGCTCCTAGGCAGGTGTGAGGAGGGATGAGCAGTGTCCACCCGGAGACTAGGAAGGACGGCCACGCGGGGGACCAAGGACGGACCAGGCAGGGACCGCCTGTGTGAAGGCCCAGGATGGACCAGTGGGCGCAGCTCAGGTGTCCGGCGGCGAGGCTGGCTCATGGGCTCGGAGAGGAGACGGATGCTGTGTCCACCGTCCTCTCCTCACCCACCTGCCCGCGTCAGCCCATCTGCCTGTCCCCGGGCCACGCAGCCAGACACGCCTTCTCCTCTGGAGCTGGGCCCTGGTGTAAAGATCCACACGCCCTCCTGTCAGCTGTGCAGCTCTGAGGGCCACAGCCCTGCTCAGACCCCACACTGATCGCCAAGACTCAGCCCTGAGGCAGAGCACGTGGCAGAGAGGGCCCGCCCGCCACTCACTGACCCAGGAGAGAAGGAGCTCAGAGGGGAAGGGACCTGCCTGAGGTCACACAGCAACACAGTGGGGCGCAGGGACGGGGCCTGCCTGACCTTCCCTGCATCGCGGCCACGACAGCCCCAGGGGAGGGGGTGCAGGGACAGGCCGAGCCCTGGGCAGGAGGGCCTTGCTGGGCAGGCAGGGCGCTGAGCTCGGACCCCAGACCCCGGAACCCGGACCTGGGAGAAGCACCGATCCTCCGGAAACAGCCGGCCTCCCGCGCTCAGTGTGTGTGTGTGGGGAGGAGGCTGCCACACAGGTGCCCTCCGGGCTCAGGCTGCCTTCCCGCCTCACCGCTCCCGCAGCCCTGTTCTCTGCGCTGGGCAGGCGCCAGCCCAGAATTCTGGGCCACCAGACCCGAGGATGGGCCGGAGCCAGGGGGACGTGTGTTCACTCCCTGCAGCGGCCTCCGGCACACGCACCACGAGGGTCACACCGTCAGGGCCAGGTGCCCGGGAAGGCCGTGCCCACAGCCAGCAAGGCCCCGGGGTCAGAGCCTCAGAACGGGACAGGCCTGAGAGCACAGCCTGGTGTCAGCCGGGGCGATGGGAGGACGGGTCACAAAGGGACGTCACCTCCTGGGGTCAGAGGGCAGCTCCTGGGTCCAGATCATCGGCCCGGACAGCCCGAGGGACAGACCGTCCTGCAATGGCAGACTCCTGGGAGCTGCCAACCAGCCCCGCCCAGCACTGCCATCCTGCCCAGGCCCTCCCCCCTCAGCCCTGCCCATCCTGCCCAGGCCCTCCCCCCTCAGCCCTGCCCATCCTGCCCAGGCCCTCTCCCCACCCCCCCAGTTCCCCAGGCCCTCACCCCCAGCACCCCCAAGCCCTCCCCCTCAGCCTGCCCAGGCCCTCACCCCCAGCCCCCCCAGGCCCACCCCCTCAGCCCGGCCCCTGTGTCCCAGGCCTGCAGGGAGGCCCTGGATTCGCAGTGCTGCCTGCTGCCCATATTTAAAAGGCAAATGGAATTTCTCTTCTGTTCCGTCCTAATAACCAAAATGTTTAACTTTCAAACATTTGTTTTTCCGGGGAATGTTGTAAAAACAGGCACATTCCGTCCGATCCTCTGCGAGGGCTTGTTTTTCGGCTGCTGCAGAGCGAATGCAGTGCCGGCGGGAAGGGACTGAGGGTTCCGCGTTCGCCCTCCCCCGAAGGCCCCCGCACCAGAGGCTCCGGGGACCCCCAGGACCAAGCCTGACAGGACACACACGCCAGAGGTGGTGGAGAAACCCCCATCACCTCCCCCCTGGCCCTCAGGAGGGTGTGAGCTGGGAACCAAGGATGTCACCGCATGAGAGCTCAGGGCATGGCGCCCCCTCCAGGTCAGGCCCTGTCGGGGCTCTGATCTCACCAGCTGCTCCCCAGGATAACCATGCACGCCGTTCTGTCCGCCTGGGACCCGCTTCTTGCCCTCCTGTCTCACTCAAGTCCAATCCCCCTCACTCCGTCAGCTGACCAAGAGCCACCTCCTCCAAGCAGCCTTCCGTGATCACTCACTCTCGCTTCTCCCCAACCTGGAGGGTAGGTGCTCCCCAACACTCAGGCGCCTGAGGCCCAGAATAGGGAACTAAGGGATGAGCCTCCTGCGCGGAGGGCGGGCGTCCAGGCAGCGGTGTTTCCAGCACGGACCCTGGAGACCAGAGCGCGCAGGCCGCGCCCAGATGCTGACGGGAAGCGACTTCAAGGCAGAATTCCGCCCCAGGACAAACTGTCCCAGGGACCGGGGGCAGAATGAAGGCTTTCCGACCTGCCGCCGGCCAAGCACTGACCTCCAGCGAATTCTTTCTCCCAAAGCTGCCGCCGGGCGTCTCCCCGGGATGGGGAGGAAACCAGGAAAAGGGGCTCCTGACAGAGGCAAAGGGGGACGGCGGTGAGGCAGCCCCAGGATCCGGTCTGTGCGCATCCCCGGCGCCTGCACCCCCGCTGCGGGGTCCCGGAGGCTGCGGGAGGCGGGACGGAGCTGATGGGCCCAGAAAACACGCATCGGAACCAGCACCTCCCAGGAAGACACTGTGCGGAGAATGAGCCCGAACCACGGGCCGGAGTAAACGAGGAAGGACATGTGGACATGGTGGGGAGGCAACAGCTCTCCATCTTCGTTTTCCACCGAGAAGCTGACCCGCTGCCAGGGGAGGGGTGAAGGGCAGCCTCATTACAGCCGCTCGGACGCGGGGGCAGCAGACACAGCGGCCCCGGAGCGGCCCCGGAGGGGAGTGAGGCTGGGCGAGGGGGGGCGGGGGCCACTGCACCCCAGGCTGTGGCCCCGGCTGGCGTCCAGGGACGCGAACAGCTTTAACGAACCCAGGAGAAGGCATCGGAGGCGGGCACTCCTCCCCTGCGCCTGGGCCTGTCCGGGGAACAGCCTGGCCTCGCTCGCTGGGCCGGCTGCCTGAACCCGGGACCTGAACCAAGCCGGGTCCCCGCTGAGACAGATGGAGACAGAACGCACTGAGCCTCCGCTCCACTCCTTGGAGCCTCGGGGGCCCTCCGCTGGGATTGCTCCTGAGGCCAGGGTCCACGGCAGCCTCTCTCCTGGGCGGCCACACAGCCCCCCACCTGGCAGGCGGGCAGCCATGAGGACACCGGATGTCGCTCCTGAAAGTCCCAGACAGGCTCCCTGCACAACAGCTCACCGCCACATGGCGCCATCGTGGCAGGTGAGGGAGTCCGGGCTCATTGTGGGGAGGGAGCCACCGGTGGAAGCGGAGGTGGCCTCGGAGCCCCGATGTGTGTCTGGCTGAAGCCCTCCCCGTCTCCCCGCCACCACCACTCGCGTACAGACCACACGCCGAGCTCGGCATGAGCTCTCCCACAAAGAGGGAGGAGGAGGAACAAAGCCGTGCTTCCTGGCCGCGAGGCCTCCCGCGGAGAGTGCTCTCCCCACTTGGTTCCGAACGCCACGATGTTTGGAAGAGACCTGTGGCCGCTGGGAACAGTCCCGAAAGGCCGATTCCGAAAGCGATGCAGATGTCAGACAAATTAAACGAATCCCGGGAAAGTGCAGGACACAAAGGCAACGCAGACACAATCCCCGCGTTTCTATAAACTCGAACAATAAACTGCGGAAAGGATGTCGCATAAACAGTCCCACTGGCAGGAGCAGCGAGAAGAAGAAAAAGCTCAGGCATACGCCCAACCACGCAGGTGAGAGGTCTTCCCGCTGAAATCTGCCAAGGCCCCGTGTTCACGGGCTGGAGCTCCAGCTGTGCGGGTGTCCGCACCCCCAAGCAGCCTCCAGATCCAAAGCCGCCCTCCCAGATCCCAGCGACGGGCCTTTCAGAAACAGGAAATCCGTCCTCGGGTTCACAGAGAGTCCTGGGCCCCGGAATAGCCCAAATAATCTTGAAAATGAAAAGCAAAGTTGGCCGAAACCGGTTTGGCTCAGTGGTAGAGCGTCGGTCTGGGGACTGAAGGGTCCCAGGTTCGATTCCGGTCAGGGGCATGTACCTTGGTTGCGAGCACATCCACGGTAGGGAGTGTGCGGGAGGCAGCTGGTCGATGTTTCTCTCTCATCAATGTTTCTAGCTCTCTATCCCTCTCCCTTCCTCTCCGTGAAAAATCAATTATATATATATATATATATATATATTTTTTTTTTTTAAAGAAAAAAAGAAAAAAGCAAAGCTGGAGGACTCACATGTCCTGATTTCCGAACTGTAATTCAAATAGAAGGTGCTGGCATGAAGGCGGACACGCAGACCCACGGCCGGAAGAGAGAGCCGGAATGTGTATACAGGCAAATGGCTTTCAACAAAGGTGAGGATTAAAAACAAACAAAAAAAAGGAGAAAACGGTAAATGCTGGGTAAATTTAACCGCGATTTAAACTTAAGAAAAATCGCAGGAGAAGACCCGGACCCTGACTTCCACGAGAACGGGCAGAGCCACGCCTTCCAGGCTAGGAAGGGGGCCTGTAGGATCTTGGACCCCTGGCGGCCGGGCGTTCCACTGGTGGAAGCGCCTCCAGGACTGTACCAGCCAGCGAGGGGCACGGGGGGAAGGGGCTGAGGGGCGATTTGAACCCCCACACCCACCCTCCTCCGCAGGAAGTCCTAACTGAGCAGCTTCCGGCTCTGCCTGCCCACCTCTCTGAGTGCCCGGGAGCCTTCACCTGAGACCCGGCCTGGCTGGAGGGTGTGGCCTCAGGGCCGCGTCTGTGACCTCCCCTCACTGAGCAAACTCTTCCCAGGTGTCTGCTGGCCACAGCCACCCCCTCCAGGGGGAACTGGCCCACAGCCACGTTCTCGGCAGCAGGAACTGGAGCGGTTTTTGAAAACCATTTACACTAAAGATCCTATTTTAAAAGAAATTTCCTTTTTTTCCTTCTATTTTTTTCCTTTTTGTTAATCCTCACCCAAGCATATCTTTCCATTGAGTTTTAGAGAGAGTGGGAGGAGGGGAAGAGGCTGGGAGAGAGAAAAACCAATGTGAGAGAAACACTCTGATTGACTGCCTCCCCACCCCCTGCCCTGACCAGGGCCAGGGACCGAGCCTGCAGTGGTGCGTGCCCTCAGCCAACATCAAACCTTCCGTCTGCGGGCTGATGCTCTAACCACTGAGCAACCAGCTGAGCTAAAATACATTTCTTAATAGCGTTCAATAAAACTGAGTGTTTTTAACCTAAATAAACATGTCAGGTGTTGAGATTCACCAAAGGAAAAGCATCTTGCCCCCTCTTGTTTGTTCCAGTCATTTATTTTAATTTTTTCCCATTTTTTGGCCTTACTACGTTCTGCTAGGCCCTGTGCTGGAGGCTGGAGGGAGCGTTCTCTACACCAGCCTTTCTCTCTCTGCCTCCGGGGAGGAAGGGGTAGGCACACACGGCTGGGGGAGAGGCACACAGGTGCCCCCAGGCCCTCGGAGCCAAGCACGACGGTGACTGTGGGGAGTGGGTGGTGACTGTGGGGAGGGGGCGGCCGCAGACACAGGGTCAGGGGCGCACACAGCCCCTCAGGCCCAGGAGACAGGGCAGGCCCCGGGGAAGGGGACCCCACAGGAGCCACGGCATGGAGGCAGGAAAGCCAACATCGTGGCAGAGAGGGGGTGAACAGAGGCAGGCCGGGGAGGAATGGGGGGCGGGGAGGTCCCGCGTGGAGGGGTCCGAACTGCGGACCGGAGACCTGGCCGCCCCCGGGCCGCGGGGAACCAGCGAAGTGGGTTGAGGGGGTGGGGCACGGTGGGCTCAGCGAGCAGGGAGCGTCGGTCGAACGCCGGATGGCAAACGTGAGTCTGGAAAGGGGCTATTTTGAGAGGTTGGACGCGACCAAAGCCCCACTTGTCAGCTCCAGCTCCCGGCTCCCGGCTCCCCGCTCCCCGCTCCCGGGCGGGCTGTCAGCGGGCCCAGAATTAGCTCTGCCGGCCCATCGTGAGCTCAGAAAGGTGTGAAATCCTCTGCTTAAGAGAAATCAGAGGAACAGCCTGTGCACTGAGAGGTCCGCTTGTCTTTAAGACACGTTTCAGAGCACTGACCCCGAATCCTAACGTCTGCCGGGAAACGAGGAGGCGCCCTCGGGGACAGTAACAGCAGCGGCTCCGCGCCGGGCGCTGAGCCCGTTCACAAAGCCGCCGCCACAGACGCAGCAGCGAGCGGCATGCACTGGGCATTCACCCCGCGCTGGGCCCCGCGCTGGGCCCACACCACCCCCGGCCCCGCTGAACCCTGCCAGCATCAGCCCCTTTCACAGATGAGAAAACTGAGGCTCAGGGAGGACACACCATGCTCACGGCCAGATGGCTGGGCGGCACAGAGCCAGGGCCCACCCGAGGGGTCTCCAGACCCACACGCCAGGACAGGATCCAGCTGCAGCACCGGCCGGGCCTCACCCAGCGGCAATGAGAACAGGTATTACCTGCCCCCCGCCCCAGAAATAATACACCAGCAGGAGAGGGCTGCCCAGCGGGCACGTGGCCGGGCAGGGTGGGGAGGGGCAGCCTGCTGGGGAGCCGCATCCTTTCCACCGGCCCCTCCTCCCTTCCGGAGCTTCATCTGTTACACACTGAGAGCCCGCGGGGCGGCCGCTGACCGCGGTGCTGAAGATGCAATAGCCCAAAGCCAGACAGGACCCCTCCCTGCCTCAGAATGGGCTGTGCCGTGGGATGTTGACAATTAAAAAAGGCACGTACCAGCTCAGTGGGGATAACGGAGACAGGAAATCTAAGCCCTGGGGAGCGGGACAGGGAGCACCGGGTGGGGAGTGAGCCACCCCAGGCGGCCGGGGAGGCCTCTCTGGGATCCAGGACCTGGGTGACCCCTGGGGAGCCACACCCCCGCCCTGGGCCTCAGCCTCCTGTCAAAGCGGGGACACCATTATTCGGCACCCAGACTCGGGTGCGAGGGAGCGGGGAGCAGACCGCACGCAGCGCCTCTGAACCGGGAAGTGCCGTCCAGAGGAGGCTCTGGGGCAAAACGTGGCTCCCACCAGGACGCAGAGGATGCTGGGAGTTCTGCATCCCGTCAGCAACCTGAACGTAACCCTGTCGGTTGGCCCTGACGCTGCAGAGCGTTCCTCCTGACCGTGGCCATCACACCCTCCTGGGAAGGAGGGATTTGCTGACAGAAAGAGCCGAGTTCTCTAGAGGGACAGAAAAGTTCCCACCCAAAATGGCCACCTTGGGAACTGAAAAACCAATTGAAAAGTTAGAAGGTCGTAGCCCCGGGGTGAGGACCCTGACTCCACGTTTCCTTTGCTGACTGCCTCGGGCCAGCTCTCCACCGCCCTGAGCTCAGTGTATCTGCAGAGACAGCAAGACCAGGGGCTGGCTGGGCTGCCCTCTCAGGACCCATTTCCCTGCGGCCAGTGAATCTCAGACCAATGGCCGTGGAACAAACCCCACGCCCGCTGGAGTGGCTCAGTGGCTGGGCACTGGCCCGTGAACTAAGAGGTCACCAGCTGGATTCCCTGTCAGGGCACACGCCCGGGTTGTGGGCCCCATCCCCGGGGGGGAGCGTGCAGGAAGGAGGCGGTCGATCCATGATTCTCTCTCACCCATGTTTCTATCCCTCTCCCTCTCCTTTCTTCTTGGTCTAAAATCAATGAAAACATATTTTTTTTAAAAAAAAAAGCACGGAAGTCAGTGTCTCCATTCCACTAGCCACACTTCAGGTGGTCAGTACCGCAGGGGGCAGATCTGAAGCTGCGCCATTCACCACCTGGGGGTCGTCCCCCCGACCTGCCCCACTGGGGCGTGTACTTGAATAAGACTCCCCTCCTCTCCCCCACCACCAGGGGATTCTCATCACCTGGAGTCTGAGAGGGCTGCCTGTGAGGGTTCAGTGGGGGGCCAGGCCAGGGGTGGGGGGGCAGGAGGGGGGCACCCCACAGAAGGGGCAGCTCTGTAATGAGAACAATGACAGCTGGACACCCTCTCCATCACAATCCCCACACCACCCAGGCCAGAGCCTCTGCACAGTCCGAGTCCGGTACCGGGCAGCCTGGGGGGCTGGACGGGAGTGGAGTGGGTGGGTCTATCGGGCCCCTCGGCGTCGGTGGGCACGTGAGGACAGATTCTGTTCCGGGCTGGCCAGGATTCTCTGGCACTCTGCGGACTCTCCCCGTTTTGGAACCGAGTCCAGCACGAAGATGGCATTTTTAAAAACTCACAGGCGCGTTCCATATTCAAACACGCCGCTCCGTGCTTGTGGGGGAGGGAAGAGAGGAGGACGCGTGCCAGCACGCAAACCCTGCCTCCCCGGCTCTGAATGGTCACCCACCTCCTTCTCCACCCACCACCCTTCCCTCCGACGGCACCAGGCCCGAGAGCTGGCTAGGGGAGACGCACTTCGCTCCGGGGCGAAGAGGCAGGCTCCCTGGGAAACCCAGCAAGGCCTCCGGGTCCGTGTGTTTCTAGCCATCGCTTCTCATCCGCTCACCACCGGGGCGAAGGCAGCAGCCCATTGTATGGATGTGGAAGCTGAGGCCCAGGCAGAGGAGCCTCCTGCCCTCCGCCTCACACCTGGTCACTGGCTACACTTCACCTGTCTGCATCGTGCCATGGTGTTTTCTTATTTATATGTTTCTATTTCTATAATTTTGTTTTTAATTTCAGAGAGGAAGGGAGAGGGGGAGAGAGAAGCAGCCATGATGAGAGAGAATCATGGATCGGCTGCCACCTGCACGCCCCACACTGGAGATGGAGCCCACAACCCGGGCCTGTGCCCTGACAGGGGATCAAACCATGACCTCCTGGCTCCTAGGCCGACACCCAGCCACTGAGCCACACCAGCCAGGCTCTATGTTTTTAAGGAGGAGTCTTGCTTGCTTTGCTGCCCACTGCACACTCCACACCAGCAGAGTCTAGAGCAAGGTAGGAGCTCAGTGCATGGGGATGAATGAGGATCACAAACCAATCCAGCTGGCCGCTGAGGCTCCAGCTCGGTCCCTTCAACTGCCCGCCTGCGCCCCATGCCCAGGTCCCCTCACGTCCCACCCCCCTCATGAGCCACCGGCCCCCCCTCCTTGGTCTGCATCACCCATCTGGCCTCTGCGTCTCCTACTCACACCCCAGATCCCCACGGCACTCCAACCACATGCCTCCTGGCCAGCCCCCAAATGTGCCACCCCCACGCCTGACCCGCTGCTGCCTCTGCTCAGATGGCCTGTCCAGACATGGGTCACCCCAACAGAAGGCCAGCCCTGCCCCCTCAGCCTGACACTCACACGAGAGCTGTTTCCGTGGCCTGTCTTCTGCCTGCTCACGCTGCTCACCCAGCAGCCAGTGCCCGGTGCCCGGTGCTCAGCAAACGCCCGCTGAGCAAACAATCACGTGCAAACTGGGAACTGGTGATAATGATGATGACGACGACGATGATGATGGCGGCTACTCCACGGTTAAAACCCAGTGAGAATGGAGGCAGGCAGCAGATAGAGGAGCTGGTGGCACCAGGGGACAGGTGGGTGTGTGCCGGGGAGCTTTGGGGAGGAAGGGAGATGTTGGCTGCTTTTATTCTAACTTAGGATATGCTTATTAGCATTTCATGAGTAACCACTGAACAAGCAGAGAGAACAAATAGTTTCCAAACCAGGAGACGGGGAGAAAGAAGCTTCCATCGATCTGAGAGAAGGCAGAGAGTGGGAGAGAAGCGAAGACGGATGACAGAAGGGGATGTGTTTGTACACTGGGAGACACCAGGTCCTCCTACGTGGACACCATCCGGACACACACGTGGTCCTCAAGGTACACACATGGAACATGCTACAGAGGCTGGGCCAATCGGAGGGCTGACACACTCCCTCCTCCCAGGAAGCAGGGCCATCTGCCAAGTGCATTTCCCTTTTCCCTTTCACCCCCAGGAAGCTCAGGCTCCAGTTTCCGACTCACAGAACCCAGAGTGCTGACATGTTAGGCCCTCTCTCTGAGCTGCTCCGAGTTCTATTTTTAATCGGCTTTTAGCATACCATCAATCCTCTGCCATTTCGCTATTCTTACTATTAAAACCATCTCAAATCCGTTGGCACAAAGTGAGCTATAAATAAGGAAGCAAAAAAAAAAAAAAAATCCAAACAAACAACAAAAATAAAACCAAGAGAGAACTTTCAGAGAGCTCAGAGGAGCTCAGGAATACGCAGCTCTCCCTTGTTTAAATATAAAACTCCTTTTTTAATGTAAGGCGGAGGTTTTTAGGACGATGGTCTTAAAAAAGCCCATGCAACATGTTTCTCACACACACACATGCACACGCACACACACGCACACGCACACACCAGCAGGTCTCACTCCATTTCTGCAGCCATTCTGTCGTAAATAGATAATTAGCACTTAAGCACACCTCCCGAGGGGTTTATACATTCACGGGGAAATACTGTAATTACGGCTGGCCGAAGGCCTTGGCTACCGCTGAGGATTCTGGGTCCTTCCTCTTCATTAGAAGTGAATGTTCCCGTTCAGGCCCTAGCACACGCGCTGGCTCTATGTGGCCTTCCCCAGGGAGAACACAGAGAACCAGTGTTTTCAGTGGAAGCCATGCCTCCATGGCACCTTTCTTCCGTTCTCCGTCTGAGCATCGATCCCGCTCCCCGGGGCCACGGCCCATGTGGGGCCCGCGACCCTGATCCCCCGGCGCCAGCGGCTCCCACGCAGAGAACGCAGGAGTGACCCGAAGCCCGGGCCAAAGCCACTTCTGTTTTAAATGTTCCGTCTCCAGTCTTCGTGAGAATCACGTGCCTGGGTCGGGCCATCGCATCGAATGGACGTGCAAGTGAGACCGCATGCACACGGGGTTTGAGTCCGGCCAAGGGCACACGCCCGGGTTGTAGCTCCATCGCCAGTGCGGGGCTTGCAGGAGGCAGCTGATCTATGATTCTCTCTCATCATTGATATTTCTCTGTCTATCTATCTATATATCTATCTATCTCTATCCTTATCCCTATCCCTATCTCTATCTCTATCTCTATCTCTATCTCTATCTCTATCTCTATCTCTATCTATCTCTATCTCCCTCTCCTTTCCTCTCTGAAATCAATAAAATATTAGTTGGAGCCTTAGCCTGTTTGGCTCAGTGGTTAGTGTCAGCCCGAGAACTAAAGGGTTCACTTCCGGCCAGGAGTGCAGGGAGCCTGATTACCACGTGGTCCAAGCCCGCACCCACACTTTAGGGGCGTGGACATTCCATGTGGGAGACGCGAGGTCCCCTGGCAGTTGGGGGGCAGAGTCGGCAGGGACCCCAGGAGCCCCTGGTGCTCTGTCCCCTGCTCTCTGGACTCCTGACCCCGGTCCGTGTGGGCCTGTCAGACCCTCCCTGCCCAGGATGCAGCCGTGCCCAGGAGATCTCGGCCCACCTCCAGCCCCCTCCACCCTCATGGGCAGGAGAGAGGACCCGCCACCCAGAAGGCAGCCCCGAGCAGACCAGGCCTGGGACCCGGCAGGAGCGGGGCCACCGGGCCTCCAGGGCCTGAGACATAAACCTGGGACCCGCCCCCCATGTACATGCCGTGGCTCCTGAGGTCCTGAGGCTGAGAGGCGGGTGCGGGCCCAGCTCACAGATCAGAAGGCCTGGCTGAGAAGAGGGGCCTGTCCCCCTGGGCGGGAGGCAGGACGCACGGGCGGGAAAACTGAAAGGATGGGACAGCGAGGGGCTTGGGCAGCCGCTGGAGATGGAGCGGTGAGAGCGGCCCCCACATCGAAACGACCCGGGAAGGGGGCGGGGAGGCAGGGGCGGACTTGGGGAGCGCTGGCTGAGGGGGGACGGCCTCCGGCTGCACAGAAAACACGGTTTCCCGGGGAGGGCCATCTCTGCTCCGTGCCTGCAGGCCCCGCCCCCAGCGCCGCTGCCACCCAGCAGGTCAGCCCGTTTCCGCGGTGACCCTGCCCGCGCCCTGCCTTCACCCGAGGCCACTGAGACCAGAGCGGCGCCGGAGGGTGCTCGCCTCCCGTTCTCACCCTCCTCCCTCCTCCCTCCCTCCTCCCTCCGTCCCTCCGTGGCTTTAATTAAGGGTTTGTTTGCAAAAGACCCAGCTCTATTTAACTAAATCCTTGGACCTTTTATATTGTCCTCACATATCGCCAGTAAAAAGTTAATTATAACTTTTAAGCATTGGGCTAACGGGCCTCGCCGTCTGCCCCTCGGGGTCTGCTGAGGGGGTGCCCTCTGATGGACCAGCTCAGCCTGGCCTCCAGGCCTCTCCGTGCCGCTGTACGTGCACCTGCTGAGCGCCCTCCACCAGTGCCAGGCCCTCAGGGGCCCCCGGGATCCTGCAGGAGGAAGGGGGTTCTGGGGGGCCTGGGGGGCTGGCCTGCTTGGTGCCCACAGACGCGTAGCAGGTGACGTAAGCGAGTGGGCAGGTAAGAGTGCGGTCAGGATGGTAAGAGATGGCAGCTGATAGCAGCCTCAGTGGGAGGAGAGGGGGCACAGGAACCCCGGTGGGGAGGGTCTCAAACACGCACTGGAGGGCTGCACCTCACTATATAGCCTGTGGGGATGGGTCTGTGGTTGAGGAGTTCCGTTCGGGGCAGAGGGAGCCTGAAATCCTGGTGGACAGCCTGGAGGGGGTGTCTTCTGCAAAGACCAAACAAGGCACCGGTAGAATCTCAAAGATCTAGGCTGGGGATGGGGGGGGGCTCCGAGGCAGGTGACCCTAAAGGTGGCAGGACTGCCTGCGGTCGGGGAGGAAGAGAGGTCCCCGCCGGGGGCCAGCACGGCCCAGAGGGGGGCTGCTCTAGGAACGGGGAGTGGAGCCGGCCGGTGCGGCTGGCACGGAACGGCTCTGCGGACACCGAGGCTGCTGATCCGTGGGGGAGGGTAAGTGGGGGCTCGACTATGAGAGGCAGGTTCTCCAGTAACAGCCCCCCGTCCCGAGGCTTCTCCTGTGCCTGGCGCTACACCAGAATGGCATTCTTCAATCCCCGCAACCCTGTGGGGCAGGTCAACTCTCCCCGTGGACAGTGAGGCACAGAGAGGCTGAGGGACTGAGCTAAGGTCACACAGCAAAGCAGAGGCCAAAGCAGGGGCGAGGACAGTCTGCTTGGCTCCCAGGCAGGAGGTCCCGGCCCTCACGCTGCCCGCCTCCTGCACACGGATCCCCCAGACAGCCCCCCGCCCCCCAACACACACACACACCCCCGCCCAAGCGCTCCCTCCCAGCAAACCTCACCGCTCCAGACAGGACCCCGGCCTCCCGGGGTGAGCTCCCAGCCACCCCCACCTGAGTGATGGCTCCGACACCTGCACAGCCTCGGAGGCAGCAGGAAAGGCCGGGGGAAGGGAGCCCCGGAAAGGAGGGGCCTTTGGGGGCTCACACTCCCCCCCCCCCAATAGCTCGGGCACCTACGTCACCCACCACCAAGGCACACGAGGGCACAGGCCCCAGGTCCGGTGGTCACTCTGACTTCCGTTCAGAGGCAGGAGGAGAGCCGTCCTAAAGTGAGGTGACCAGACGCCCCGCTTTTGGCGGGACAGTCCCAATTTTTAACAATTTGTCCCACGTCCCGTGACTTTTTTTTTTAAATCCCGATTTTTTGAAAGATTCTTTCCAAAAATCGGGACTGTTTTTAAAACACCGCGGGACACGGGACAAATTGTTAAAAATTGGGACTGTCCCGCCAAAAGCGGGGCGTCCGGTCACCTCATCCTAAAGCGCCCATCGCACTGCGCAGGCCCCCGGCCCCGGGCGGCCCCGCCCCGACTCCAGCCACAACCACACGCCTCCTCCTAAGCACCCGGCCCACGGCCGCCTCTGAGGCCCTTTCCGCACCCACGCTCAGCCCCTCAGGGCGGCCCGGCCCGGAGAAGGCACGGCCAGTCCCGCGCGGAGACCCCCAGCGCGTGGAGCCCACCCCTCTGCCCATGCCAGCGTCCACTCACTCACTCCCCGAGCTGAGGGGCACCGTGGGCGGGCACGCCAGACCCCGCTCTGCCCTCCAGGGCCCTGGCGCAGGGGCCGACAGCACTTCCATCCCATTCAGATCGGAGCCTCGGAGCAGTACCCGCCCCGAACAGCCTTCCCACCATTCACCCCGCAACAGCATGAGGTGCTGGCCACCGGCCTGGCACAGCCGCCGCCTGGGCACAGCGGCTCCGTCCCCGCCTGGATCTCCGGCTCTGGATCACGCCCCCCGCCCCCCTTAGAGGATAAGAAGCCACTCAGAGAGGGTCCCTCCGGGAGGCGGCCCCAGCCCTGAGGTAGCTCCAGGGAGGTGAGAAGCCGGGGCAGCCCACCATGGGGAGCCCTGTCCCCCCACACCCCAGCCTTCCCGGGGTGCAGCCCAGGGAGCCCCTGTTAGCATTGCCCATGTGACACCGACATGTGAGGCTCAGCCTGCCAGGCGGAGGGAAGGCCTGTTTGTAAATATTTGTCTCCGAGGCCAAGCCGGGCCCCGCCCGCCCAGCAGCCACCTCGCTCCCGGCCCCGCTGCTCACGCCGCTCCCAGCTCCCGGCCAATGCCGGCGGGCACGGAGGCACAGGCTGGCGGGGAGCGGGCTGCACGGGGAGGCGGCCGGCGCACCCCGGCCTCCGAGACGGCAGCCAGCCAGGCCGTCCAACGCCATCAGCTGTCCCCCCACCCTCACCCCCGCCCCCACCCCGGGGCTGTGGCAGCGAAGACTCAATTCCAGGCAAACAGCTTGTCCCCGGGGCCACCCGGTCTGTCTCTTATTCAGGAAGAAAGTGGAGCCAGAGAAGAGCCTGGGGCATGCTTGCAAATCACGGCCCAGCACAGGCCTGTGCCCCAGGGGGAAGCCGAGGCCTGTCCCCTAGTCCCTGATGTGGGCACAGAGGCTCACGGGGTGCCATCCCCACGGTGGTCAGCGGCTGAGCCACTAGGCCCAGGCGAGCACCTGCCCGGCCTCAGCATTCATTCCGTCACTCATCCATCCACCCTCCAGCCTCATCCCTCACTCCCTCCCTCACTCGGCGTTATTCATGTGCCGGCCACGGGGGCGCTCACTCACGTGGACGAGAGCGTACTGGGCCCCAAACCCTGCAGACAAAGGGACGGTCCCAGCGAAGACCGGGGCTGGTCCGGAGGTCAGGGGAGGCCTCCTGGGTGAGGGGGAGGCAGACAAGCAGACAGAGGCCGGGCAGGGCAGTGGGCAGAGCGGGGAGGGCAGCTGGTGGAGTGGCCGCCCCAGGCCGGGACGTCGGCAGGGCCCCCCTCCCTCCCCCACCCCCGCCCCCGCCCAGCACCTACCCAGCCACTCGTTGAACTTCTTCACCTCGCTCGGCAGGCCCAGCTCGGTGAAGTCGCCGGCGTGGATGAGCACGTCCCCGTACGGCATCTGGATGGGGTCCGTGCGGGAGTGGGTGTCGGACACGCAGACGAAGCGGGTGTAGCCGGGCGGCTTGGGGGCGTCGTGAGGCACTGGGTCCACCCTGCGGGGAGGGAGGCACTCGTCACGGGGTCCCGGGGTCCCGGGGTCCCGGGTCACAGGGTCACGGGGTCCCAGGTCACAGGGTCACGGGGTCACGGGGTCCCAGGGTCACAGGGTCACAGGATCATGGGGTCACGGGGCCCCAGGGTCCCAGGGTCCCGGGGTCCCAGGGTCCCGGGGTCACAGGGTCCCAGGGTCCCGGGTCACAGGGTCACGGGGTCCCAGGTCACAGGGTCACGGGGTCACAGGGTCCCGGGGTCGCAGGGTCCCGGGGTCCCGGCACCGAATGTGTACCCGTGCTGTATAATAATGAGGGTGAGGTTTCTCACCCCACAGCACAGGCTTCTGGGGGTGCTATCGACCCCAGCGAGACCACAAGGACTGACGCCCATGCCCGGCTGACAGAAGTGGGCCCAGGGCAGTGCACACCCAGGGGAGCCACCGTGAAACGGGGGGCGGGGGGTTCCCAGGAACACTGAGAACAGAGGCCGGAATCTGAGATGGTCTGACCACCGAGAGCACAGGCTTGGGGGGGAGGGGTGCGGGGGAGGAAGCAGCCCCAGAACCAGGAGACCAGGCTCAAACCCAGCCCGGCACTGGCCGCTCAGGCGGCCGTAAGCCAAACCCTGGGCCCTGCCCGGAACCCGGAGGGTCAGTTCGATGCCCGGCCAGGGCACAGGCCCGGGTTGCGGGCTCCATCCCCAATAGGGGGCATGCAGGAGGCAGCCGGTCCATGGTCCTCTCTCATCACTGGTGTTTATCTCTCTCCCTCCCTTTCCTTCCTCTCTGAAATCCATAAAAACAAATTTACAAAACGAATAAAATACAATAAAACCCACGTGGCCTGGTCTGCGTCTGTGAAACGGAGCGGCCTCGTGAGCAAGCACGCCGGAAAACGGAAACGCTGCTCGGCGTGCAGCCGGTGCCAGCGCCCCTGGCAGCGAGGACGCGGGCCAGTGGCTGGTCCCGGGGACCGTGCCCCCCTCCCCGCACCCTGCCCCCTCCCCGCCCCCTGCCCCCCTCCCCGCCCCCCGCCCCCTCCTCGCTCCCCGGCCCCTTCCCCGCTCCCCGGCCCCCTCCCCGCTCCCCCGCCCCCTCCCCGCTCCCTGCCCGCCCCCCCCCCCCCGCTCCCTGCCCGCCCCCCCCCCGCTCCCTGCCCGCCCCCCCCCGCTCCGTGCCCAACCCCGCCTCTCAGTGAAGGACTGCCAGGCTCCCAGCCCCTCACACATGCAATGACATCTCCACGCACGGCCCTCCGAACGGGAGCCGCTTGAGGAGGCCGTGGTGTTTAAATCTAAATACTCGGCAAGCCAAGAGCAGGCCCGATCAGATACATAAATACTTTTACAGTCATCTTTCTAATTACCCTTTTTATTTTCAGACAATATACTTCAAAGAAATTTAATTAACACCTTACGCGCGACGTGGGTTCAGCATGCTGATGGGCAGGGCGTGAGCACGCTCAGTGCCCGCAGCCGCGCCCCGGCCAGCAGCCAGGAGCCCGCCCGCCGAGCCGGCCCGCGGCCGTGACCCGAGGGGCTGCTGGGCCGGGAGAATCCCAGCAGATCCCAGCAGGGCAGCGCTGGCCCAGCCCGGAGTGGAGTCCGGTGATGACCAACAGGGGGAGCTGGGAGCTCCTCCTCTCCCCTCACTCATTCATTCCCTCTCTCGTTCATCCCCTCTTCATTCAGCACGGCACCTCGCCACTCCTGTGAGCCAGCCCCGCGCTCAGGGCTGGGGCCACAGGGATGCACCCTCACGTGGCCAGACAGTAAAGCCACAGCTTCCGTGGGCAGCAGCCAGGCTGGGGGCCGGGAAAAGAGCAGTCACTGCCGCCACTCCTCTGTCCGGGGTCCCTCCCTCTCCACTCCTCCCCCGTTTTCCCCTCCCCGCCCCCCACACGGCCCATATGACCGAGGTGCCTGGCCCTGCCCCACCTGCCCCACGCGGCTGACTGAACCAGGGCAGCCATTCAAGTGCGAGCTAGTGGCCTGGCACAGGCCGTGAGTGACCAATCAATGTCCCTCCCTCACTCGCTCCTTCACCCGCCCACGGAGGCTGTGAGCAGCCAAGCCAGAGGGACAAAAGGGAGCGAGGAAGAGGCAGTGCCACCTCCACCCCCACAGTCTGTCCTGCGAGGCCCTGGGGCCAGCCGCCCGCACAGCACAGAGGGCTCTCGGGAGCTCCGGTCACCCGGCCCGGTCTCCGCGGTGGGAGCCGGCCACCCTGGAACTGTGGGGCTGCCTCTGGGTTCCCACACCCGCAGGCTCTTTAATTAACTCCGTTCTCATTTCCCTCCACCCCGAGGCTCCTGAGCTCCCGAGCGGCGAGCGTGCAAGCCTACTCATCCCGGATTAGAAATAAGACTCTTGTTTCCGGGCATGTCCTCCGGCTGCTTGGATTATAACGAACGCTCAGCCCCTCCCGACAGGCCGGTGTGAAGGGCCCCCGGGAACTGAGAGCTCATTGCGGCTGGGCGGGCGCTCTCCCCCCACCCCCCTGCCTCCCTCGGGCACCTGCTGGGTGCCAGCAGGGCGGGGCTGCAGGTGTGCTCATGCCCATGAGGAAACTGAGGCTCCGGAAAGACTGCCTGGACCCCCACGGTGAGAGTCCCCAAATTCACATGAGGCTGGACTATGGCAAGGTCCTCATCATTTCCTTCCGTCAATCTATGAATTCCCTCTCTCTCTCTCCCTCAGTCTCCCTCTCTCTCTCTCTCTCTCTCTCTCTCTCTCTCTTTTAATCCTCAACTGAGGAGGGAAGATATTTTTCCCATTGGATTTTTTTAAAGAGAGTGGAAGTGAGGGGGAAGAGGCAGCGAGAGGAGAGAGAGAAACATTGATGTGAGAGAGACACATGGATTGTGCCTCCCACAGATGCCCCGACTGAGGGGCGGGGATTGAACCTGCAACCCAGGTACGTGCCCTTGACCGGGAAGCGAACCCAAGACCCTCGGGTGTGCAGGTCGCCGCTCTAACCCCTGAGCCAACCAGCCAGGCCTGGACAAATGCTGATTTGTGCCTCTTAACGGACAGGCACCTGCTAGGCTCAGGGATGTGCCTGTGGCCAGGACGCCCACAGAGGACTCCACACGGAGCTCCCAGAACCAGCTGTGCTGGAGGTGAGGACTGAGGACGGAACACGAACAGCCTCAGCGTGGGGAGCCGGAGAGCACGAGCGAGCAGAGGAGAGCGTGGAGAGCCTGACTGACGGGCACCTGCTGCTGGATCCCGCTGGGCCTGAAGCCGGATCCTCGCTACGGGCCTGTAAACTCCCTTTTATCCTTAGACCTCTGAGTTGGGTTTCAGACACTCGGAATGGCAAAACCCCCATGAACACCGGCGTCACGGGGACCCTCAGTGACCGAGGCCGGGAAGTGAGGCCCAGGTCCAAGGTCGCAGCCAGGACGGTAAAGAGCAGGTCTGAGCCACAGGAAGCAGGCGTCTAGCCCAGCACCTTCCTGTGACAATGACAACAGAACTGGAACGAAGGCAGTTGTGTCCTAGCTCCGCTGGGAGGGCCTGGAGGCTAAGGGGCCGCCTGGGCCAGCCCACAGGGGCGCTCCCCAGCCTGCTCGGAGGGGCTCCGCCAACAGGACCCTTTAAAAGCCAGCGAGCAGCCGAAACCGGTTTGGCTCAGTGGATAGAGCATCGGCCTGCAGACTGAAGGGTCCGGGGTTCGATTCCAGTCAAGGGCATGTACATTGGTTGCGGGCACATCCCCAGTAGGAGGTGTGCAGGAGGCAGCAGATCGATGATTCTCTCTCATCGATGTTTCTAACTCTCTATCCCTCTCTCTTCCTCTCTGTACAAAATCAATAAAATATATATTTTTTAAAAATTTAAAGCCAGCGAGCAGAGACCCTATGCCTGGCGCCAGCCTGGGGCCCCTGTAAGGCAGGTCCCAGAAGAACCCAGTCCCTCCAGCACCACCCGCCCCCGCCTTCTCCCCGACCACCGGGCCACGCGCCCTCCTGCCCGCCCAGCGGGGGAGGACAGGGGGGGGGGGCTCCCCCAGGTCCCCTCGGGGGTTTTCGGCCCCAGGGGGAGGGGCGCAGGCCCAGAGATTCCTGACTCAGGCTCAGGCAACCTGTGAATCACGGCTGCCTCGGAGGCCACGTTCGGGCTGTCGCTGTTGTTATTAAATATAAATTGTGGGTTTGTTCAATGAGGCCCCTCGCTCCCCGGCCCCCAGACAAAGCCCGGAGCGGCGATCCATCACGGCAGGGAATGGCTTCCGCTGCCGTGTGTCCCTCTGCGGAGGCTCCATGGAAACCCGCACGCCCGCCGGCAGCCACACGCTCCCCGGCGCCCGGGCTGGGATCTGAGGGCGGGGGAGGGCTGGAGGGAGCACCCCACGACCCCGCATGACCCTGGCCTCGTGCAGCTTTGGGCACAGTGTGTTTCTGGCCTGGCTGGCCCGGCGGGCAGCGAGGGAGCACTGGATGGGGAGTCCGGAACCAGACTCGGTGCCTGGTCTTACTGTGCCCTGCCCAATCCCAGCCACCTCTGAACCCACTGCCCACGGAGGCCCGGAGCCTGGCCACAAAGGGGCAGCGCAGAGCGGGCCAGGAGGGAGGGGGCGGGGCAGGCCCGAGTGAATCTGCTCCGACCAATCCTTGTGGTGAGACCGCAGGAAGCCACAGCGTCTCCACAGCACTTCCTGCAGCCGGTATCTCAGGCCCTGAGCCCCGTACGACACATGTGCATCTGCCACCTGCCCAGGGCCCCGCTCGGCAGGCGCAGGGGCGAGGAAGGAAGTGGCAGAGGCAGGATTCAAACCCGGCGCACAGCGTACATTTCTAGCCAGTGTGCTAGGCAGCTGCTCACTCACATCCGAATGAATGAAGGAATGAATGAGTGAGTGAGCGAATGGGCAAAGGAGCAGACAGCCCACAGCTGCCTGTGGTAGAATGGGAGAGGTACCCCTGTGCACCCTCCGCCCAGCGGTGGCGGCTGCAGCTCCAGGTGCCCCTTGCTCCAGCCCTGCCGCTCACTGCCCCCACGCACCCTCCTCTGCGTCTCAGCCCAGAAGCCTCGCTCCCCACAGGGTCCTACCCCCCGCCCCTCCCAGCTCTGAGCTGGGACCAGGGCCGCCTGGGTGCCTGCAGGCTGGGGCAAAGGTGCGGTCACTGGCAGCTCTGCCTGGCACTGCATGGCCTCCGGGCACCATGGGTGGTGCCTGCGGACCCCTGGGCATGCGCCCGCCACAAACACAGCCCAGCCCAGCTCCCCTCGGAGGCAGGGTCTGTCTGGCACCCAGGGCCTCAGGAGGGCACGTCCTGGAGGCCTCTCTGCCCGGCTTAAGCTCCCAGGGCACAGTGTACCCGAGACCCAGGCCGCCCTCCTCCCAGCCCTGCCCATCCCGTCCGGCCCTAACACGGAAGCTGGAGGCCGTCCCCCAGCAGAAATCCACCAAAAACTGCAGCCGGCAGCTGCTGCCCACACCGGCCCCCAGCCCCGGGGAGACAGGCCTTCTCCGGGCGGGTGCCAGCGCCGGGACCGCCAGGCCCCGAGGCCCCGCCTCCTCCTGGGAGCACCGCCCGGTGCCCACCGTCACAGCGGGGCCAGGGCAGCACCCCTCCCACCCCCTCCACGCCAGGCGTCCCTCCAGCCCACCCCCCAGGAGGTGTGCTCGTGGCCGCAGAGGGACCTGGTGGCCAGCAGGGCCGCTCTGGGCACCGTGCCTGTCACAGCTCCGACCGCCTGTGCCGCACCCACACCCGCCTTCAGGGTCTCAGGCCTGGAAACCCCGCTTTCTCCAGGGAAACCCGGGGGCCGGGCGGGAGGAGGAGGGAAGGCAGCCAGCCCGGGACCAGGGCCCCGTCTGACCCTGCCCTGGGGCCTCGGTCTCCCCATCGGTACAGCGAGGAAGATGGCTTAGACCGGGGAGCGGGGGAGGAAGGGGGGCCTTACACCCAAATACCAAGAAGGGGAAGCTGGGCCTCAGCCCGCAACCCCCTCCCCGGCTGCACAAGGGCCTAGGGCCGGGTTGCCAGAAGCCTGGACGTTCATGTGCAATCACCTCATTTTTTTTTTTTTTTTTGTATTTATAAAACATTCTCCAGTCCAAACGACAGGACTCCGGGGCAGAACCAGCTCACGGACCATCACTCCTCCCTCCCCTCCCCCCCCCCTTCGAGAAGGCTGGGTGCAGCAGCCAGGTGGCGCCCCGTGGAGAGCCCACCCGGCCAGCCACCCGGCCCCCCACCTCCCAGGCCCCCCACTCCCCAGGACCCCCACTCCCCAGGCCCCCACTCCCCAGACCCCCCACTCCCCAGGCCCCCCCACTCCCCAGGCCCCCCATCCCTCAGGCCTCCCACCCCCCTAGCCCCCGCCCCCCAGATCCCCCCTCCAGGCCCCCCGCCCCCAGACCCCCTGCCCCTCAGGCCCCCCACTCCCCAGGCCCCCTGCCCCTCCAGGCCCCCCATCCCCCAGGCCCCTCACCCCTCAGGCCCCCCCGCCCCCGGCCCCGCCCCCAGGTCCCCGGTCCCCTCCCCCGGCCCCCTCCCCGGCCCCCGCCCCCAGGCCCCCGGCCCGCGGCACTCACATCTGCACGTGGGGCGGCTGGAAGCGGCCCTGGTTGATGTTGTAGAAGGTGAAGGCCTGCGTGGGGTTGGCGCTGTACTCGTCCACCTCAACGGCGAGCCGGCCGTGCTGGTGCCGCCGCGGGGCCATCCCGTGGGGCTGCGGGAAGGCCATGCCCAGGCCGCAGGGCAGCAGGGCCAGCGCCTCGGCCTTCAGGGCGCCGGCGTCCCACCTAGCGCGCCACATGGGCCCGCGCCGGCCGCCCGGGCATCTCCCGCCGCCGCCCGGGCCGCGGACCTGGAGCAGACGAGGAGACGGAGCGGAACCGTGCGACAGTTAATCTGTTTGGGATTTGCTTTATTTAATGTCAGATGAAGATTTAGAGAGGGGGAGGGGGGGCGGGGGAAACACAGTCGTACGGCTCAAAAACTCATTACAAATCTTTCCAACTCAGCAGTTTGATGAATATTCTTTGGTAAAAGGAAAGGGAAAGGAGGGCGGGGTGGCGGCTGGCGTGGTCCAACACGCTCACATACTTCAGCTTCCTCTGCCTTTGGCGAAGCCCGAGCCCACCGGCTGCGGGCCGGGCGGCGGGGGCTGGTGCGCTGCCAACAGGTAAGGCGAGCTTCTCTCCAAACCGGGGCAGGAGGGTCCCTCAGCCCAGCCCCTCCCCAGGCCCCCACCCGCCCTGCAAGCCCCGGCAGGTGGGCGCAGCGCCTTCCTCCCTCGGCACCCAGCTGGAGCCGGGAGCAGAGGGAGTTTCCCGGCAGGCAGCCCTCTGAGGCTCCCCCCGCCCGGCCCCGGCCCGGCTCCCGCCCAGCTCCCCCTCCAGCCCCGGCTCCCGCCCGGCTCCCACCCGGCTCCCGCCCGGCTCCCACCCAGCCCCGGATGCTCCGGGTGGCCGCGGAGGGGCGGGCGGGGAGCGGGAATCCGCCTTCACCAAAACCCTCCCCGGTGCCTCCCTAAGCCTCTCAGGGATCCAGTCACCCTGGATCCACTCAGAACCACGGCTCCTGGCACGTCCGCACTGTTTGGGTTTGTGTCATTGGGAAGCGGGGTTTGCATGGGGAACCACCCGTGTCCGTGGTGTGAGGTCCGCGCCCCCCGGCCAGGCCCCGGCGCCTCCTCCCCAGGCCACGCGCGGCCATGGCTCCGTCCCCTCCGTGGCTGGGTGCCGTCGTCACCATGGGAACCACGTTAAGAGGAAACGCCTGGTCGCGCGTGGTCCTGTCCCCGCGTGTGGCCACTCCGTGCGCCCGGCACTAACCACGGAGGACACGCGGTCAGAGCCCAGCCACGCCGAAGAGCCCCTTCGCTGAGCGCGCGGAAAGGGACCCACACGGTCAGAACACAACTCAGCTCGGAAAACGGCAAAAATGAGAGGCTGGGAGCATCCTGATCGGGTGCGAGGGAGCAGTGGGTTACTGATGCTAAAAGGACCTCACAATCAGGCCACAAGGGTGCGACAGCCGTACCCTCTCTCCGAGCCCCTCGCACACACAGAACACGTCCGGCTCACAGCGCATCCCCTCCCCCCAGAAAACCGCCTCCCCCGCGGCCAGCCTGTGTCTGAGCGAGCGGCTCCCCCGGAGTGTCCCCCCCCCACATGGACATGGTGGGCGGCCTCGGAGTGGGGCGCCCGGTGTCCCGGCCCCGGACTCACAAAGCCTCTGGGAGCCGCCCTGCCCTCCGTCTGGACGTTGGGGAGAAGCCTCGGGCAGCAGAAGCCGAGGTCCAGGGCTGCCACGGCCCAGACCTGCACGTGGAGTTGAACCTCGGCCACGTGCCGATTTGCTGTGTGACCTCAGGCCGACTTCCCACCCTCTCTGAGCTTCCTCTGGAGAACGCGTTTGGAAAGCAGAGCCTCGCCTCCCAGGACAGCTGTGCAGGCTCCGGGAATGGGGGCCCTGACCCAGTGCCTGGCGGGCGCCCAGGCCCAGCTGACATCGGCAGTTACTCTGCGATCACCTTTCTGCTCCCCTGCCTGTGTGCAGAGCCCGTGTGCGTGTGCGGAGCCCGTGTGTGGAGGCCCGTGTGTGTGTGTGCGGAGCCCGTGTGTGGAGGCCCGTGTGTGTGTGCGGAGCCCGTGTGCGGGAGGCCCGTGTGCGGAGGCCCGTGTGCAGAGCCCGTGTGCGTGTGTGGAGGCCCGTGTGCGTGTGCGGAGCCTGTGTGCGGAGCCTGTGTGCGGGAGGCCCGTGTGTGTGTGCGGAGCCCGTGTGCGGGAGGCCCGTGTGCGGAGCCCGTGTGCAGAGCCCGTGTGCGGAGCCCGTGTGCGTGTGCGGGAGGCCCGTGTGCGGGAGGCCCGTGTGCGGAGCCCGTGTGCAGAGCCCGTGTGCGGAGCCCGTGTGCGTGTGCGGAGCCCGTGTGCGTGTGCGGAGCCCGTGTGCGTGTGCGGAGGCCTGTGTGCTTGTGGGGAGGCCCGTGTGCGTGTGGGGAGGCCCGTGTGCGTGTGGGGAGGCCCGTGTGCGTGTGGGGAGGCCCGTGTGCGTGTTCGGAGCCTGTGTGTGGAGGCCCGTGTGCGGAGCCCGTGTGCGGAGGCCTGGGGGAGCAGGGCCGCGGGGCGGGGCCTCTGAGGTGCGGGGTGTCGGTGTGAGCAAAGGGGCAGCCCCAGGAGCCCCGGGCACCCAGGTCCTCTCACACGCCTGCCGCCACGCCCCTGCTCTGCACCCTGCACGCTGCTCTGCGGGGACACGGCTGCTCTGCGGGGACACGGCTGCTCTGCGGGGACACGGCTGCTCTGCGGGGACACGGCTGCTCTGCGGGGACCATGCGCATGGACCCGAGCTGGCGGCTCCCCAGCCCAGGCTCTGCACGGAGGGACCGGCAGCTCCGCCGGGAAGGTTAAATGAGGCGACACGGGCAGACTGCTCCTCGCAGAGCCCAGCACATAGTAAGTGCCCAATAAACACGCTGTTCCTGATTGCATCATCCCATCCACCAGGCCCCAGGAATACTGAGTTAGTGAGGGGGGGAATGCGGGAGGGAGAGACAGGTGCAGGGAGGGAGGGAGGATGGAGGGAGCATGGGGGTGGACGGACAGTGTCAGAGTGCCAGCTCGGGCCTGGCAGAGGGTGGTGTCGAGAGGGCTCAGCTTAAGGTGGAAGAGCCATCGCCCCCTCCCCTTTCCACCCCGAGAATCCGCAAGAGGCTGGCGGGTGGGCATGGTCCTTATGAAGGGCCCCGGGGCCTGCACCCACCGGCCGGGGGAAGAGGGAAGCAGGCACCCGCGTGCCCGGCCTCCGGTGCCGACGCTGCACCGGGGACGCGGCCGGAAAGGGGGCTGTGCAGTGAGAGGCTGCGTTCCCTTGAAGGGGCTCGCCGTGCCCGCGGAGGAATCAGGGAGCGGGAGCGAGCGGGAGCGCGGAGCCTCTGTTAAAGCCGTTTAATATTTATGGAGCCGCAGCCGCGCAGCAGCGTGCAGACGCAGCCATCACGGAGCGGGAGCCATTCCCACGAACAGCTTCAGCGGGAGCGCCCGCCGGGCCGGGACGCAGCACGCAGGCGGGGGGCACTGAGGAGAGGCGGAGGCGCCTGCTGTCCGGCAGAGTGACCCTGGGCAGGTCACAGGTCCCGCTGGACCACGGAGCCTCCGGAGCCAGGGTGGCGGGGAGGGAACTGGGGAGGAGGTGCGGGATGTGATGGCCCACGCACTGACTCCGCTCGCTGGCCTCCACCGGCCGGCCCTCCTGTGGCCCCTGATCCCAGGGCAGAAGGAGCAGGAAAGGCACGGCAGCCTGGGCCCTCACCGGGGGTGGGGAGGGGCGGTAAAGTCACCCCCTAAGCAAACACAGAAGCTGCTTTCAGAGGAGCAGATGGACCCACAAGGGGCAGAAGGGGTGATGGGGTGGCAGGCACCGGGGAAAGGAGGGTGCGTTTTAAGTTGGGTGATAAGAAAGGCCTGTCTGAAGAGGTGACGTCGCCACAGAAGCAAAGGCCGAGAGGGAGCCAGGCCTGCCCGGACCCGGGGACAGAGCCGGGGCAGAGCCGGGGCAGAGCCGGGGCAGAGCCAGGGACAGAGCCGGGGACAGAGCCGGGGCAGACCCGGGGCAGAGCCGGGGAAAGAGCCAGGGCAGAGACGGGGCAGAGCAGGGACAGAGCCGGGGCAGACCTGGGCAGAGCCAGGGCAGAGCCGGGACAGAGCCGGGGCAGAGCGGGGACAGAGCCGGGGCAGAGCCGGGACAGAGCCGGGGCAGAGACGGGGCAGAGCCGGGACAGAGCGGGGACAGAGCCGGGGAAGAGCCGGGGCAGAGCCGGGGCAGAGCGGGGGCAGAGCCGGGGACAGAGCCAGGGCAGAGCCGGGGCAGAGCCGGGGCAGAGCCGGGGCAGAGCCGGGGCAGAGGGCACGGCACATGCAAAGGCCCCGCGGCAGAGGCACGGAGACTCTCTCTCTGGTGCTCAGCCTCAGGGCTCCTCATGGAGAGGCACCTAGACTTCCAGATCGGCAGAAGCAGGGCTCAGCTTCGGCTTCAGACGGTGCTGCTGGGCTGTGGGACGCTGGACGGTCCCCTGACCTCTGCGCTGCCTCCTCCTGGACACAGGGGAGAGTGAGCCCCGACTGGCCCCTCCGCTGGCCTGGGCAGCCGGCGGGACGGCTGGAATTCTGGCTGAGAAACGCCCTGCGCTCGGTAGGGCTCCCTCCTCAGAAGCCCGTCCAGGCGGCTTCTCCACCGGTGCCCTCCCCGGCCGGACGTGCTGGTCCCCGGGGGCCAGAGCCCACGGCCAGCCAGAGGTGCCGACTGTCCGGACAGCTCACAGGAGGAACGAGCTCCCGAGGCCCCACAGCCCGGCCAGGCCCGCGCCACACCAGCCCCAGAACAAAAGTCTTAAATAGGCGTCAACCAATGAACCATTCCTGGTCAGGTGGAGGGCTCCATCCCCAGTGAGGGTGCAGGAGGCAGCCAGTCCATGATTCTCTCTCCCTCTCCCTTCCTCTCTGAAATCAATAAAAATACATTTAAAAAAAAAAAAAAAAGTCCTAAAAATAAATAAATAAAAATAATAATAAAAGTCCTGAAACATACTTCTGACCAAAAGACAGCCCGCTTCCCCCGGGGAGGCCCGGCTCCTTGGACCAGCGCAGGGGGCCTGGCCCGGGCCCAGCCTCCCTCACGCCTCAGGCCCAGCCTCCCTCACCCCTCAGTCCCAGCCTCCCTCACCCCTCAGGCCCAGCCTCCCTCACCCCTCAGGCCCAGCCTCCCTCAACCCTCAGGCCCAGCCTCCCTCACCCCTCCGGCCAAGCTCGCCGCTTGGCTTTCCCTGCACACAGGAGTCCTGCCTCTGAGCCTCCGCTCCCGCTGTTCCCTCTGCCTGGCAGGCTCTGAGCACCGGCTCACACAGCTGTCTCCCAGCTCCGGGCCTGGAGGACACCTCCCCGACCCCCCAGGCTGGGCCAGGGGCCTCTACCCACCGCCCCCAGGTGCCTCTCCCCACAGCTTCCCACGCAGAGTCTCGTCCTGTGTCTGAGCTGAGTAAGAGGCCAAAGGTAAAACGTGACCGGATCCCGGTCTTCCACCTGTGAACATGGAACCGCCTGCAACCGCCCTCCCAGAGCTACTGGGAGGCCACAGGACGCTGCACCAAAGCAGCAGCCGGCGGAGCGCCGCTCACAGTAGGCACTCCCAAAACGCCCCTTCCGCTGCGGCCAGAAAGCCCCCTGACACCCAGGAGCTCTGCCGGCAACTGCAGAGACTGAGCAGAGATTCTGAGACTCCCCTGCCCGCTCCGCCCCGCGCACCCAGCGAGTCCCCTGTGATTCACTTCCCCGGGCGTGTGGTCAGCACATCCAGGACCTCCAGACCACGTTTCCTAGGCGAGATCTCGGCACCCTCACCGGCACCGGGCACCAGCCCAGAGGCTCCCTCGGCCCCGGGCCCAGGGCAGGCCCTGTTGGGGACCCAACTGACTCAGACGTGACACTGACCCTCCCAGGCCACAGGCCCCTGCCGCAGGAGCAGCCAGACCCTCAACAGCAGCTTAGAGAGGAGGGAGAGAGGTGGGGGCCTCTCTCCGCGGCCGGCCAGCCAGCGTGGGCCAAAGCCTGAGGAGAGGCTGAGCGGGCTTGACTCGTGCGGGTCACCTTAGCACCGGGAGTGGGTGAAGGGGCGGGAATTTGCAAAGGAAGATGCTGGGTCACCCCAGCAGCCGAAAAGTCCAAGCACACGAACAAAATCTCCGGGCGTCTGCAGGGCCAGAGGGCGCTGATCGGCAGAGCTAGGACAGAGTCCCTTTGCCCCGAGGCACCCACTGCCGCCCGCACTGCCTCCCCAAGCCCGCGTGGGCACTGGGGCAGCCCCGTCCACACCTGCTACCCCCCATCAGCCCTCCTTCCCAGTATGCTCGCCGGCTCTCAGAAATGTCCCCATTTCCACTGTCACAAAGCGTCACAGTCACCACAGTCAGAGCCAGCTAAGGCTGCAGGGCGACCACTCCGAAAGGTGCCGCGTCTCCCCCTGTCACCAGCACCTTCGCAGCCACGTTGGTGGGGCCAGGACAATATTGTGTTGTCCCGAGTCTGACACTCGGAGTGACCGCCTATGGCTGCAGGGGGACGACTGTCTGTGAAACAGACGCCCCACCAAAGTGCCTGCCCCAACAGCCTTCCCCACTGAGGCCCTTCCTCAAGGGAAAGCTTTTCCCGGCCCTCACCCAGCCCTGCTCTTCCCGGCCTCACCTGGGAGGCGGGCAGCCAGCAGCCCCAGGCCTGCGCCCCGCGGCCAGCCCCGCTGCAGGCAGGCCTCCAGCCCATCACCCAGGGCTGCCCAGCCAGCCAGCTCAGTGGAGGCCCTGCTTCTGTGGATAACTTAGCTGCCACGTGGCGAAATGTCACAGAAAAGCCACGCTAACGTCTCCTAAGTAGTCCCCCCCCCCCACCGCATAGAAGGCAGGAACAATCATACAGAACAGAAAGCTACTGGGGTGTGGGGGGGCTGGCAATAATTCCTTCAGAAGCCAGGTTTCCTCACAAGCACCAAAATCACCTTCATAATGTGACATGTGTGTGTGTGTGTGTGTGTGTGTGTGGTGTGTGGTATGTATGTATGTGTGTGTATGTGTGTGTTTTGTTTTGCTGGAACCTGGACATATGCAATGGATTAGTTGGTAGTTGGAAATGTCATAAAGGATCAAAAAATAAGCAGAGGCACCCCAAGGGGAGGGGAAAGAACAAACAGTCCAGTGTGTGTGTGTGGGGGGGGGGGGGTCAGAGCCAACCCCTGCCTGTCCCAGCGGCTCGTCCTCCCGTGGACGGTGCGAGGCCGGAGGGAAAGTCCGCCCGCAGCCAGGCATGGCGGCCAAGTCCAGGAGCCGAGGAGCTCACCGTGGAGGGATCCGGAAACACTGAGCAAACTGGACATATTCCTTGAAATGGGATCCAGCTTGAGTGGCTCTAAAGCGTTTACCACTTAAAAACCTTTTAGCTGGGCCCGGTTTGAAGGATGACAACACGATTTTAAATTACACTTTCTAATTCCTCACGCCCACCCCTCCCCACCCCGCCAGTGGCTGCCGCTTCATTTTCCAATTATGCACTTTTATTTCAGAATGATGGAGAGCGCTACTCACTGGATCATGTCCTGTCTGCCTCACGTAGCTGCTCACTTATGCCTCCATACGGGGCGGCGGTCCCTGCTCCCCGGCCGGCCCGGCCGCACATCCCGGATGCTCTCTGTGCCCAAGGCCCCCGACCGGGAACCCGGAGCCAGGCTGAGACGTATGTTTGTACACCGGCGCTCCGCTCCGTAGATTATTATAATTCCGGTGCCTTCTCTCTCCGCCCCGCAGATCAGCAATCACATCAATAATAGCAGGTGCACTGATTTTTCTTCTGCAAAGTGCCATGTCCCAGTTTCGGAAATAAAGCACTTGGAGGTCCACGTCGCTGTGGAGTCCGCCCGGGAGGCCGCGCGGACCCGCTTCAGAAGCGCCCGCGCACAAAAGGACACGAGGCGCAGGTGTGGCCATCGGCCTTCCGTCCCCCCCCCCAACAGGCCCAGCACCCTCGCCGTGAACCGGGGCTGGGACACACAGGGTTGGGGGACCAGGGGGTGAGGGTAGAAAGCAAGGGAGTCTTGGCTGCTCGGCATTCAAATACAATCTGCAAAGCGCGTGAGCGTGGATTTACAGTTCTCACGGAAATCCATTAAACAGATGTCACCGAGCATAATCAAACGGCAGCACGGTGATTCTGCGCTCACGTCTGCGGCTGGGGTGCTGCCATCTTTATGATCAATTTAAGTGTGTGTTTTTTTGTGGTCGTGTGGGAATTCGCAATTAAAGATTAAACCTCCAAAGTATGATCAATTAACGAATGAGTCTGAGTGACAACGGTATAAAAGCAGAACTCCATTTGCCATCCCCCGGCCGCCCGCCGGCTTTGGGCAGGGGCCCCGCTGCTGCTCCCCAAACGCTGCCCTGTTCTCGCTGTGAAGGGGGGAGGCAGGGCTCGGGCAGGGCGCTGCCGCCCAGGTAGCGGGTGCAATGTATGCTGCAGCCTCGCAGGCCTCAGTCCTCCTGGCAAATGCAAACGCCTGGCAGGAAGGCGGACGGATGGGCGCGTTGGAAACCGAAAGCGGGCATCGTTTTCTTCGTAAAGGGACGAAATTAGCGCGGGCAGGCGATGCCCGCCAACGTCTCCTCGTGGATCCGGCTGAGCTCCGCCCTCCCTGGAAAGGGGGTGGCGGGGTGGCGAGGGCGGCAGGCAGGCCCTCCCGGCGTGGGCCTGGCCGGGAGACGGGGCCTCCTCGGTCCTCGGTTCTGACCTCGCTGCCATCCACCAGAGGGGACTCTCCCCGGAGCTGCGTCTGCAGATGCTGGTGACCGGCTCTGGCACGGAGCTGGCCGTGACCACGGCCGAGGGGCCCCCACAGCGTCCTTCACTGACAGCCAGTCCCTGGCTGAGCTCAGAATTAACACACAGGTCCCAATGGAAGGGTTTTTTTCTCATGAGATTGGCCAGAGATATTTTAAATGGAATAAAGCATAACTAAGTCTTGGCTCATTTGAGGAGGAAAAAATCAAAATAAGGCAAACTGTTGGGGCAGCAGAATGGCCAGGTCGCCGGGGAGGACCGCCGGGAATCAAGTTCACCGAGAAGTGGTGTTCCTGCCTCCCTCCGACCCCCCGGAACCCGACTCCCCCCCCCCCCCCCCCCGGCTGCTTTTGCTTGTTCTTGTTCTTTTTCTTTTTCCTGTTTGTTTTTTCAGTTCTTCAGACCCAAGTCAGACATCTCAGTGGCCGTCTGGAGAGGACGCCAGCTGGGGGGACGCCTCCTCTGAGGGGCCTCCCACCCCCCTCCCCCCCAGACACCGTGGCTGCACCATCCAAACCCGGGAACATGGCTGCATGAAGCTCTCCCTTCACCCTGCTCCTCCCCAGTGCTCCTTGCCTTATCCTAGGGGGCCAGGGCTCTGGCCGGAAGGAAGACCCCACCGGCAGCCTGCCCCTCACCCGCGATGCCAGAGTGGGCGTCTGCGGGCACAGAGAGGGCCCAGCACCCATCCCTCGGCCCCTTCCCCGGGGTCCCTCCCTCCGAGGGGCAGGCAGACAAAGGTACCGGCGCCACACAGAGATCTCAGGGAGGAGAATGGGGAGGAGGGAGGCTTGAAAGGACCCTTTTCTGCTGCCAGGAGGGAGGGGGTGGGAGAGACCTGTCACGCTGTCACATGAAAGATGCTGACAGACAATTCGGGGAGGAGGCAGAAACCCACCCTCGGCGGCAGCTCCAGAGGCACAGACGTACCTCCGCTGATGGCACGTTTGTCTGCGCTCGGTGTTTCCTTGTTAGAAGCCTCTGCCCGGCCGGCTCAGGCCCCGGCCCCCGGGAGCCACAGGCAGCGCCAGGCCTGGAGCTGGGAACCGGGAGTCACCTCAGTAGACGGAAAGGCGCCCGCTCTTAGGAGAGCGTCTTCTCTTTCCTCAGAGTCGGGAACCCGCACCCCGGAGGCTGCTTTTTCTCCTGGGGGTACCCTCCCGCCAAGCCCTGCCACTCCCGAGGTCCTCCACCGAGGGCGGGGCGTCCTGGCGGGGCCCATCGCCGCCTGCGGGGAGGCAGCGAGGCCAGGGGAACCGGGGACTCCGTGACTTTATCGGATGGAGACCTGTGTCGCCGGCAGGCTCTCCTCGGACTGTCATTCTGTACGTGGTCTCTGCAGTCCTGGCATGGGGGCTCAGGGGAAAGACCCCCCAACCCCGACCTTCCACCTAAACTTAGACCCGGTCTCTCTGCCCACAGTCCCAGCCCAGAGACACCGGCGGGCGTGTGAGATCCGGGGTCCCACGTGTGGGTGACCCTCGGAGCCTGCCCCGCGGACCTGACAGGGGTCGCCCGGGCATGAACAGGAAAGCAGCCCCACCCCGAAGCCTTCACACAGTTAACCCTGTGGCTGCCAGCAGCCAGGACGGTGCCAGTGAGCGCTCCGTCTCCCAGAAACCAGCGTGAGGAGCGGCTCAGTGGGGGGCTGCCTCTCGAAAAGCCGAACGCGGGGAGCCGGGTGGCAGAGCAGCTTATTGCAGGGGCTCGCACCAGGTCCCCCGGACTCCGCCGGCCCCCAGAACGCCTCTCTCCGATCGCCACCGGCTGGCTCGGCCACCTAAGCCTGCCTGGCTCCAGCCACGCCGCCACCCTCTCCCAATGGTCTCCTCACGTGCCGGCGCCGGGAACCAAGGCCTGGCTCCCAACGTGGCCGTGGCCGTGGCCGTCACACGATGGCCACTCCGGCTCTCCCAATGCCCTGTAGCCCACGTGGCAAGTTCCTGGGAAAGTTGGCTGAATTTTTCTTTATGGCAAAGAGCAATGGGGGTGCCCGCCGTGGCCGTGCCTGCCTGAGCCGGGCCGGGCTGAGCCCTGTGAGCACGCCCCGTCCCCATTCACCGCCGCGGAGCCGGCTCACCATTCACCGCGGCCCACTTTTGTTCCCAGTCTTATTTCATAATTGTGCGCCACTTAGCAGCTCTCCTCGGGCCTTAGAGACAGAGGAGGAGGCAGCCGGCTCCCCGAGGGGCGCCCAGAGGGGGTCTGACCCAGCACAGGGGAGGGCACCCCCAGAGGCCAGCAGGGCAGGCCTGGGGCCCGTTCCAGGCGGGGGGCCCCTGGTGCCATCTCAGGCCACCGCAGCTGGGAGGGGAGCGGGACTGGAGCCTGCGAGCCCGACGCCTGGCATGGACGCCGGGCACCTCAGCGGGTCTCCACAGAGACGGGCGATGGGCATGCAGTCACTCTCCTGTAGCGAGTCCCGGATAAGCAGGCTGCTCCCCGCAGGGCAGTCCAGGACCTGCTGGCTAGCCTCTGGTCCCCGGGCCAGGCACACAGCAGACAGCGGGACATGTGTGGAACCAGCGACTTGATAGATGGACGAGGGATGGAGGGATGGAGGGATGGAGGGATGGAGGGATGGAGGGATGGAGGAACAGACGGTGGAGAGAGGAAGAGGGAGTTTCCGGCAACGGCTCTCAAAAGTGACCACAGGCCGGCACGGGTGCCCCCTCCCTGCGCACAGTAGGCTCTCCCAGGCCGGGGCTGCCATTGTTACCCCGGCGGCACCCCCTGCCCCGCAGCCGCTCTGGGCAGTGAGCGGGCAGCGCCGGCGCCGGGAAAGTTTGCTGACCCCGCGGCCCCGGCGAGTCCGGCGCCGGCCGCGCGCCCCTGGCGGCTCCGCTGGGCGGCACCGGGCGCGGCGGCCGGAGTAACTTTGGGCGCCCGGCCCGCGCCCCCGCCCCGGGCCCCCGCCCCGGGCCCCGCCGCCCTACCTGCCCGCTCCTGTCGGCGGCCGGGCCGCGAGCAGCGCGGAGGGAGCGGCGGGCTCCGGCTCGGAGGCGCCGGGAGGCGGCGGGGCGGGGGCTGCTCTGCTCCGGCGGCCGCCTCGCCGCGCGTCCGAGGCAGCAAGTGGAGCCAGACTCCTCCTTCGGGGGGCGGGGGGCTCCCGCGGCCCCCTCCGCCGCCCGCCCGCCGCGCGCTCCGGGCCTCCCCGCGCCGCGCCCGCCTCCCCGCGCCGCCCGCGCCCCGCCCGCGCCCCGTCCCCGCCCCGCAGGCCCGGCCTCGGCCTCGGCCCCGCCCAGGCCCGGCGCCCGCGTCCGCCGCCCGGACCCGGACCGGGACCGGGACCGGGACCGGAGCCCGGGCGCCGCGGGGCCGGAGGCGGGGCGGGCGGGGCGGGGCGGGCCGCGCGCGGAGAGGGGCTCGCGGGCCCGCGGCTCCGGCCACGCCGCCCGCCCTGCCCGGCGCGGGGCGCGGGGCGCGGGCGACACGGGGCCGGCGGGCGCCTCACCTCCGATCCGGGCGGCGGGCTCCGTGCCCGGCGTGCGCGGCCCTCCCGGGGCGCCGCGGCCCCCGCCCCCGCCCGGCCCCCTCCCGGAGCCACCAGGGCACCGTGCTCAGGCCCCTCCTGCCGCTTTTGGGGGGACGTGGACCCCCCTCCCAGGCAGCACAGGCCGCGCCCCTCTGAGCCCCTCGCTCTTACCCCCGGGGACCCCAAGCTCCCCATTCCGGGTGCAGCAGCAGCCGCCAACCCCAGGGGGGCAGGCAAGCGGCTGGACCTGAGAGCCTGGCCCCTGGCTTATTGGGGTGGTCCCACCACGGTGACCTCTGACCCCTGCCCCAGCGGGGAGAGGTGTCCGCAGGGCCTTGTCTCAGGGCACAGGTCCAGGCCGCCAGACCCAGGGGGAGGTGAGGAGGGGTGTGGCCCCGCTGAGCCGTTGGAAGGCCCCTGCATGGGTGCCTGTGAGTCCCCTCCCCCAGCACTCCCACTGCCCCTCCCTCCTGCGTTCATCTCAGCCTCACAGTCCCAGGTGCACAGGGGGCCGCTGCTCGGGCCTGGCCGGCCTTGGGGAGAGGCAGACAGGGACTCAGGAAGTGCCCTGCAGGCACGGCGTGGAGGTGGCACGGCGTGGAGGTGGCACGGCTAGCTGGGTGGCTCTGGAGGCGGACTCTGCAGCATGCCAAGGAGAGAAGGTAGGGGAAGTCCTTGCGGGCAGAGGGAGCAGGCCGTGCAAAGACCTCGGCATGTTTGGGAGGGGCTAGAGGGAGAGGAAGGGGGTGGAGGGAGAGAGGGGTACAAGGAGATGCCCCTGGCCACCTGCTTAAGGGACACGCGTGGTCATGGGGAGCCACGGGAGGTGTTTGAGCCGGGCATGACCTGGTCCGTTTTATTTATTTATCTTTTAGAGTTGGCCCTGGTGGCCCTGAGAGGGGCAGGGAGACGCAGGCGGGAGAGGGGAGGGCTGTGGGTGCGGTGGGGGTAGAGGCCTGGGCTGGGCGCCAAGGCCAGAGAGGAAGCCAGGGGCTGGCCAGGGGCCTCGGAGGGACCCCCTCCTCTTCCTTGTGTTGGAGCCTCACTTCTCGCACCCTGTTCTGGGGTGACTGTGGAAACACAAGCTCGGGGGCACGTGGGAAGGCGCCTGAGTGGGGGGCGTCTGCCTGGCCGTGAGGGTCAGAGCCTCAGGGCAGGCGATCCTGTCCCAGGCAGAGAGGAGGTGGAGGAGCGCCTGGGAATTCAGGAGAGTCCCCCCCACCCCCACCCCCGGGAGACACGCGGGCCTGGGGCAGGGACGGCAGCTCCACGGCTCAGGCTACAACATGTCCTTGGCACCTCTGCCATCCCGGCCACCCTGTGTGCCTGGCCTGTGCTGGGCGGCCAGGGGTGCAGGGGGCCACCCAGCCAGGTCCAGTGCAAGGCCAAAGGGGAGACAGGTCAGAGACCGCCTGAGGGAGAGGCAGGGGCTCCGGGAAGACAGCAGAGCTGGCTAGAGGAGAGGGCGGCCATGGGCAGGGAGAGGCCTCACGGGCGTCCCTGGCAGCAGGCACAGCAGGTGCCCAGGAGGAGTGCCAGGACAGCAGGGGCGCCAGAGGCCCTGGAGCTCAAGGCCGGTCACCTGGGCCCTGGGGTGCACACTCAGCAGGCCCAGGCTCCGGAGGACAGTGAGCAAGATGCTCTGCGGAGTCCTGTCCCAGAGCCAGGCAAGGCCGGTGTCTGTCGAGAGAGGGAAGGAAGGAAGGAAGGAAGGAAGGAAGGAAGGAAGGAAGGAAGGAAGGAAGGAAGGAAGGAAGGAAGGAAGGAAGGAAGGAAGGGGCGGATGAAGGATGAGACCCAGCAACCTGAGCCCCCCTAGCTCACAGGACCTCCCAGCTCCCCGCGCAGGGCTCCCCCGCTCCGTGGACCCAGTGCGTGTCCCAGACGCCGCGGGGCATCTCTCCCCGGAGACACGGGCACAGTGTGCTTGCTCGGGGGGCAGGGCTCCCCTTATCGCCCAGCTGCTGCCCCTGCTGCTGCCCAGGGCAAAGCCACGGCGGCCACGGTGGCCACGGCCTCCGGAGCCCCGAGGACATGCGGTTGGGGGTAGGGCCATGGTCAGCAAACTGCGGCTCCAGAGCCACATGTGATTCTTTGGCCCCTTGAGGGTGGCTCTTCCACAAAACACCACGGCCTGGGCGAGTCTATGTTGAAGAAGTGGCGTTAGAAGAAGTTTAAGTTTAAAAACCTGGCTCTCCAAAGGAATTTCAGTCGTTGTCCTGTTGGTATTTGGCTCTGTGGACTCATGAGTTTGCCGACCACTGAGGTGGTGGAAAACGCATGGCCCTGGTCCCTGGGGTAAGAGCCAGGATCTTGGGACACTTGCCCCACTTGGCCAGCTTTATGGCCACCTCCAATCCAACTGGCCCTCTCCTTAGCTCCCGGAGCACCATCTCGTACTTCCCTGGAACGTGCATCTATCGAGCGCCTGCTGTATGCCTCGAGCTCAGCACGCCTTTGGAGCAGTGCTCCCTACCAAAGGGGCCTGCCCTCCCCTGCACTGCCCCGCCCCAGACCACGGGCTCTGAGCTTGACCGGCACCCGCCCTGGCCCAGGCTGCTGCTTGGGGGTCGGGCTCCCTCGGGCCCAGCGCTGCCTCCCACAGGCCCGGAGCTCAGCCGGGGCCCAGGGAACGCGGAACGCGGGGTGGGCAGGGGAGGCCCACTCCGAAAAGAGCAGCCAGCCTGGCACGCACGGCAGACATGCTGCTTTGGGGAAATTTAATAACACAGTAGCACTTGTTCACGGAGACTAATAACAGCACGGCGCCATCCCTCTGCGCACGCAGCCAGGGTGGCCGAGGGAGGGGAGGAGAAGGCGGGCGGTCTGCCTCGGGCGGGAGGAGGCGAGGGGACAGCCGGGGGCGGGGGTCAGGACAGCTGGGCACTGCAGAGTGAGGTGTGTGCTGGGGGTGCGGGGGGAGGCGGCATGGGGAGGATGAGAGGGAGCGGGCAGCCCAGCAGAGGGACCGGCCTGTGCAGAGGCTCAGAGGTCAGGGGTGCGTGGACTGACTCCCAGGAAGCGGCCCTTTGTGACAGCCCCGGGACAGACACCAGCTGCGCCCACCAGAGGGGCGGTTTTAGGGCGCCGGTGTGCCAGGGAATGCCCAGGGCCAGTCGGGCTGCTGGGGGGGACTGTGGCGGGAAAGTGCTGGCCGCTACTCGTCGCCTCTGACGAACCAGGGAAGCGGGGTACCCTGAGCACCTTCGTTCCGCGCTCTGAGAAACGAGAAACAGAGAAGGGATGAAGGCGGAAGTGTGCCGGGCCCAGTGACCGTCCTGAGGATGAGATTACAGGTGATTTCTAGCCTCGGGGGAGCTTTTTCTCCTTCTAAATATATTTTATTGATTTTTTTTTTACAGAGGAAGGGAGAGGGATAGAGAGCCAGAAACATCGATGAGAGAGAAACATCGATCAGCTGCTTCTTGCACACACACCCCCACTGGGGATGTGCCCGCAACCAAGGTACATGCCCTTGACAGGAATCGAACCTGGGACCTTGCAGTCCATAGGCCATAGTCCATATCCACTGAGCCAAACCATTTTCGGCCTCAGGGGAACTTTTTGTCACCGCCTGCTGACTTTTCTGCTTTCTTTGTCCTAGTTAATTCTCACCTGAGGATATTTTCCCCATTGATGCTTGGGGAGAGGGGAACGGGGAGAGAGAGAGAGAGAGAGAGAGAGAGAGAGAGAGAGAGACATATCGATGGGAGAGAGACACATTGATGGATTGCCTCCTGCATGCGCCCTGACCAGGTCTGGGTCTCCCCTCCAACCGAGGGATGTGCCCTTGACCAGAATCGAACCCAGGACACCAGTCTAATGGCGGACACTCTAACCACTGAGCCAACCAGACAGGGCACCCAACATTTCTATGATCATCAAAATGTCGTGAAGGGTGGGGGGCATTCGGGGAGGGGCGTGAGGAGGGCAGGGGCTGGAGTCATGGGCAGGGCCTGGGCCGCAGAGACCTCGCTGATAGAGGATCCTGGGCTCTCTCACCCCCTCAGAGCCGGCCTGTAGGAACGGCTCTCGTTGGCAGATATTCACAGGCTCCAAGCACGCAGGGCTGTGTCAGGCCCAGCACCACCTGGCTGGGGAGGCCACAGGATTTCCGGGGAGGTGGGGTCAGCCAGGCAGGGGCAGGGGCTCCTGCAGGGGGGGTGCCTGGGCTGGGGCTGGAAGGGGGAAGCCTGGCTTGGCATGCTTACCTCTGCTCCCTGACACCCCCAAGGTCTCTGCCTCCCACCCAGGTCTGCCTGCTTCCCGATACAGTCCAAGGCAGGTCATGTCAGCCCAGATGTCGGACACGGGCCTGTCCCGGGCCTTTCTGGGCCCCAGAGGCCAGGGTGGAAAGGCCACACCCATCCTCTGGTCAGTCAGAGACGGGAGCAGGCTCCGGTGTGGCACTTGATGACGGCCCAGCTTTGGGGGCACGTCCTGCCCTCCGGTTCAGATCTTGCCCCTGCCACTCACAGCGTGTGACTCTAAACACCTCCATCTCCTCCTCTTCTTCTTCTTCTTCTTCTTCTTCTTCTTCTTCTTCTTCTTTTACATTTTTTCATTGATTTTTCACAGAGAGGAAGGGAGAGGGATAGAGAGCTAGAAACATCGACCAGCTGCCTCTTGCAACCCTCCTTCCCCCACTGGGGATGTGCCCACAACCAAGGTACATGCCCTTGACCGGAATCAAACCCGAGACTTTTCAGTCCACAGACCGATGCTCTATCCACTGAGCCAAACCAGTTTCAGCATCTGTCCATCTCTTCTTGACGGTTGGAAAGCCAGGGGGATACCTGGGCTGGAGGGCAGTACCCGAATGCCCTCTGCCATCCACACTCAGGAGGCAGGGACTGTTGACGCTGTCACTGTTCTGGGCACCCAATCTCGGCTCCGGGTTCGAACACATCTATTCTGCCACCAGCTTGCTGGGACCTTGGGACTGTCTCAGGTCACTCTGAGTCTCCGCTGTCCCGCCGTGAGGAGGAAGTGATGTCACAGCGCCCTCCCCGGCTTGCTCCAAGTGATGTGACAAGAGCAGAGACCCCAGGAGCCCCCTCCTCCAGCCCCTCGCTGAGGTCCCTGCCAGACTGTGCTCAAACGAGTCCCCCACCCGTTCCAGGGCGCTCCCCCCAAACGCCAGGGGCAGAGGGAGCTGGTGCAAAGGGAGTTAGTCATTCCCAGGCTCTGCCGGGGGAGATTGGCCTGGAGGCTGAGGCATTTATCCTGGACAATTGGCTCAGCATAAGCCGGAGGCCCCAGTAGGTCTTGCTCAGTGGATAGAGCATCGGCCTGCGGACGGAAGGGCCCCGGGTTAGATTCCGGTCAAGGGCAGGTACCTCGTGTGCAGATCCCCAACCCTGGTTGGGCTGTGCAGGAGGCAACCAATCAATGTGTCTCTCTCACATCAATGTTTCTCTCTGCCCTCCTCCTCCTTCCTACTCGCTCTAAAAATCAGGGGAAAATATCCTCAGGTGAAGATTGACAAAGAAAAGGTAGGCCTCAGGAGTGGTGTCCCCCTCCCGGACCGGGGTCTCGGGGAGCAGGACAGCGGCCACGCCCCGCTCTCCTGTGGATGGGGAGGGGCCGCGTCACAGGGTGGCCGGCGTCCCAGCACCAGGCCTGGCCCCTCCCGTGCTGCCGTGCGCCTTGGTGGCTCCTGAGAGCTTTTCCAGGTTCCGTGCCGCTGGTCTGTTCCTCACAACGGCCTGGTGGGACTCGGCAGGGAGCAGCCTTCCCGTTGAAGCGAGACCGGAAGGTGCATTTGACAGATGGGGAAACTGAGGCTCCGGAAGGTTTCCGGGCCTGTCCAGCCAGGACATGGCAGACATGTAAAGCTGGGGCTGCGAGGCCAGTCTTCGGACTCCAGTCCACCTTCCTCACCTCCACCCCCTTCCCCACCCGGTCCCCCGCCCCGGGTCCCAGGCCGGCTCCTTCCACCCCCGCTAAGTCCCCAGGCACATCCAGGTGCCATTGGAGCAGGGGCTGCCCACCTCCGCTGAGCTGTCCAGGGTCCTGGCCAGGCCCAGCCCTGCCCCGCAGCCTTCCCTGGTCCGTCCGCCTCTTCCAACCTCCTGGGTATCAAAGAGGGGGGACAGGTGAGGGGGGCTGTCCTGGGGCCCCGTCTTGCACTCCCTGTGGGCCCGTGGGTAGCACCCTCGCACACTCCATGTCTTGGTCTCCTCTTCTGAAGGATGGGTCCCCGTGGGGCAGGCCGGAGCTGGTTCATCTTCCATAAACTTCCATCGATGTCCCCCCTCCCCTGGGCCGGGCAAAGCCAGAGGCCTGGAGGGACTTGGACCGGCCCCGCCCTTTAGCAGCGGGTCCAGAGCCTGAGGGGCCTGGGAACCAGCAGTGACCACACCGCGGAGCAGAGAGGGCGCCTCACCCCCCCCTGCGGGCTGCCCGGTGACAAGGGAGGAGGGAGGGGAGGGTGGGGAGGGGCCCCATAAGCCAAGGCCGGGAGGCAGGAGCCCAAGGGGAGCCTGGGATGGAGGGGAGAGGGGCTCGGAGAGAAAAGAGCTGCACCTCTGCCAGCCCACCGCAGAGCTCCAGGGAGGGGCTGGGCAGTGGACGGTGTGACGTAGGGACAGAGGGATGGAAAGAGGGACCCCTGGAGGCGGGACCCCCAGGGCTCTGTGGCCTACAGGTAATAGTAACAACAATAGCTACCTGGGCATTTGCATGAATGAGTCTCGCACCTCACCACCCTCACACCGACAGTGCCAAGTAGTGGGCAGGGTGGCAGCAATCAGACCTGGTGGAGCCCACAGGCTGCAGTGTCCCCGTCCAGCCCGGCCTGTGTCCCCGTGATGTCCCGGAGCTCTGATCCCCGGGGGCCCCGGGAGGGTCAGGGGGAGCAGACGGTGTCCACCGTAGCAAAGAGCCTTGAACCTGGGGTGGGGTCAAGAGCACAGGGGCAGGCCTGGGGCCCAGCAGCAGGGGAACAGCTCCTGAGCCCCCTCAGCCCAGCCCACCTCTCTCCTGTAGGGACCCCCCCTCCCAGCGCCCTCCCCTGGGGGCCGGAGGAGCGAGCACAGGCTGGTCTCGGCTGGGGCAGGACCAGCTGCCTCACCTCTGCACCAGGCAGGCATCTGCCCACGGTGGCACTGTCCGGGGTAAGGACTGGCTGCCGGTGCTGGCTGTGACTTCCTGCCAGTACAAACTGTGGCGGCCCCCAGGGACCAGCCGCCTTGCCCCAGCCCCAGCCCAGCCCCTCCTTGGTCACCGGTGTCCCCGTACCAGTCACTGCTGGCCCCAGCTTCGTTCCCACGCCCACAGGCACCCAGGGGTGCCAGCCCAGTGGGCCCAGAAGCACCCCCACCCTGCTAATGCCGAAACCCCCCTAGGGGCCGGTTTTCCCGGTGAAAAGCAGGATCCCAGAGGCCTCCGGGGCGGGGCAGCCCCACACGCAGAGCCCTCCCCTGGAAGGAAGCCTCCCCACCCCTGCCAGCGCCTCCTGCCTCCGCGGGCCTGTCTGTCCTTGGGCCCTTCCTGTCAGAGGGCCTGCCTTCTGCTGAGCTGGCCGCTCCCCGCTTCGCCCCTCCCACCAGGCTGCACAGATCCTGGCTCCTCCCTCCGGGGTGGCTCTGAGGCGCCCTGGGGCCATCGCAGAACTCCCCCCAGACTCCGCACCCCAGCTGCACAGCCTCTCTCAGGGACCCCTCCAGCCAGCACCCCGCCCCCCACGTCTCCAGGCGCCCAGAACAGCTCCCTCCGCCTGCAGCCACACTGTGGTGTCTCTGACCTGAGGAATGAGACCCCCACCCCCCACCCCGCCCTCCGCGCCGGCCACCTCGCCTCCCTGTCCAGCCTCCGGAGAGAGGCCGTTGGCCTCCACGCCCTGCGTCCCAGCCTTCTCCTCGGCCGGGGCAGCTCACCAGCCTCCGGTGCCCACGGCGGCCTGCCCAGCCCCAGCCCCAGCCCTGGGCCTCCCCTGCAGTCAGGCCGAGTCAGCCTCCAGGCCGAGGCCCTCCCTCTGCGAGATCTGGTCCCGGGGCATCTCCAGGCTCATCCCAGCCCCCGCCCCGGCCTCCGGACACGCCTGCCAGTTCCTCCTCTTTGGGGGAGACTCCACTGGCTCAGTCCCCTGCCCCACAGTGGATCCCACAGCAGCGATAGCAAAGCTGCCAGGTGTTCAGAACGGTCGTGTGCCGGGCATCACGCTGAGAAGGACCCGCCAGCCCCATCCTCCATCAGCCCGCCTTACCCATTGGATCCAAAAGTATTAAATGAGCCACTGCTATGTGCCACGCCCGTTAGTAAGCCCTGGCGTGCAGCGTGAACGGTGACGCAGGCGTGAAGGTTCCCATGGGACAGGTGGAAATTGGGGCTCAGAGAGGCTAAGTGGCCCCCTGGCCTCACACAGACACGCGGTGGGTTCCCCATCCTACACCCCCGCACCCCCTCATGCCACGGCCTCCCTGTGGGCCACCCCCCCCCCCAAATTAGCCACGGAGCCCTGGCCTCCCCCACCCCACCCCCTGGGTCACCCCTGGGGCCCAGCACCCTCCGTGCTTTGTTCTCCTCTTTGGGATGCTCCACCTGCTGCCATCCCAGCTGCTGCCTCCCCAGGAGCCACTGCCAAGCCCCCCCACCCCACCCCACCCCGTCAGTGCTTCTCAGCGCCTGGTGGCAGCCAGAGGGAGCCAGCAGCTCCCTGGCACACACCCGCCTCCGCCCTCCCCGTGGCCCCAGGCCGGGGCCCCAGCAGGGAAGGAGGAAGGGTCGGCGCTGGGGGAGTCCTCGCTGCAAAGCAGGAAGCTGAGGCCGGGGCGCAGGCCTCCTCTGGAATCGTCCGCATCAGTGGAATGAACCGTCTGTGAGGAAGGCAGCTCCCGCGGCAGGCTGCTGCCATCAACCACCCCGGCCCCCGGAGCTCCGGAGGGTCAGGCCTGCCCTGCACCCCAGCAGCGCTTCCTCCCGTGCTCCTGGGACCCACCGGCCGCCTGGCTGCCCGCAGCCCAGTGGGCACGAGGGCCAAAGGGGCAGGCGGCGCCTCGGGGGCTGCCCCATTGACCCCTCAGCACGGCTGCTTCTCCCCGTCCCGGTGCCTGACTGGCCCTCGGCTCAGCTGTGCTCGGCTCCCGGAGGCCGGACTCTGTCCCCACCTGATGATCCCCAGAGGCAGCGGAGGGCTAGGCAGGGGCACTGACTCCCTGAGACACCAGGGCCGCAGGAACCCCTGTGCCACCTTCGGCGGGAGATGAGGATAAGGGAGCCCAGGACCGCCTCTGAGCCTCTGCTTCCTCCTCCTGCACCGAACTGCCTCGGGGCCTCCTGGTCAGGCTGGTGAAAGCGAAAGGAGGTGGCAGACCTCGGCCCTGCCCCCTGCCCCCTGCACCCCGGCCCCTGCCCTTCCCCTACGCCTGCTGCCTCCTTCCAGAGTGAGAAGCAGTGGCCTGGGGGTGCCCTGGAAGGAGGCAAAGGCAGCCTGGCTGGTGTGGCTCAGTGGTTGAGCATCGACCTATGAACCTAGGAGATCACGGTTCAATTCTGGGTCAGGGCACAGTCCGGGTTATGGACTCGATCCCCAGTGGGGATGTGCAGGAGGCAGCTGAGCTATGATCCTCTCCTATCACTGATGTTTCTCTCTCTCTCCCTCTCTCTTCCTCTCAGACATCAATAAAAATATTTTTTTAAAGAAAAGAAAGAGGCAAAGGCAGCTGGCCCGCCCTGCCTGGGCCTCTGCCGGGGGGTGGGGGTGCCAGGACCCGTAGGCCGCAGGGTACCTGGTGGAGGCGGGTCCTAGGGTGCCCACTGGCCAGGCAGCACAGGAAGAGAGCATCGGCCACAGGAACCCCGAGGAGCAAAGGGGGCGGAGGCTGTTATCTGTGAGGGCCGTGGGCTGGAGGAAAGATCTAGAAACCCAGGGGCTCCGAGGACCCCGCGCCTGGGCCTTCAGTGCCCAGCAGGTGGCCCGCCCCCGCGATGGGGTGTCCCGGTGTCCCATTCAGATTCACGGGGGAGAATCCCATTGGGCCACGCTTGAGTCAGGTGTCCAGTCTGGACCAATCAGCCACGATGGGGGCGGAGTCACACAGTGAGTCTGACCAATCCCAGAGAGCGGAGACTCTGTGAGCGGGGCAGCCTCTGCAGGTGGCTCCTGGCTTTGCAGGAGGAGGCTGAGGGGCCCTCAGGACTCGGGGTCCCTCCTGGTGTGTCCAGCTCCGGGGGCCCATCCAAAGCCCTGCTGTGGGCGGGAGTGGGGTGTGCCGCGGGGAAGAGGCGGGAAGAGGGGGGAGGGGGCGGTCAAGGCCCAGGGAGGAGCCCTGAGCCACAGCGGGCGGACTTCAGGGCCTGGAGCAGGGCAGACACTATGGCCCCTGCTTGAGCCATGGCGGGAGGGGACGGGAGGGTGGGAGCACAGAGCTCTGGTGAGACCTCCCCCCCAGGCCTCAGCCCCTCCCTCTCAAGGACCTGAACCCCATCCTGCAGGCGCCCAGCTCTCACGGAGAGGCCGCCCCTGAGAGCCAGCCCTGCGAGGTCTGGGGTGCCCCCTCCGCTCAGTCCCCAGCGTCTGGGCCCCAGGCCCAGCTGACGCCCTGACAGCGGGCACCGGCGCCCCCCTCCCCATGGCCCCTCTGAAGCTCCCGATCAAACCCGCCAGCCACCCTCGGGGACCCCCACCCCTCCCCGGCGCCCAGGCAGGCGGGCAGGGCCGGCAGCTGCAGGAAGCGGGTGTTTACATCACAAACAGAGGCTGAGGGGGATCGGGCTGGGATTTGGCTTCGGGAGCTGCCAGCCCAGGTGCCAGGCCGCGTGTTCGCGCAGGTCCCCGGGGTTCCCGCTGCCTCTGCACACAGAGCCTTATCAGCCCCGTCTGCCTTCCCTGGTGCCGTGCATGCTGAGGGGGCGGGAGGGGGGGTGCAGTGTGCAAATCTCCACATCGCTGAGTTCCTCAGCGAGCTGGCACCCTGGGGCGGAGGCCTGGGGAGCAGGGGAGCTGAGGGGCAGGCTCCTGGGGCAGAGACAGAAGCTGAGTCGCTGCAGGAGCCCGGTCAGCCCGGGGCCAGGCTCCCGGCCCCTCGGCGGTGACTGTGGGCAATCGCTGCATTGCTCGGGGCTTGCTCCCTCGCCTGGAAAATGGGGTGACGCTGATCATCACCCCCGCCGGGAAGAGCCTCGTGAGGGTTCAAAGGTCAGGGCTGAGGACGTGCACGGACGGCGCCTGGCACGTGGTGGTGAGTCAGCAGCTGTCGCTGTCGGTGCCGGCGCCAGCGTCACCGGGGCTGGGACTGCAGACCCAGGCGAAGGGCCGTGGGCTGTACGCCTGCCGCTCCACCCCACCCTGACCAGACGGCCACGGTCAGGGCCAAGGAACAGAGAGGAAAGGAGGTCACCCCGAAGCTGCGGCCGGCAGGCACACGGAGCCCCGGGGAGCCCCTGCTGGAGGAGGAGGGAAAAGGCTCGGTGTCCTGTCAGAGAGGGGCTCCCGGGCTGGTGCCCGTGTCCGTGTGCCCCGGAGCCCGCAGCCTGGGGCCACCTCTCCATCGGGGGCGGGCAGCTCCCTCCCCTGGTCCCCGTGAATGGGCAATGGAGAGTCCCCAGGCTCCAGCCGCCATGGGCCAGCACCCTCCTGGCCTTCCTTCCGGAACCCCGCCACCTCCCTCCCTCCCGCCCGCCCGCCCACAGCGAGGGCGCGGGGAGCGGCGGGGGCAGCTCTGTCCCCTCGGAGCCCCTCCCCGGCCTCCTGCCTGGCATCCCGCAGGCCATCCTGTCCTTAAAGTCTGAGCCCCAGCACCGGCCTGATGTGTCCCTGAACAGCAGGCACAGGGAGGAGGCGGGGGGGGGGGGGAGGCCGAGGGGGGGGGGAACACATGCGCCGTGGGCAAGGCTGCCCCTCCGTCCAGGAGCAGCGGCCAAAGCCTCGATTCCGGCCTCATCTGCCGAGTCCGTCCCAGGCCGCGGCCGCGGGGGCGGGGGCGGGGGCGGCGGGTCCGTGGCAGGTTCAGCACAGCGAGCCGCTCGGAGGTCCCGCTCCCCGCGCCCTCCGGTGAGAAGGCTGGGGGCGCCGTAGCCACGTCCCGGGGGAGGGGGGACCTACAGAGGAGGGGGGCATGGGGGAGGAAGGCCTGCCAAGAGCCCGGGGCGGCGCAGGCAGAGCCCGCAGGGCGGAACCCCCAGGCGGGAGCTGGCGGCCGGAGCCGTGTCCTCTGGCCTCTCCCAGCCTCCGCGGGAATGAGGTGGCCAAGGGCCGGGCAGAGGCCCAGGAGCCTAAGGAATGTCACAGCGGGAGAGACGCTCATTCGCCCGCCCGCCTCCCAGGGCCCGCCTGCCTGTCCGCCTGCCTGCCTGTCTGTCTGTCTGTCCGCCTGCCTGTCTGTCTGTCTGTCCGCCTGCCTGTCTGCCTGCCCGCCTGCCTGCCTGTCTGTCTGTCTGCCTGCCTCCCCGCCTGCCCGCCTGCCTGTCTGCCTGCCCGCCTGCCTGACTGTCGGTCTGTCCACCTGTCTGTCTGTCTGTCTGCCTGTCTGTCTGTCCGCCTCCCCGCCTGCCTGCCTTCCTGTCTGCCTGCCTGTCTGTCTGTCTGTCCGCCTGCCTGTCTGTCCGCCTGCCTGCCTGTCTGTCTGTCCGCCTGCCTGCCTGTTTGCCTGTCTGTCCGCCTGCCTGTCTGCCTGCCTGCCTGCCTGTCCGCCTGCCTGTCTGCCAGCCTGTCTGTCTGTCCGCCTGCCTGTCTGACTGTCTGTCTCACCTACAGTGGCTCCTCCACCATCGCCGGCCTCCCCTGCGCTGTCACTGCCGGGTGCACAGACAGTGTCCACGGCACGCAGGAGCCGTGGCCGAGCCAACCCACCTGGCCTGGTCCGGGCGGCCGCCCCTCCCCAGCTCCCCGCACTGAGCGGCAGCCACAGCTCTAATGGGAGGCCCTGCTGCCAGGGCCCATTGTGGAACCTGCGATTGTGCCGCCTGCTCCCCGCCCCACCCCCCCTCTTCATCCCCGCCCCAGGGAGATAGACGGCCCATTGTGCTCCCGCAGGGTGACTCACGGGGCCTCCTCAGAGGGGTGGGGGCGGCCAGGCCCAGGGCGGGAGCCGGAGGCTGTGGCCCGGACAAAGGGCCAGGGGGCAGGCAGCCCTCCGGGAGCGCCTCGGGGAAGAAAGGGCGCTGTTCACAGCGGGAATAATGGGGGAGGGTTAGCCCTGAGGAGGGTCCCCGGGGAGGCAGGGCGGAGCCCAAGTGCCCAGGGGACGTTCGGAGACACAGACAGACAGACAGACAGGCTGCCCGGGCCTGACACCTGTCCACTGTGCGGCCTCGGACCAGCGACTTCCTCCCGGACAAGTGACCACAGTCCTCCCACGTGGCACTGTCCTGGGCTCAGACAGTGAGTGTCAGGTGCCAACGCACACCGTAGGTGCTCAATAAATAGCGATTTCTCCCGCCCTCCTCCCTAGCCGTTCCTCACGCCTCGCTCCTCACCCTCCCCTCTCCCAGACTCAGGTGCCCAATCCCCAAGCTGCCCAGTGCTGGCCCCGTGCCCCCTGAGCTCAGGACCACATAGGCCAGGAGGACCCACAGGAAGGTCCACCCGTAGCGACACCTGAACCTCCCTTTGGCCCTGATCACTGTTCCGCCCCAAGCACCTCCACCCCCCGCCACCTGAGGCCGCTGAGGGGGGTGCCTCTCTGGCACTGGGCCCGGCCCCACCGGCATGGACCACGGCCTCCGAGGTGCTGGCCGCTGCGAGGGCAGCTTCGCCGAGGCCCCGGAGGCCACCCGCAGCCCCGCCTGCTGGGCGGCACTCCTGCCCCGGCTGAGCCTTCGGGTGAGACCGCAGGCGCTGCGCCAACACCTTGCTCGAGAGCCAGGGGGACCCAGACTCCTGACCCACAGGACCATGAAGTAACAAGTGTGTGTGGTTTTAAGCCTCTGAGTCGTGTGCTAACTTATTTCGCAGAATTAACGAGCGCACCAGGCAGGCGTAATGACGGGAGGCGCCGTCCTGGTCGCGAGACACATCGATATGACTGAGCACCTACCATGTGCCAGGCGGTAAGGTAGGCCCGTCACGCGCATTGTCTTGTCTCTCCCCACCCTCACCGTCAGCATCTCACAGCTGCCGCTTCCAGGTGAGAAACAGGCTCGGGGCGGTTAACAGGACGGAGCGAGGTCCCCATCCCAGAGCCGGGCCGTGTGCTGAGAGCAGCCCCCTCCCTCCTTGGGCACACGCCCTGTATCTTGTCACAAGACGGAGCGTGTGCGTCCACACGTCCGTGCAATCCCGTCCCGCAAACACGTCTCCCAGAAACACGAACCCCTCTCTGCGCTTTTAACGAGCATTTACGGTAATTCCTCCCATTGTCGGTGGTCCATTCGCAGGGGAGGCTGAGCGGCCTGATCACCCCTCACTTCACCTGCCGCACGGGAGGCAGATTCAATTAGAACAATCTCCTGCTAATGTGAAAGCTCTGGCTCCATCCTTTCCTACCGGGAAGACATGTAAATTGCGTGTTATTTAACACCCTTCCATGGCAGGTGAGTTCCGTGGGGGGCAATTATCATCCACGCTCTCCTCCTCTCACAGATCCCTGACAGGCGGGAGGAGGGGAAGGGGAGCGGGAGGGAGAACGGGGAAATATTTTGAAGGCTGGTCTCCGAGCGGCGTGAGGAACCGCCCGGCGTGGTCAGTGGCCTCGGTGCCCACCTGCCCGCCCGTCACGGGGCATCTGAGTGTCACACAGGCCGGAGCCCCGTCAGGGCACCCAGCTCCCTCTCCGGCTCCTCTGCCGCCCGCCGGGGGGGGGGGTCCTCTCCTCTCCGGCCCTGGCCCCCTCCTGCCTGTTGGGGAAGCTGGAACATCTCCCGCCTGAGCCGCCGGGAGACCCCGCCCAACCCTGAGCATGGCACAAAGCTGGGAGCACTGTCCCCTAGGAGAGGTGCTGGCACTGGAGTCAGGCCCGAGGCACCCACTCATGTCCGGTTTTCACCCTCCGCCCGCCCCACAAATGGCCAGGTGGTCTTCGCTCGTCAGACCCTGTGGCGCGCGGCGGCAGCGTTTGGACAGGTCCAGCCTCGGGCTACTGGGAGGGCACAGTCCTCACGGCCACGGCAGGTCCCAGCCTGGAGGGCAGAGCCCCAGCGCCGTGACAGCCAGCAGCTGTGGTTGTCAGCGTGAACCTCTGGTCCGAACCCGAGGCCGCCTGCCTGAGTGGTAGAGTTCAGGTGCGTGTGGTTGAGGATTGAAAGTTGTGAACATCTGACCACGCCCTTCCTTTGCCTCGTGGCATCGGCTGTAAAATAAAGAACGGCTGTGGGCGCGGCGCTGGCTCTCCATCCAGGATCAGCGTCCCACCCAGACCCAGCTCTCCCGTCTGTCTCTCCTCAGTCCTTCACCGCCCTCTCAGGCTCACCGAACCTGGCTGAGCTGGCGGGCACATAAGGTGCCCGGGGCTGAGTGTGCCATGGCCATGCCGGCTCCCCACAAGTCCTTATGGCTAAGGGGTTTTTAGATAAGACTATTTCTTCCAGCACACTTGTGGCACAGACACTGTGTACTACTTACACACACATACAGGTACATACACACACAGGTACACACAGAGAGATACACACACACAGGTACACACACAGGGATACACACACAGGTACACACACACAGGTACACACACAGGGATACACACATAGGGACACACACACAGAGATACACACAGGTAAATAAACACACAGGTACATACACACACAGGTACATACACACAAGTACACACAGAGAGATACACACACAGGTACACAGGCACACACACAGATACACAGGCACACACACAGGTACACACAGGTACACACACAGGTACACACACAGGTACACATGCACACACACAGGTACACACAGAGATACAGGTACATAGACACACAGGTATATACACACATGTACATACACACAGGCACACACTCAGAGATATACACACAGGTACACACGCACACACAGGTACACACACAGAGATACACACACACAGGTACACACGCACACACAGGTCTGAGGAGTGTCTGGAAGAAGGTTCAAGAAGCCACGACCACAGGGGCTCTGGGTGGAGATCTGGCAGTGAGTGGGGGTGGGGGTGGGGATAAGGGATGACACACAGACCTGGTTTTTACTTTATGGCCTTTTCCTCCCTCCCTGTCTTTCTCCCTTCCCTTCTTCCTCCTCCCTCCTCCCTCCTCCCTCCTTCCTCCCCCCTCATTCCCTTTCCTCCCTCCCTCCTTCCATTCCTCCGTCTCTCTCTCCCTCCCTCCCTCCTTCCTCCCTTCCTTCTTCCTCCTCCCTCCTCCCTCCTTCCTTCCTCCCTCCTCCCTCCTTCCTCCCTCCTTCCTCCTTCCTTCCTCCCTCTCTCCTTCCATTCCTCCCTCCCTCCCTGCCTTTCTCCCTTCCCTCCTTCTCCATGTCCAGCCACTGCCTACTGGGACGTGGCTTTATACACCCATCGCACACGTACACGTACATGTATGCGTCTGTTCCTCTTTAACAAGCAGCACCGGGACCCAGGGCCCTCCTTCCTGACCGCCCGCCTCAGTCCACCCTTCAGGTCAGGTCACAACATTTGAGCATCGTCCCCAGACAGACCCGGGCTGGCTGCCCTCAGGTGGCCTCGGAGGAGCAGCCCCCGCAGGGAGCTGTGGGCGGACCCCTGGGAGAAGGAAGAGACACCTGCCGGCTGCCCACCCGGGCAGCAAAGCGGCCACTGGCCCGCGGGCTGCGGCGGGCGCGGGCGCCACCTGCTGGCCACAGGTGAGAAGTGCGTCTGCTGCCTGCGCCTCCCGGTCCTGAGCTCAGGCCTGGGCGCCAGGGGTCAGGGACCAGCAATCCATCTCCTCCCCACGTGCTTTTCAAAGACCTGAGGCTTCTCCGAGCCCCAGTGTGTCCCACGCAATACATGGCCAGCTCTCCTAACTCATGCCGAGGGCAGCCCCTCTGCAGGCCCGGGTGACGTGATGATGGCCGGGAGGGCAGGTGCGGGATTCACACTCGTTACCCAGGGCTCACGCTTGATTCAGGAGGAGAGTGCGACCTCGCCTCGCCCCTCCCCCACCTGCTGGGCGAGGCAGGAGGCTGTGGGCGAGGCTCAGAGACACAGCGGCTCTCCCAGCATCTCCCGGCAGGAGGGACCCAGGCCTGCCAGTCTCCAGGGGGCAGGAGGGGGCAGGGTCCCCAGCCTACCCACAGCCAGGCCCCAATCCCGCCCTCACAGCACCCCAGGGAGCAGCTGGCTCAGTGGCTTCCACCGGGGCTCAGACTTAGCCCGCGTCCTGTGCTCTCCTCCCGGCTAGAGGGCCAGCAGAGAGACCCCGGTGACCGCCTCCTCCACCCCACCCCCACCGCACCCCACACCCCCTCTCATCGGATGAGCCCCATCCTGCCGATGAGAGGCGAGCCGTGGACGGCGGCCACCTGCGGGTCCCTGGCTGCTCCCGGCCGCCCTGTCCCTCCTGCCCGGCACAACCTCACACTGGACCCCCACGGGGTGCCCTGAAATGCTCACCCTCCCCGGCTGCCTCCCTTCACCAGTGAGGCAGAGACCCCGGTTCCCCCAGGCCCCCCCAAGCCGCCCCGGGCAGAGACTGGCGGCAAACAGGACCCGGCCCTCGGCAGCTCCGGGCGGCGGCAGCCAGGACAGTCCTGCCTCCGCCAGGACGGGCTGCGACCCCCCGGCCAGGGAGGGCTCAGGAGCCGGACCCGGCACCGCCTCCCTTCGAGTCTCGGCTCTCACCGGATGGGCCTCCCAGCCCTGTGGGCAGGCGGCGACTCCTCTCTCGGACAGGGTGGGGGGCAGTGTCCAGCCAGGACCACGGCCGCTGGTTCCCCCCATTTTCAGAGCCAGAGCCCTTGTGAAGGTGACCTGTCCCCCGGTTCAGGCCGGGAGGAGCCGGGAGGTGGCCCCACGGCCGCAGGTGGGAGGACACTCAGGTCACCGCAGCGGGGCGCCCCGGCTGGCGGGCGGCCCCCCCCCGAACGTGGAACGCCCACACCAGTCACCTAACACAGACCTAGCGTCAGTGCGCCCGTTCTCTCACCTCACCCTCCCCAAGCCCCCACTTCCCCAGCTTCAGGGGGGGAACTGAGGCCCAGAGAAGGGGAGGGACCTTCCAGGGTCACCCTGTGCTGGGGGGTGAGGGGAAGCGCTGGGCTCCAACTGGTCTCAGGAATGCCAGCATCCACGCCTACCCAGCACCGCCCTGCGGCGGCCACAAGGGGGCAGCAGCGCCCCAGCCACGGCCGGCCTCTCTGTGGGCGTCCCACTCCGCTCTGCAGGGCCCCGGTGGCCAGCAGGCAGGGGGCCCGTGGTGTGGCCGGGCCAGGGGTGCAGGCAGAAGTGTACTGAGCCAAGGCCGTCAGACACACGCTCCGGATGAGAACACCGAGGCTCAGAGAAGCCGAGCGGAGCCGCCGAGGCACACAGCAGAGCATGCTGGGCCGACCAGAACTCACGGGCCGTGACCTTCGCCGTGACCCCGCTTTCCCACCGGGCTGTTTGCTTCCCTCATGGTTCTCAGGGATTCTTGGCACGTTCTGGGCATTAGCCCTTTGATCACTAGACGTGCTGCAAGCATCTTCCACTCTTATCACTCTTATCATCATCCATGTACGGACTTCCGATTGTCTAAAAACCTTCGTTTTAACACAGTCACATTCACCAACCCTCCCGTTCGCTTCCTGCTCAGAATCCTAACGATATTCTCATCTCGTGAAACGGGCATGCTTTTTTTCACGTTAATGGGATGACTTGTGTCAATTAATTTCCTAACAAAAAGCCAACCTGGCCCTTGATGAATGCACTGCCCTGATGTAATGTTTATTCTTTTATTATATATATATATATATATATATATATATATATATATATATATATATATATATATATATATATTTTATTGATTTCAGAGAGGAAGGGAGAGATAGAAACATCAATGATGAGAGAATTATTGACTGGCTGCCTCCTGCACTGCATGTGCCCTGGAACCCTGACCTCCTGGTTCATTGGCTGATGCTCAACCACTGAGCCACGCCGGCTGGTTGCACTGGTATTTCTAAACCACTTTTGGATCTGTGTTTGTGAGTGAAATTGGCGTGACAGGTTTCGCTGGTGTTCCATAGCCTGCCCTCAGGCGGAATGTTTCCGGGTGAGCTGAAACGCCGTCTTATCTCCCGCCCGGCTTCCCCCCTTGAGATCCATTTTTACAGCCCTTCCCTCCGTTGGTATTTGCCTCGTCCATTTTTTTCTATACTTGGACTCTCAACAGTCCCTGGTCCTAACGTGCGAGGTATGTGTCTTGTAAACAGAGCGTAATCTAGATATTTTAAAAATCCAGCCGGACGGTCTTTTTTTAACTGGAGAGCTTAGCCCTTTTATGTGTCTTGCCAAGGGCTTATACACCGAGGGGCCAGATGATGGTGATCTCTGAACGCATAATAATCCGGCCACTCATGTCTATCCTATAGAATAAAAGGCTAATATGCAAATTGTCCCTTCGACCAGGATGACCAGCAGGCAGGCCGGCCAACAGCCCATGTCCCCTCCCCCTGGCCAGGCTAGCTGAACCCCACCCATGCACAAATTCATGCACCGAGCTTCTAATATATATATATATATATATATATATATATATATATATATATATATGGCCAGATTATTATGCATTCAGAGATCTTAATAATCTGGCTACTCAGTGTATATCTAGATTGATTTCTATAGTCTCATCCTGTATATTCTATTTATTCTAACTTTTCCTGCCCTCCCCCCGCCCCTCTGTCACTGTCCCCTTTCTTGCCTTCCTTTCACTCATTTATTTTTTTTTCCTTTTCTTATCCTAATTTTTTTTCTCTAATTGTTTGGAAATTATACATTCTAAGACCAGTTTTTCATGCTTGCCCTAGCTCCGTGAAAACTGAGCACTTAGCTGACAACGTCTCAACTTCATCGAGTAATGGAAGGAATTTGGAAACTTCCATTCTGACCATCCCCTTCAAAATTACACGGTGCTGCCGGTACTCTGGTCCTAGCCTGGTTTCTCTTCCTGCCGTAAATTAGACGTTATTATTATCGTGGAGTCATGCAGCCCAGGCTGTGGCCATTTCCCTCCAAATAGTTGCCAATGTCTTTGCCCATTTTCCCTCGCACGTCTCGCCTTTCCTCTGTAATAACTTTCACGTAGGACTTCCCTCCGGGAGGGTGTTTTACTGGTAAAACCTAACAGCTGGGTTCGCACCTGTCTTTATTTCCTCCTCGTGCTGAAAAGACAGTGCGGAGCCCTGTGTGCAGTGACCTGTTCTCGGCACACGGGAGCTTGTGTCCCACCGCCCGCCGGCTCCCATGGCTGGCAGCGAGAAGTCTGCTGTCCGTCTAACTGCGGATCTCTGGGAGGGACCGTCTTTTATTCTCTGGTGTGCGTCCCGTCTTCCCTTTGTCTTTGAGGTTCCACACCTTCCCTCCTGTGTGTCTGCGTAGAATGTCTGTGTGTTCCCCTAGCTTGGGATTCGCTGCACTTTGTGGGCCTGACGTTTTGTATCGACAGCAATTCTACAAAGTTGTCGGCCGTTTGTCTCTTCCTCCAGGGCCTGTTCCCTGCTCTGCCCACTCCTTCCAGACCTCGAAACAGGTGTGCGTCGGACCCTGTCTGTTCCGGTGGTTCCCGAGGCTCAGCCAGCTTATAAATTCTGTCTTTGATCGCATCTCCTCCTCGGGCCAATCTGTCCATCTAGTTTCAAGTGTTCTGTGCTAGGTGTCTCGTGTCCGTAAGTTTTATTTGATTCCCTTTTCAAATCTGGCTGTTCCTTACAGGCTCGTGTTCCCTGCGCATTGCTTCAGATTTCTCTTTTGTTTATTTAAGAAGGCGCGCCCCCAGAGACTGCTTTCAGGTCTGCCTGTGGTCTGAACGCGGTCATCTCCAACCTAAAGGTGCCCAAGCTCTGTTCCTCCTGCTGGTTTCGCTGGTCCTCCCCTCCTGGGGGCGTTCTTGCCCCAGGAGGGCCCATTGTCCTTGCAGCTTCACTGTGCCCCCGTGGGGTTCTGTCCCTGGATTCCCCGGGGGGAGGGGGGGGTCAGGCTCCCTCCTGCCCGTCCCCTGGGGGCTCTGCCGGGCTCAGGCCCTTCACATGGAACTCCCCACAGCGTTCCCTGGCGCCGCACATCAGCGGGAATTCAGACTGAAAATCTCATGGGGACCAGCTTGTGGGTCCAGGTTCTCCAGGGAGATCTCTCTCTATCTCTCTCTCTCTCTCTCTCTCTCTCTCTCTCTCTCTCTCTCTCTCTCTCGCAGCTCGACCCAATGTCAAGGTCAGACCGGCAGGTTTGCTTTCTGTCCTCTTCTGAGGTGGTTTCCGTTCCGTTCCTCCCACCCTGGGCACGGCCCTCGGACTGCAGCTTCGGGGGCTCCAGCCCTGGTCACGGTGAGCGGTGCCAGCGCCCCTCCAGCTCCTCGCCTCTCAGCAGCCGCGGGAGCGAAGGCGGACCTCCCCTTCCTGTCCGGGACCCGTCACTTCCTGCTTCCACGCCCAGGCAGCAAATGCAAGGTTATTTTTCCTGTTGTTTCCTTTAAATATATTTTTACTGATTTCAGAGAGGAAGGGAGAGGGAGAGAAAGATGGAAACATTAAGGATGAGAGTCATCCATTGGCTGCCTGTGCACACCCCCTCCTGGTGATAGAGCCCACAACCCGGGCGTGTGCCCGCCTGGGAATCGAACCCTGACCTCCTGGTTCACAGGTCAATGCTCAACCGAGCCACTCCCGCTGAGCCAGAAACCAAGTTTTTTTTAAAAAAATATTGTCTCGAGCAAGTTCATTATAACCAGGGGCGTTCGTCAAGGTATCCACACGGGCAGTGTGCCGGGAACAGAAGCTCTCTCTGAGAACTTTCCAGAACTCGCTTTGGCCGTCAGCCTGTGCTGTCCGGCATGCCCTGCAGCACACCACGCTTCCCTGTGGGTTTGCCGCTGTGTTCCTCAAGGCCAAGGGCAGCTCGAGGGCAGTCAGTGTGCTCGGTCCTGACGTGGACATGGGACAGCGTCCATCAGGGGAACATGAGCAGAAGCTGAATGAATGAATGAATGAATGAACGAATGAACGAACGAATGAGCAGGTGGACCCTCGCTCCGGCCTCTAACCTGCCTCATCAGCACAGCCTGTGGCTCGCAGGGACAGCCGGTGCCGGGCCTGCCCGATGCCCCTCCCGGCGTGCCAGGCGGGAGGACCAGACCGGTGCTATGGGCCCGAGGACCACGTCCCCCCGGGATGTGGTCGCAGAGGCTCACACCCGCCCGGTGCAGGCCAGGTGCCGCCGCCACAGGAGGAACTGCCTCTCCACTGGAGCCGCCGCAGCGGGTGTGGGGCCGTGGACGGCGGCCACGCCAACCAGAGGGCGTCGAGGGCCTGGCAGCCAGGCCGGCCCGTCTGACGGAGTGGGGGCGGCTCCCTCCTCCTCCAGACGGAGCCGATCCCGGAACCGAAGGACTCCCGGCCCTCAGACCGGCTCCTCCCCGCTTCTCTCCACCTCCTTCTCCCTGCTTCTCCCAGCTTCTCCCCACTTCTCCCCGCTTCTCCCCGCTTCTCCCGCTTCTCCCTGCTTCTCCCCACCTCCTTCTCCCCGCTTCTCCCCGCTTCTCCCCGCTTCTCCCTGCTTCTCCCCACCTCCTTCTCCCTGCTTCTCCCAGCTTCTCCCTGCTTCTCCCAGCTTCTCCCCACTTCTCCCCACTTCTCCCTGCTTCTCCCCACCTCCTTCTCCCCGCTTCTCCCCGCTTCTCCCCACCTCCTTCTCCCTGCTTCTCCCAGCTTCTCCCCGCTTCTCCCCACTTCCCGCTTCTCCCTGCTTCTCCCTGCTTCTCCCCACCTCCTTCTCCCTGCTTCTCCCAGCTTCTCCCCACTTCTCCCCACTTCTCCCTGCTTCTCCCCGCTTCTCCCCACCTCCTTCTCCCTGCTTCTCCCCGCTTCTCCCCGCTTCTCCCCGCTTCCCCCCGCTTCTCCCCACTTCTCCCCGCTTCTCCCCGCTTCTCCCAGCTTCTCCCCGCCTCCTTCTCCCTGCTGCCGGGGACCTGGGGCCTCCGTCTCTGCCAAGGGCCGCTGGCCAGCACCGGGGACCTGTGACAGCTGGTTGTTTGTGACCCGGTCCCGCAGAGGGACACCGCGATGGCGGGAGGCCTGGGCGCCGGCCAAGCCAACGGTCTGGGCGCGGCCCGGAGCAGGCCACAGCAGCTCCGCCGACAGAGCTGGTCTGAGGCCTCCCCGCCCCCCCCCACCCCACCCCCAGCCGTGTGGCCCGGACCCCAGGCTCCAGTGTCCTGACCACAAAACGGAGAGGATGCTGGTGACCCTCATCAAGGTCGTCCTCACAACCCAACCCTTTCATGTTGTTTGGTTTTTGTGTGTTTTTTAAAAATATATATTTTATTGATTTTGTACAGAGAGGAAGGGAGAGAGATAGAGCATTAGAAACATCGATGAGAGAGAGTCATCGATCAGCTGCCTCTTGCACACCCCCCACTGGGGATGCGCCCGCAACCAAGGTACAAGCCCTTGACCGGAATCGAACCCGGGACTTTTTAGTCCCCAAGCCGACGCTCTATCCACTGAGCCAAACCGGTTTCGGCCCCTTCCATGATTTGGTAAGAGTTTTTAAAAATTACAGATGTATTCTGCACAGTCACCGTGATTGGGGTGTTCCTCGCCCACAGGGGCCTCCGGGGAGGACGCGGGGTCAGTTGTGGGAACACCGGGAGGTGGCGTGATGACGAGGAGAGGGGATGGACCTCAGAGGGGCAGAGGCGGAAGCGGGTACAGCCCGCTCGCACCCCGGGCCGTGTCCTTCTCACCCCCCCTTCTCACCCCGCAGCCGTTCTGTGCTCTGACCCGAGCGAAACCTCTGGCCGGCTCTGCAGCTCTCGGCGCTCCCACCTCTTTAGACGGACAAGATTTCCTTTTCTTTCCTTTCTTGGGAACTTGACAAAATGATAGCCAGTTCCACCTGGAAACATGAGCACACGAGGCCGGCCAGGGAAACCCTACGGAGAAGCCGAAGTCCGAGCAGAGGCCTCGCTCTCCGAGGGGGACGTGTGTCCACTGGCGGCACCGGGAGCCGCAGTGTCCATCCGTGTGTCCACCGGCCGGGCACCGGGAGCCGCAGCCGGCCTCCTGGGAAGACAGAGCGCATTCCCCCGCCCCTCTTCCCCCGAAACACATTCCAGGGGGACCAGATCCAAACCAAAACAGAGCCGTGAACGCCGGCGAAAGAACACACAGGTTAGCTATTTATAACCTTGGACAGGAGAGCTGGTCTGAGCAGGAGACCCAGGAGCCATAATAAAAGACACGTGAGGAAGTGAAAGAGTGTAAAACCCAGAGATTATTTTTCTAAATGAGAGCGAGCCCGCTCGGTATTAAAGCGCGTGATGAATGGGGAGCTGAGCAGCAGCGCCCCCCCCCCCACACACACACACACCAATAACTCAGCGCAGAGCTGGCTCATGCAGGACGGGAGGGGACGGTGCATGGATGGAGCCGGGAGGTCGTGTTTGTGAAAATGCAAGTTCAAATCCACTGTCACGGGTTCTGGAGATAAACAATAACGCAATTTATCAAATCCTGGGAAAACTGGCCCAAAATATCAGCGACTATTGGCCGGTTGTCCGGAGGGAGGGGGACCTTCCAGCTTTCCAGTGGTTTAGGAAATCAAAAAGGAGAAAGAAAGAACTGATCCAACTATTTTTTAAAATATCTTCTGCACCAAAATATCAAAGTCAAAAAATATAACTACATATCAATTTTTAAATTTCTAGTGGAAAATAGCATAAAGAAAGTCCGGATAAAAGCTAACGAGGGACTGGGATTTCATAGGATCGAGTGCTTGGATTTAGAAAATGTCCATATATGTGGGAAAGACTTAAACCCAACAAAACAAAACAAAAATGAGGCAAAGCTGGATATGAAAAGGAAATTCCCAGCAAAAGAATTGAAAATGAACAACATCTGTAGGAAACAGTTCAACCTTCCTCATGAAGAAACGCAAGTACAAACAGTAAGAGGCTCTTTTTTTACCTGTCCAATTGGCCAAGATTTTAAACATTTGAAAATCCCCACGTTGACAGAGAAATCGCATTCTTAACCACTGTCGGTGGGAATGTAAATCGGTCTACCCCATTGCTCTTAGTGGATGTGCAACAGTCCATGAGTGGGAGAGCAAACTATGCCTACCCCGTCCCCATTTAAGACGGTTAGAGTCTCTGCTTTTATTTTTACTTTCAGTTTTAGGCCTAAGCAGCAGTACGGTGATGAACAGCCTTGTGCATACATCTTTGCATACATGTCTGACTATATTTGCAGGAACAATTGCTGGCAATGGAATCAGTTGGTGAACAGATCTTTGCATTAAAAGTTTTGAGCAAGCCCTGACCGGTGTGGCTCAGTGGATAGAGCGTCGGCCTGCGGACTGAGGGGTCCCAGGTTTGATTCCGGTCAAGGGCATGTACCTTGGTTGTGGGCACATCCCCAGTGAGGGGCGTGCAGGAGGCAGCTGATAGATTTTTCTCTCTCATCGATGTTTCTCTCTCCCTTCCTCTCTGTTAAAAAAAAAAATCAATTATATATATATATAATTTTTTTAAAGTTTTGAGCCATGTTGCCAAACTGCCTTCCACAGGTTGTAGCAATTTATCCACTGACCGACTGTGTGTGAGAACTGGTGTCCCAGTGCCAAGAATGACGGTTGTTTTGTTCCGTGTGTTTTAAAAAATACAAGGAATAGGACAGGATGGGCGGGAATTACAGAACGTAGTACAAAGGTAAGCAATCTATCTTGGTTCTGCCTTTGCCAATTTGCCCGTTAAGAGATCCTCGGCATATCCGCTCCCCACGCGGGGCCCCGGCTTGCCCGTGGGGAAAGTAAGAGGGAGGAAGCAGACTGGCCTTTCTCACACCGATTCACCACAACAAAGAGGGAACCCGTCTTACCTGTGGGTGTCTGGGGGGGCAGGGGCGGGAGGCACCCCAGAGACACAGCCACCCAGGGGCTGCCCGCCCAGCTGGGCACAGGAGGCAGGCGGACCCCAGGTGTCTTAGGTGCGGCTGTCTAGCATGGATGTGGTCACAGTCCTTCCTCCGTGCCTCCGTTTCCCTACCTATAAAGCGGTCCTCAGGGTAGAATCCGCGTGTCCGTGGACACGTGTGCGAATGGGATGAGCTGAGTGGAGGAAAGGGCTAAACCCGAGGCCTGGCACACAGTGCTCAGCAGACAGAGGCGATGGTCCTAACAATGGCTATTACTATTATAAAATAAAAATTAATTATAATAAAATAAATAAATAATGGCTATCGCTGTTTGGTGGGGGCTGTTCAAAGGGGGCAGACAGCAGCCCCTCCTGTAAATATCGTTTAGGAGAAGTCTCTGGACGGAGGCCCGGACACCGGAATGTCAGGGGATAAATGCAGCCTCAGAGCGGCCGCAGTCTGGGCCCGGGGAGCAGGGGAGGGGGGGCCTGGGGAGGGGAGGGGAAGTGGGGGGGCCTGGGGAGGAGAGGGGAAGTGGGGGAGGCCTGGGGAGGGGGGAAAGTGGGGGGGCCTGGGGAGGGGAAGAGGAGGCCTCGCTCTGGGAAGGGTGTAAGTCCAGACAATGGGCGCCGTCTGAACCCGCTGAGGCCGCCGTCTGAGTCAGGAGAAGCGCTGTTTTCTTATTTGCAGCCTAAAGAGCCCGGGCAAATTTCCCTTGGGCAAATCGCTGGTAGAGCAGCTGGAAAGCTCAGCAGCAGTTTGGACAGCCATGGCCATGGCCTTGCCTGGACTCGGCGGACAGCGCCCCCTCCCCAAGGCTCTGAGCGAGCCAGCCTCCCCGCACCTTCCTCTCTTTCTTTCTTTCTTTCTTTCTTTCTTTCTTTCTTTCTTTCTTTCTTTTTCTTTCTTTCTTTCTTTCTCTCTCTCTCTCTCTCTCTCTCTCTCTCTCTCTCTCTCTCTCTCTCTCTTCTTTCTCTCTCTCTCTCTCTCTCTCTCTCTCTCTCTCTCTCTCTCTCTTTCTTTCAGGAGCCATCGGAACCCGACGTTCCCCTTTCCCTCTGAGCGGGGACCTGCCCCTTCTGTCATCCACGGGCGCGCAGGCCTTTGCGAACAGAGCGCATTTCACTGATCACCGTCCAGCCCCCGGGCGGCGATGGGGGGGGGCGGGGTCCCCCAGGCCGCGGGGAGCCACGTGGAGGAGGGGGCCGCGCACAAAGTCCGCGTCTGTCCCGCCATCTGTCCGTCTGTCCTGTGTTTGCTTTGCGGCCGGTGCCGGGCCTGAAGCCCCACTGCTCCCTGCAGGGCACTGGGAGGAGCTGGGTTGTGTTCAATGTTTTGTTTTTATTTTATTTCTTCTTAATCTCCCCGCAAATAAAGATGTGAGCCAACCAAACAGCTCTGGCGCTGGAGCAGTGCCTCCGAGGGAATGTGGCTGCCGTCGCCGGGCTCCTGAGCATCCGTGCCAGCAGCATCCAGGCCGGGGGGGGGGGGGGCACACAGGGTCACGTGGCCGTTCACCTGGGTGGGAGCGCCCAGCCTGAGGCAGGGGCACCGCAGCCCACGGACACCCCCACGTCGAACCCCTGCCTCCACACATATTAGTGACCACCTACTGTGTGCCAGGAGCCCCTACAGATTCATTTTATTTTCACGGTTTATTTTATTTTATTTTATTGCAAACGCAGTGAATGTCCATTGCAAGGACAGTTCCATGGCTAGGGGTTCACAGAAAACAAAAACAAAAAAAAAAACCTCAGAAATCTGGCTGGGAACCTCCAAATCCCACCCCAAAGCCCCGCGGCCAGTGGGCGTGCCCCCCGGACTTTATAGGAGCGCGCACTCAGGCACAGGCCCGGGCCCTCGCTGGGAGCGCGCACACAGGCACAGGCCCGGGCCCTCGCTGGGAGCGCGCACACAGGCACAGGCCCGGGTCCTCGCTGAGGACAGTGCTTCCAGAGTGACCCCTCCTCTCCGGGCACCAGCACAACCCGCCCGGCTCTTTCTTTCTCTGAGTTTCCGTGGGGCCCGCGCGGCCCAGGCCGGGGGTTGGCCCTGAACCTTTCTTGGGCTCAGTTTCCCCATCTGTGAAATGGAGCACAGGAGACACCGATCTCCGCCGTGGACGCCGAGGATCGGAGCAGACGGCAGTGAGTGGGTCTGCGCTGTCACTGCCACGGTGCCCTGGCCGGCGGGACGGGCTGTCACAGAGCCCCGGGCCAGGCTCGTGCGGGCCGGCTCCTCCTCCCCCAGCATCCCCAGGAGGTGAGGGTGGCGCCCGGAGAGCCACAATGGCTCGCTGTGCTTGAGGGGCTGCGTCTGTGTGCGGCCAGCGTGGGCCGGGGAAATTATCATCCGCACGGCTCCTCCTCCTCTGTCTTGGGGACATTCCTCAAGTGCAGCTACACGAGGGCTGGGACCGGAGAAGGGCTGGCGCACACACACACACACACACACACACACGCGCGCGCGTGGCCCAATGATGGTGATCTCTGAACACATAATAATCTGGCCACTGAGTGTCTATCCTGTAGAATAAAAGGCTGATATGCAAATTGTCCCCTCGACCAGGAGGTCGACCAGCAGGCAGGCCAGCCCCCCACCCATGTCCCCTCCTCCTGGCCAGTCTGGCCTGACCCCACCCATGCACGAATTCATGCACCGGGCCTCTCGTGAATATAAAACTCGTGCCCAGCACCATCAGTGTGAACTGATGAGGTCTCAGGCCCACCCTGGGAGGCCGGCATTCCCAGCTCCGGTACCAGTGATACTCAGGCACAGAGACCTGCAGCAGTTCGCCCAAAGCTACACAGCAAGCACAGAGCAGGGATTCCAGTCCTGACCCACCAAGCCCTCGCTCCTCCTTCCCCCGCCCCCCGCCCCCCACCACCGAGCACCTAAGACGCAGGACAGAGAGATCACGGAACCCTGGACAGGGAATCGGGAGCCCACAGCGCCTTCTCATCCTGCCTCTCATTGGCTGGGTGACCAGGGGCAACATCTCTCATTCACTCACTCGCCCATCCGCTTCCGGTTCCGCTGTGTGACCTTGTGCAAGCCACTTGACCTCTCTGTGCCACAGGCTAGGTGACCAGGCAGTTTGACCTGTGCCTCCCAGCATCTTAGCCTAAACAGAAGGCACGTGTCCTCCCCAATACGCTCCGGGTTCCAGAGCAGAACCCGTGCCCACGGTGGGGGCTGACAGACGCCCGGCCTGGGGGGCCCGGGTCTCCGAGGGGGCGAGATTCCCCTCGGTCTGGAGAGGGGCCACAGGAGGTCTCGTGGGGGACGCTTGTGTTTAATGAGGAAGGGTGGCGGGTCTAGGGAGCATGTCCTCAGAGAACTCCCACCGCTGCGTCAGCCACCAGGAGCGCCCGGGGGCGGTTTGTACGTCAAGTGCTTCTGCACGGAGGACGGGGAGCCGGTGCCGAGGCTGTGTGCTTGACCAGGAGCTCCCCTCCCCTCTCCTCTCCTCTCCTTCCCTCCCCTCCCCTTCCCTCCCCTCCCCTCCCCTCTCCTCCCCTCCCCTCTCCTTCCCTCCCCTCCCCTCCCCTCCCCTCCCCTCTCCTCCCCTCCTCTCCTCCCCTCCCCTCCCTTCTCCTCTCCTCTCCTCCCCTCCCCTCTCCTCTCCTCCCCTCCCCTCCCCTCCCCTCTCCTCTCCTCCCCTCCCCTCTCCTCTCCTCCCCTCTCCTCCCCTCCCTTCTCCTCTCCTCCCCTCCCCTCTCCTCTCCTCCCCGCCCCTCTCCTCCCCTCCCCTCCCCTCTCCTCTCCTCCCCTCCCTTCACCTCTCCTCTCCTCCCCTCCCCTCCCCTCCCCTCCTCTCCCTTCCCCTCTCCTCCCCTCCCCTCCCCTTTCCTCTCCTCCCCTCCCCTCCCTCTCCTCCCCTCTCTTCCCCTCCCCTCCTCTCCTCTCCTCCCCTCTCCTCTCCTTTCCTCCCCTCCCTTCTCCTCCCCTCTCCTCCCCTCCTCTCCCTTCTCTTCCCCTCTCTTCTCCTCCCCTCTCCTCTCCTCTCCTCCCTTCTCCTCCCCTCCTCTCCTCTCCTCTCCTCTCCTCCCCTCTCCTCCCCTCCCTTCTCCTCCCCTCCCCTCCCCTCCCCTCTCCTCTCCTCCCCTCCCCTCCTCTCCTCCCCTCCCCTCCCCTCCTCTCCTCCCCTCCCCTCTCCTCCCCTCTCCTCTCCTCCCCTCCCCTCCCCTCCTCTCCCTTCCCCTCTCCTCCCCTCCCCTCCCCTCCTCCCCTCCCCTCTCCTCCCCTCTGCTCCTCTCCCCGCAGGCCGCAGTGCAGTGCCAGCAGGGGGAGCCAGAGGGACCGGAGGACCGCGGTCCTGTCTCCCCAGCCAGCCCAGCTTCCCCGCGGTGCCCTGGCGATGGCCGAGGGTGGGCAGCTGGCTTCTCCCCCCCCCCTCCAGGCCCTGTCAAATGGCCAAAGAATGTCATCCCCTCCCTAACTCCCAGTGGAGTGAACCTGTCCTGCTCCTTCCTTCCTTCCTTCCTTCCTTCCTTCCTTCCTTCCTTCCTTCCTTCCTTCCTTCCCTCAGCCATCACTTCCGGGCCCGCGGGAGCCGAGGCACCGTGGGCCCGTCTGCGGGCACGAGGTGAAACGGTGCGCTGGGCTCCGGTGGGGAAGCCCAGGGAGCCCTGCCCCCGCTTACTGAAGGGGCGAGGCTGTGGGCAGAGGAGCCTGGGGAGAGAGGGGTGTCGCTGGCAGAGGAGGTGTGCCCGCCGCGGTGTGGTGAGGACGGGACGGGGGGACACAGAGTGCCCAGTGAGGGGGCGGGAAGGGGCCGGGCCAGGGAGCGGCCCCATCCTCCCTGGGCTCGCTCGGCTCGGCCCCAAAGGCAGCCGCCCCTCCGGCTGGAGCCCAGGCGTGGGGTGCCCGCCGGCCCCTGCCAGCGCCGCCCCAGCCTCTGTGAGCAGCCCCCGTCCGGCCACCGCGCACTGCAGTGCCCTCCTGCTCTCCGGGGCCTTCGCGAACAATCGCCTCCGCCTCCACCTCTCTCAGGGACTTTGGCACATTCTTTCCGTCCGGGAAAGCACCACCTCATATTTCGTGCCAAACTCTAGGATCACGTGCCCTGGGAGGGCTCCCTGACCGCCCCAGCGCAGGTGTGACCATCTCTTTTATAGACAGATGATAGATAGGTAGATAGATGGATAGATAGACAGATAGATGATTGATAGATAGATAGATAGATAGATAGATAGATAGATAGATAGATGATAGATAGATATAATAGATAGATATATGGATAGATAGATAGATGGATAGATAGATAGATAGATAGGTAGATAGATAGATGATAGATAGATAGATGGACAGATAAATAGATGGATAGATAGATGATAGATAGATGATAGATATCGATAGATAGGTAGATAGATGGATAGATAGATAGGTAGATAGATGATAGATAGATGGATAGATAGATAGGTAGATAGATGATAGATGGATAGATAGATAGATAGATAGATGATAGATAGATAGATAGATGATAGATAGATAGATAGATGGATAGATAGATGATAGATGGATAGATAGATAGATGATAAATAGATAGATAGATAGATAGATAGATGATAGATAGATAGATGATAGATAGATAGATAGATAGATGGATGGATAGACAGATAGATGATTGATAGATAGATAGATAGATAGATAGATGATAGATAGATGGATGATAGATAGATGGATGATAGATAGATAGATAGATAGATGGATAGATAGATGATAGATGGATAGATAGATAGATAGATAGATGATAAATAGATAGATAGATAGATGATAGATAGATAGATAGATAGATAGATGATAGATAGATAGATAGATAAATGGATAGATAGATAGATAAATGGATAGATAGATAGATAGGTAGATAGATAGATGATAGATAGATAGATAGATAGATAGACAGATAGATGATTGATAGATAGATAGATAGATAGATGATAGATAGATGGATAGATAGATAGATGGATGATAGATAGATAGATAGATGGATAGATAGATGATAGATGGATAGATAGATGATAAATAGATAGATAGATAGATAGATGATAGATAGATAGATAGATAGATGATAGATAGATAGATAAATGGATAGATAGATAGATAGATAGATAGATAAATGGATAGATAGATAGATAGATAGGTAGATAGATAGATGATAGATAGGTAGATAGACAGATAGATAGATGATTGATAGATAGATGATAGAGATAGAGATAGAGATAGATTTTTTAATTGATTTTAATGCTTTATCACTGAGACACACAGGGCGGGCGCCATCTCTTTGCCTTTCAGTGCATTTGTGGGGGGCTTACAAGTAGTTCCCCCTCCACCCTCCTCCCCCCTGCTCCCTGGCTTACTGTACTCCGTAGAGGGAGGCTGGGGCTGGAATTTGGTGTGAGGGCTGCCCCTGCGCTTTGGGGTCCACATTCTAACAGGCCACCTGCCTCCAGTCCCTCCATTTCCCTGCTACCATCAAGTTTGGGGGGACCAGGCTCGGGTGGGGTCCCTGATGGACAGGCACATTAGAGGGCATTACCCCCAAAGGGACCCCCCAAACTCACCCCTCTTGCCCTGTTACCTCATGCACAGACAGCATGGTCCAGGGGAGCTTACACCCAGAAGCCAGCGCCACACCAGGACGAGGGCACGACAAAGCTGA